>CANNWQ010000011.1:0-541165 GCA_947532105.1 Athrips mouffetella
CGAGACGCCATTTTTGGGTCGACGCAAGCGGCGCGTATGGACTCATAGTTATTATGTTATGGGAATAAGTGTGTCGTGAATAGACCATTCGGGGCAGTTTCCTGGCTCGCGGGGAGGACAGAAATTGCGGTTGATGGACAATTGTACGATAAGTGACTTGGTTTAATAAGTACCACGCCAGACGGGGCGTGGCCGGTGATAATTTGACTATATCTTGGCAATCCGCGTGGTGTGTGGGACAATTGATAGAAATCGCCGCGGATTTGCTATGGACTTATGATTGAAAGGCAGATTTCCGGAATTATCTGCTATAACGGGTGTCGACCTGCTTATTCGGTGAACGCGGCGAGCTTGAAGCACGAGGCTGGGGTTTGACCTGGATGCCGGCTGCGGGAGCGGCCAGCACTAAGATCGGCGCAGGATCATCGGATCGACATCAGTACACATTATATAATTATTTCTGTGTAATTGTATTTATTGGACATTTCTACTTGCACACAAATGGTAGGTACACTTCCAAATGTACATTTCGACTCGTCGCGACCACGGGAATATTATTGGTAAGTCACTTGCCTACTTATGTACAGTTTGGTGGCTCGGTCAAGCGCGAGTCATCCGTAGATAGTTTGTATTTGCCGGTTCTAGATCACGGGTTCGGACCCGATTTTAAGGTGTATTTATTACCAATATTGTGTGTGTATTTAGTTAAGTTATTTAGTTATAAGTTTAGCGCTGTGTATCGCAGCCCAATTTGTTACGCCCCCACTCGGGTCTACGAGTGCACAGTTGCACTCTTGGGTACGTTTTACTCATAGGGCCCAGCGGACGTATCGGACCCGGGCCGCGGAGCGGACAAAACAGAAGTGGATACTATTTTTACCGTTCCGATCGAACTCAGTACAATTCGCTTACCCACGACCCGGTTCTATTCTACCTGTATTTTTTAACTGAACAATACAGTTACATATTTTAATTTATTCGCTAGTTTTATTTAAAAATCTAAATCTAACTAGTAACTATTTAATGTTGACGTCTAACAACGTCACAACACTTTAACTCTATCGCACCCCAACCCCGTCCCCAAGGGATGATGATATTTCACGCCCACCACCTTAGATTTCAAAATTGTTGTAGTTTTCGTAATCAGCGATCCGACAAACCATACAAACGACACCCATATTGATTTTTAGACATATCAACCCTATCACACCCCAACCCCATCCCCAGGAGATGACGTTATTTCACGTCCACCACATTAGATTTCAAAATTGTTTTAGTTTTCGTAATCAGCGACCCGATAAACCGTACAAACGATACCCATGTTGGTTTTTAGACTTTTTAACCCCACTTCCCTCTTTAAGGGGTTTAATTTGGGGTGGAATTTCAATGACAGTTATGTATATTCCACAGAATTACAACCCACAGAATACAAGAATTAATGCCTAAATAATAAATTTGGTGGATATTACTTTGAAATGAAGGAGTTTCAACTTCATCCCCCTTTTCACCCCTTAGGGTGTAGAAATTTTAAAAACCCTGAGGCATGTGAAACTTAGTTTTTAGTTGTTAGTCTAAATACAAATTTTGAAGATCCTAACTTGATTAATCAAAGGTTTTATACATTTTTTCATTAGTTAAATGCCTAAATTTGTGAATTTATAAATTTTTGTCAATTAGGAGGAGCACCCCTAAGAGTCAAAAACACACATCGGCATAGGAACTATTCACTTCAAAATCTATTTTGAAGTGAATGGTAAATTGAGCTAAATTCCAAATTTTGAAGAAAATCCATCCGTCTCGAAAGAATTCCTAGGTTGTACAATCTTTTTAACATAGTCACAATCGACGCAATCACCAGGTTTGGGAATGGCTTCGATCATCTTAGCAATTTTATCTGTTTGAGGTTTATCCTGTGGTGTGATATCTACAATATTGAAAGCGTTAGCAGTAGGTTCGTTGATAATTTTATTTTGTATAGGCACATGTGCCATGGATCATGATCCAGTTCGAAAGTTTGAACGGGTGGAAGATGTAAAGAAACTTGTTGTGCAGGTACAGGTACCCCCATCTTGGTAGGTTTTTTACCTGTTCGAGACTTGTAACTATGTTCAAAGGAATCATCAGTATTTATTTATGAATATGGTTTGGATGGGCTGTATCATTATCAGACGATTGTGCGGTAGCTGGCAATTGTTCAGTATATCTCCTTTACTATAATTTCTAAAGCAGTCATTCTTTCATCGAGTTTACGGATGGGTTGGACACCAAAGTGAAAATATTTTCAGCTATCGCATTGCCTATAATGTTAGTGAGGCTATAAACTACGAAAGTTTGGAACGCCAACCGTAGAGCTTCACGCATGCTATCCAAGATAAGGGTGTCGTCAGAAAAAATACTAGGCATAGGGTGTTCTTTGCAAGCATGAGAACGTTGCCGAGGTCTCTCAAGACGCTGTGTCACATTCGCGTTACCATCAGAGAACGAGCGGTTGAAGTATGAGCGGTGTAGAGAATCATCTATACCAGTCACAAGGTTCTCTAAAGCAGAATTATCGGGATTAACTAAGAGGTCAGCACAGGATTCCAGCACACCATCCTCGAGCCCTACAGTACTACGTACAGGCGAGTCAATATTCCCCATTTTAGACTGTTTGCAGACGCATTCTGGACATTTCCATTTGTTTCAATGATTACTAGTTAAGGTATTGTAAAACCTACATTCAGGAACTTTAGCGCACTCAAAGTCGTATAATTTTGTAAAGATACAGCACTATAGAAATTGCTTGTTACTGTCTTCAATAAATCGCAAGCACCAAGCGCATTATCTATCAATGAACGACATTATAGCTCCCTCTAGTATCAAATAGAAGTAGTAAAATATTTAAGAGAGTCAATGGTTCAAGTCGTACGCATAAATACCTTATTATTAATTGACTCTAGTGGAAAAAGGGATTAATAAATATGTTCCGGCAATGAACATACAAGAGTTCGGTTTATACACACACACACACTCACGAAAGCAGTTAGTTTTTTTTTCTTTGATGTACGTTGTAATAATCCCAAATCGAAATCGTTATCAACAAATAGTTCGTAGTTATAACAATAGATGGCAGCACTATATGTTTATTGACCTAAAATCTGCGTAATACTATTGTTTAAGTTATAAATTCCAATATTACACCGTTTTATGGTAATCACTATACATATATGAGAAACAGCAAAAGTCTCATAAAACGGGAGTCTGTAAAGGTATATGCACTGTCAATAACAGTTTACTCCGTAAAAATTGTTAAAAACACTTCTAATCTGTTAAAAAGTTTTCGGTTGAATCGTACAATTTGAGTTGCTATTTTCTATAGAGAAGCACTGGGTTTCGCGTAAGTAACACTTGTGCAGGAAGCTCACAACTTTTAAGTCTATGACACAAAACTCTTGGTTATGCAAAGTTTCATAAAAATCTTTCGAGCCGTTTTTCAGCAAATTTCAATTCTTCATTTTTATCGTATGACAGTTGCTCCAATTTGTATAAAAAATTGTTGCAATCGGACTATTGGTTAAGCCGCTAGGCCAAAGCCTGACGGACAGACCAACCGACATTTTTAGGAGACTTTTCATGATGTATAAGGGATACTGAACTCATTTTTGAATAATACCACGAATAATACCTTTCTCGCTCCGCTCGAAAGTTAAAATCGAAACATATAATTACTTAAGCAACTTTACTACGAAACCCTTCATTGCCTAAGGCCCAACATGCACTTAGCCGGTTTAGGGTTCCGTAGCCAAATGGCAACAATCGGAACCCTCATGTATTCGTCATGTCTGTCTGTCTGTCCGTCCGTATGTCACAGCCACTTTTTCCGAAACTATAAGAACTATACTGTTGAAATTTGGTAAGTGGATGACATGTATTCTGTGAACCGCATTAAGATTTTCACACAAGAAGAGAAACAAAAACAATCAATTTTGGGGGTTCCCCATACTTAGAACTGAAACTCAAAAATTATTTCTTCATAAAACCCACACAAACGTGTGAAGTATTTATGGCTAGGTCTTCAAGAATTATATTAAGGTTTCTTATATATATTTTTCTAAAATGAATAATTTGCGCGAGAGACACTTCCATTCAATCAACTCAAATACAAATTTTAGTAACATCACATAATAAAGTTTTTTGACAACAAAAAATTCATAACTTTTACTTATATAACTACAGGTTTGAACGGAACCCTCGGTGCACGAGTCCAACTCGCACTTGGCAGGTTTTTTTTTATTGAAAATATTGTGTGAGTGTCATTTCTAACAACTTTTCTGAACACAAGTCAAAAAGGAATTCAAAATTTTGCGTGCAATAGAAAAAAACAGCCAGAATGTTGAAAATAAAAAGATGAAATAATGTAGCGATGATACACTACATACACGTATCCACGGATAGCTTACGGCCTTACCTAAAGTTAATATCCCAAAGCTGTAAATAACTATGTAGGGGCTGTCGAAGTATTGCATTATCTTCAGGTCCAAGCAATACTGTACAACAATTGTGTACGGGCATAGATGAATTTCACTGCTCCCCTCGCATTCTGCACATATAACTACGTTCCAAGTACTGGATCGCTCGCGCCAAGTTGCAGCTTCTAGATTATGCAAATCCGGGAGTGAGCAAGTATAATTTCTGAAAGAGAAGAAAAAAAAAGAAAAATCGTAATGTAAGAACCACAGTTATAAATTATTTTCATTAATTAATTTTACCGTATCATGGGTACAAGTATGGGCAAGTAACTCAGTAAGTAAAGGTTGCCTGGAAGAAATTGGTGTTTAGCAATAAGGCCGCCTCATTGTACACCTATTTCTTATATTGTACTTTTCACAAAATTTCGTGTGCAACAAAGAATATTGTATTGTATTGTAACTCCGATGCTGATAACACGGAGAGCCAATCATTGAACGATTCGCACGCCAGCCCCGCGTGCCCCCGTGGTACATTTTTTTTGGGTTTTATCTATGCGTTTATAAAAACTTTCATCAAATTACTTTTTACCGAAAATTTTGAAAAATTTTATTTTAATATTTTTTGCCTAACAGACTTTTTTCTGAATAGCTGAAACACGTTTTACCAAATTGCCTCTCACTGAAAAGCTAATCATCGAAAGGTCTGTTTATAGTTTGCAACCCAAAGTGAGATAAATAAACATGAAATATATGTCGTAGATTGAGAGTTTTAAATTTCGCGTGGTATTTTTAAAGACAAACGTTCGTGCCAGCAGCGCCAATGCAGTGACCTGAGCACGGCGAACGCAAATTGGTACTGAATTTCCGTACCAATGTGGATTGTCTATGTTGGACATTGAAGTTGGCAATGATGGCTTTATATAGTTCGTGAGGTTGGTACTACTATTAGGAATGGCGCGTAAAGGGGCGTGGTTTTTGTCAGTTTAGCCAACACGATGCAACGTGAAGACGAGGCCGCCATTTTCAAAAGCTCATTCTTATTCATTCCATGATACTAGTAAAACAATGGCTGTCAATAGGATGTAAACAAATTGCCAGAATGGCTAGATATTAGCAAATTTTCTTATTTAATATTAATTTTCTCCCATTAAAGTGTTGGTTTCTAAAAAGGTCCATGTAAAGAAAAAACCAAAAGAGAAGAAATAGACATGGCTATATCACAGTTTAATCCGTTACTTAGGCACAAACCGAGGTTCTTGCCGATATCTTCTCTATAAATATGCAATTAACATCTTCATGGCGTAGTGATGCTGAAGCAGAAGTAGCCAAATCAATAGGATCTTTGAAAGAAGCATGTGACAGTGATAATTATTCTTACCTTACCAGACCACATGAAGTCAGAAAATTTATCAAAGAATTAAAACCTAGGAAATCACCCGGAGATGATAATATCAATAACCTTCTCATAAAAAATCTGCCCCCGAAAACAGTAGTTCTTATTACAAAGAAATTCAATGCGTGTTTCCTATTAGCCTATTTCCCAGTCTTGTGGAAAAATGCGAAAGTAGTTCCTATTCTTAAGTCGGGTAAAGACAGTGCCTTAGCAGTCAGCTACCGTCCTATAAGTTTGCTGCCGTGTTTAGGTAAACTGCTTGAAAAAAAATTTTTATAAGCACATCGTTCGTACTGCCAATGTCAACATCATAAACGAACAATTTGGTTTTAGGGAGCATCATTCCACAGTACAACAGTTGGCAAGACTGGCCGAGCATGTGGCGCATAATTTGAACCTGGGCTGTTCTACTGGAATGTTTCTATTAGATCTTGAGAAGGCTTTTGATACTGTGTGGCATGAAGGGCTTTTACACAAGATGATAGTACAAGGATTTTCAAGTCACGTTACTAAACTAGTACAGTCCTATTTGTCTAATCGCAGTTTTAACGTACACATTGTGACGGGTTGGCCGTCAGTGATTCCGAAATATTCAAGTTTAGGTTAATGTAACTAATATTCTCGTTGAACTTGGCTTTCACACGCTACCGCGTGTCCAGATCAACTTTTGATCAAACACATTTCCGATTAAATTGAAGTTAAAAATACCCAAATAACTCGTTGTAAAGTCAGACTATAACTAAGCATTCCATTAAAAAAGAAGGATACACCTTAAGAATTGAAGGTAGTCGGATGAATAAACATCTTAGGTTCGGATCGAAAAAAAACAGTAAAATGCATTCGAAACTTAATCAAAACATTTAGTTTAGTAAAATCAAGCTTATTTTACATGATTTAGTATCCATAAGAATACTTAAAGTCCGTTTTATAAAGAAAAACACGTCATTAAGACAAACAATTAAATGAGAAACATTATTGATTAAAGGTAGATGGCGACAAGGTTAGAGTTGCGTGATCATTGCTGCGCTTGACTGAACGGCGGCGCTAAGGCTAGCTTTTGAGCCTTCAATGTACGATGAATGGCGATTGTCGCCTCAACGAGAGAGGAGAAGCGGGGACGCGGTTGTTCCCAATATGTCCCGAGAACTTCTCGAGACTGCCTAAAACGGTCTGGGAAGCCACGGGACTATTATTATTGAGGAACGGTGGCGTTAATGAGTTCGGGAAGGCACGTGCTAAATTCAAGAGTATAAATACGCAGACTTGGGTTGTGAGGGATTCATTCGTTGTTTAACTTTCGACAAGTCATTATGCTGGAGGAATGCCCGAGATTCCTGAAAGCATTTTAATCATAACTAACGGTAATTTCGTCGTGAACGCGCAGGTGTCGGGATCCCTGAAAAGTTCCTCGTGGAATTTCGAACGTCGTAAAGCGATCGCTCGCTCCTAGAAACTCGAGTGCTAGCTTAGAACCTAGATTTCTACACTATTGCTAAGACAGTGCGACGCGAGTCTTTAATCAATTATTTATCTTAGTCAATTAGGCCGATCTGGTACCCGGAAATCTGTAAGCACAAGTCTATACCCATGTTTCCTATTGTTTTTTTTTTTATTGTGTGTTTTTTTAAACTGTGTATATTTAATGTGTTTTTGATCTCTTTCAATTGTGTGTGATTTATCATTTAATTACAAATCGCTCTCCAGTTCTCCCTATGCCATTCTTTAAGAACTGTGTCTAGATATTATCGTGTTTTCCCTAGAACTGACGGCTAGAGAGATAGATCTTGTGATCAGAGTTTTCAAGCTGGGCTTGGATAAGCCTTCCTCAGCCTTACCCTGTGACTTAGTCCTAGATGATGGCTGGATTAACCTTGCCTTCCGAAGTACAGAAAACGCCTATCTGAAAATCATAAATCTGGTTATCTGAAGTTTTCCATCTAACCCCTTTTGGTTGGATACCACCCAAAAGCGAACGATGTACATTTCCATAACGTGTTGTGACTATATTTGCATGTGTGTCTATTAGACTGTGATATTAACCCAATGACTATTTTTATATGCCTATATTACTGTGTAAGGGGAAATTTGGGCTAGGATGGTTTCTGTTTAACAGTGGGGTAGAACATACCCACCTAGATCAGGCTAGACCTGTAATCTTGGGATTTAGGAAGAACCCTTTGCCCAACAGTGGGACGCCGTGGGCTTAAACATTACTAATTCTCTGGAATCATACCAAATGCTGATAGGTTCCTAAGACATCATTTAACTCTGTGATCATATTTAAAGATATCAGTATAAAATTAACTTGCTTATGTAAAAAATGATATTTCTATGATGTGGTATACATAAATCTGTGATAAATCTATTTTCCCTGACTATTATGCCCTGTCGGGTGTTGAACGCTATATCTTCGTTCTTTAAGTACCTATAGAAGTAGCTTTATAATCTAGATCACATGAAATTTGGTATTTTATTTGGTAGAATGAGACTCCAAGGGGATTCTTTGTCTTGCAGTGGACGCTTATTAATATTATAGTAATTCATATATGCATCTAATTTCGATAAAATGTTTGAGATAGGCATGTGTCTTGTTGAGTACCTACCTACTTTCAGCTTAGATTGCTGTGTTTTGGGTATGACACATTAGATCATACTTTCTTAAAATTAAAAAGGATTTCCTACAAGTGAAATTAATGCTTGATAATATTTGGTTCTGCAAGGTGAAGCAAAAGCAAACCTGTGGTCCTCTGTTGTACTAGAAAAGGCAAAATGTCCACATTGTGTAGATCGAATTATCATTGAGCTGTCGAACTAATCAAATCAAATCAAATCAAAATCGTTTATTCATTGTTGGATATTAAAATCTCTTAATGACGTCAGCTAAACTAGATGTATAGTCGATTTGTGCGTATGAACGTACTGAAATAATGCTTTCTCAATCAAATACAATTGAGCTGAAAGGACGGGAAAGATAAGAAACATTCCTTGATCCTCGCGAGATCCTAAAATAATCTTTCTCGGGTTCGAAACAAGAACTTATATCACTTATATTAAAGTGTTGATTTTATTGTTCAGATTAAATTTTGACTGACTTTGGTCTAGAGGACCTTGACAAATTAAATGTAGATTCATAAAGTAATTATTGTTCCAAAATCTCCGTTTACTTAATATTTGTTTGCTGAAAAAAAAAAGGAAAACAGATATTGTACTTGTATGTATATATTTATATGTAATCCAAGTAGCTGGAACAAGCTTGGATACCTTTTGTACCCTCCACTCAACCCTTTTGAAGACATAATGTAACAACAAACCTACAGACAAACAAGGACTGATTGAGTAAAATTATCTACCCTTTCTTTTGGTTGATTTTCAAGCAGTAGAGTAGCTTCAGTAAACGGAGAGATAGGTAAAGGCGGGGAGCCGTCCAGTTTGGCTAGTCGAAGCTCACGGAGGACCGCGGGGAGCGAGCGGGACCTCTACCCCCTAAATAGGGGGTACCTTAGTACCTAATAACCTACCAACCTACTAAAACATCTTTTCTTTCTATACAATCTAAATATTCTTACTCTCCCCTGAAGTCAGCCATAGTTTACAGATATTATTTCTTTACAGCTATTCTCGGTTACATAACTATTATTTCTTTACAGCTATTCTCGGTTATATAACTTCGTATTCTAATTATCTAACGCGCATCCTTACCTATTATACATACTTATTCCATGTTCTTCTTATCACACTCATATTGCTGCAAACTCTCCAGATGTTGAGGCGTAGGCCTAGACTAAGATAGGCAGACCTTAGAGGTTAGACAGAACAAGTCATATTCTCTCCTATGGTTCTGGCTGCTCTTGTCTCATAGCGTTAAGTCCTAAGCCACTAGTTCGATCACCGGCCAAATTATTTACAAGAACAGGGTTTATTAGTTGGGATCAATTTTCGGGTAATACTATCTCCTTATTCTATGTGTTTGGTTAAAGTAAAAGTTAAAACAAAAAAATTAAGTCAGGTTAGGCCGTGTTCGCTTAGCAAGTTAGGACTAGTAAGTTAGGTAGGAAAGTCTCAGTTTGTGCTGTGAGCCATGATGGCAAGTCAGGCTTGCAGCTAGGTCGAACTGTTACAATTTGCTGCCGTGCCCGAAGATTCGAAGTCTTGGGTGTACTACGGATGTTATTTGCAAGAGCAGCCTCTTATTTTACTATTTTCAATACTTATTGTTATATTAGTACTACTACTTAAGTTTTGTTACTATGTATAGGAATTTTTTTAAGAAATAAGTGTCACACAATCTATAAAATATTTAAACTATTTATCTGCAACACGCTTACAGTATACTTACAAAATTTTATACATGAACTATACATAAACTGCCTTTTACATTTAGGATACAATTATGTTTTTTAGTTTAGTTTTCACTTAGTTTTCACTTTTCTGTTGCACTGGCACTTATAGGTTATAACACTGATAGGTTAATTTTCACTTAATTGCTTTTATTATTCAATGCATACACTGAGACAAAGGGGTTTGGGGTTGCGGGGTGAAGTTCCTTGGGCCCCAAAACTAGGCACTCATTGAGAATCAGCCACCTCAGGATTCTCGCTTTTCATCAGGCCCCAACAGTCGTCATCTTTGTACAAGGGGGCCACCCGTGTAGATATTCTGTAAAACAAACGAAATTTGAAGTTTACTACTAAAAATAAGCAGCCTAGCCTCGTCCAATTTGATTAATTAAATAAACCTTTGTTGTATCTAAAGGTCCGACTCGAGTGTGACGCATTGTAGGTTAGAAAAAAAATCGATCCTTTTTCAATTCAAGTACGATAGTTAATGAATAGCGTTATTGCTTTATGTAAATTATTGGTATTATGACGTTATTAGATAAGACTTACCTTATTTAACAAGCATGTACCGGGATTCTTTATTCAATAAAACGTTGTGCGGCTTTTGTGTATAGGTTAGGTAGATGTGACCGTTATAGTGGCTGCGTTCCGAATCACGATGACAGCGCTGTCAGCGCTAAAATCGCTCACACCCGTTCTGAATCATTTATCGCGATAACGCCGCTTACTGGACTATTTTCATTCGGAACGGTTATTATCGCGCTTACGTTGGTGGCTGTCATGTTATGTAAATCTAACTCGATATCTTCATTCCTTTCTTCCAATCGTAATTGTTAACCTTTTTTTTTCTTTCCTAACAAACATCGGCAAAATCTGACAGTTATGACAGATCGCTCACAGTGACCATGCTCGGAAGTTTTGGCGTTGTGAGCGCAAGATGGTGGCGTTTATGACGTCGTCGATGACGTAGCGATGGTCAGTCGTGGACGTGCTAACGGTAAATCGAGACGCATTTTAGCGCGCTGTCAGCGCTAAAATCGATATTACCGGTGAAACGGATCGCGGCTAATGTCACCTGTCACCATAATCGGAAAGTGCTCATTCATTCATCCTCAATCATTCACTGGCCCTCGGTTTATCATTCACTCACACGTGATAAAACATAAAAGAGGTCAAGATAGCGTCGGAATCGCGCGCTGAGGGTTCCGTATACATGGGATATTTATTTTTGACGCGGTTGGGTACATTTTTGGGACCGCAGAGCTGGGTTGATTTCTGGGCGTTTTTTTGCATAATTCAAATGAAAAAAAAAAAAACTGTGCTACTCGATCATTTTAATTTCTCCTGTAAGATTGAACATTTCTATTGACAGTAATTGGTTTTGGATTTTCTGAATTGTGAGCTTCGGAAATAAAGGGGAAGAATGGTCACTGTTTATACCACCAATCCCGCGCCGCCGCAGTCACCACGATGCCAGCGCCCTCTGGGTGGCCGCCGGGCACTTCCTTACGCGCAACCATTGCGATCGGACATTATTTGTTATTTAAATTATATTCTTTATTAAAAACCAGTGTATACAGTCCGCTTTGTGTTTAATTCATCTCCGTCAGCTACAGTTTTGGTCCTTTCACCGTAAAAAGGATATAATTTCTGCAAATAAGAACGATATCGCCGAAAATATCGACAAGATTCGTTGGCGTCCGAGATCGTCGAGGTCATCGCAACCGTTAGCAGCGTTCATCGGTTGAAATCTTCGCAAATTCTTCGAGGAATCTATTTATCTGCAAGACTTTTGCCCTATCTTCGTGTGATTACCTCGGGAAACCTGCAATTTCACCGTCTTAAGAAGTCACGGAACAACGGAGTTAAGGGACAAAGATAACGTCATTGTGTCATCCAAAGGTCGCCGAGTAGCTCGCCGAGACGTCGCAAGGTTGAACCTAAGGACTTGTGCTTGCACTGTGAGTTCGTTCCATTTTTTCCTAATCCTATCCGAGATAAATTTCCTACTTTTAGCCAGCTTTTATCCAAAAATTTCCTATTATAAGCTTATATTGAGTGATTCATTGTGATATCTTTTCGTAAAAATATTTCCTGCATATGTTATTTTAGCGAAGTAAGCGCATACCAGGCTTTCTTGCCCATATATTTCAAGGTTACGCTTACATAGCACTGCAAGTGACCGCGCGCATCGCTCGTAAAGATAGCGCAGTACCTATTTTGTTGCCGTGCAAAATATCTACCCACTTTATTTTTTATTATATTTTATTTTGCGCCTATAGCACCGTTTCGTACGCCTTTTCTTGCAATATTTTAGTAGGTTTTGCAGTAGAATAAGTGACTAAGAGTCTCGTAACAGCTTTTCATTACAGCAACGTATATTTTTATTTTTTCTTGTCACACTCTGTCGATGCTTACCCACATTCACAATGGCTGACGAAGCAGCTATAAAGAAGCATAAGAAAGCAAGGGCAAGTCTTAAAACTAAGCTAACGCAGTTTGAGGCTCATTTAACACTAGCAAAAACATATTGCAAATTATCCACTGAGCACGCATCCGAGCTTGAGCTACGTCTTTCAAGAATAGAAAATGTAATCAATGATTTCGATACATTACAGACGGAACTGGAAATTCTAGTCGACCCCCCCGACGGGGAGTTTATTGAGCGCAAGCAGTTTGAGGACCATTACTATCGTCTGGTGTCTACTGCTCGCGATCTTCTCGCCAAGTGCACCGGCAAAGGTGGTCGTTCGCGCTCTGGGTCCGACGCAAGCTTCAGCGATTGCAACTCAGGTGGGACTTGTAAACATCACATGAAATTTCAGTTGCCTAAAATAAATTTACCAAAATTTGATGGAAACTATCAGCACTGGCTAGAGTACAGGGACACGTATATATCGATGGTTCATACTAACGATCACTTAGATAATATAAGTAAATTTCATTACCTGCGCGCTTCGCTTCAAGGCGGCGCTGCGATTATTGTCAAAAATATAGATTTTAACGAATCAAATTATAAAACTGCGTGGGACTTATTGTGCGAGAGGTACGACAATTCTAGATTATTAGTAAATAATCATGTTCAGGCCTTGTTCAATGTAGATCTTATTTCAAAGGAATCTAGTCATCCTCTTCGCTACCTGGTCGACGTAACTAACAAAAACATACGAGCACTCACAATACTAAAGCAGCCAACAGAACATTGGGACACGCTTGTCATTTATATGATGTCTACTAAACTAGACTTAACTTCAAATCGAAAGTGGGAGGAGTATCGCAACACGCTTAACGAACCTCCTACACTTGATCAATTTTTAATTTTTTTGCGTAATCGAGCTGATCTATTGGAGTCTTTGGAAGAAAATAAAAACAAACAATCTAAGCCAGAGGTTCCAAGGTCAAAAAGTTTCACACTAGTATCAACTGATCATTTTATTTTATTTTATTTATTAGATACACCAACAACAGTTTCACAAATATTAAACAATAAAATTACATCACGGTATTATACAGTGTGAACCATTCTTACTGGTGCATACAGATTACATTTTTTTTAACTAGCATGCAGTTAGTTTACTAAAATTACTTATTATAATGTTAATATTGATTTTAAAAGAAAGTTAATTGTATTTGCATTAATTAAAAATATTGTGGGATTACATTTAAGCTGTGAAACTCTAAATATACGTAGATAATCAAGACAAAATATTCTTTTTACAAACTTTGTTTTGTTAAGGTTTTAAATTTCAGAAAAGAATGCTGAAAGATATCAAGTTCAGCGGATAAACCGTTGTAGGTGTCTTTAATTCTGTTAAAAGGAGAGGATAATTTGGTTCTAAACCTTTTTTTGGAAAATAGTTGTTTTATTGGGTGTCTCGGAATACGCCAAGGAACTAAAAGATTTATCTCATTTAAAACTTCAGGAGCCCCAATAACTCCATGAATTAGCTTAAATAAGAATATAAGGTCGAACACTTTTCGTCGTTTCTCAAGGGAATCCAATTTAAAGTGACGCAGTCTAGATTCATAACTGGCCCGATATGGGCAGCTTGGATCCTTATAGGCTAAGAACTTTGTAAATTTACGTTGAATGCGCTCTAAGCGTGCTACATGTACTTTGTAACGAGGATTCCAGGCTATCGTGCCATATTCCAGCAAACTACGAATCAGAGCGCAATACACACGTAGCACAGCCTGAGGACTTTTAAATTCGCTGCAAACTCGTCTTAAGAAGCCAATGAGCTTCCCAACCCTAGATACAATTGCATCGACATGATCCACAAATTCCAGTCTGCTATCCACAACTACACCAAGGTCGCGAACCTTAGAGACTTGCGATAAATTATCTGGGCCGATAGAGTAACTCGAAGGGATTATATTTTTTTTTTTTGTGAATTTGATATATTGGCATTTGCTTGCATTTAGAATCATACCATTTTTAAAGCACCATTCTTGGACGGAATCTATGTCAGCTTGTAAAGCTTGTCTATCTTCTAGGTTTTTAATAGGCTTGTATATTTTGACGTCATCCGCGAAAATAGAAAATTTACTGTGCTTAATGGTATCTGCAATATCATTGATGAATATCAAAAACAAGATTGGTCCCAAATGGGAACCCTGGGGTACTCCAGACGTGGCCAAAAATGGCGTAGATTTTGATCCCAAGGCTGCGACCCTTAATACCCGGTGTTTTAGATACGACTGAAACCACAAAAGAAGAGGACCATGGATACCGAATCGTTCCAACTTAGCTATTAATATGTTGTGGTCTACTTTATCGAACGCACTGGAGAAATCCTTGTATACGGAATCGACTTGAACACCAGCATCCACGAATTCCGATAGTTCTTCGATGTAACTTACAAGGTTAGTAACAGTGGATCTGTCTTTTCGGAACCCATGCTGGTTGTCACTAAGTATGTTTTTACAATATCCAGTCAACACCGGATATACGATGCTCTCAAATATCTTTGAAAAGATGTTTAAGATAGAAACCGGTCGATAATTTTGTACATTGTTCTTCTCGCCTTTTTTATGAATTGGCATCGCGTTTGCTTCTTTCCAGATGGTGGGAAAAACTGAGGTCTTCAATGATTTATCGAAAATTAATTTTAGTGGTAACGTAAGAAATTTGGAAGTCATTTTAATAAAGATCGGGGGGATGCCATCAGGCCCAGCACCTTTTGAGGAGTTTAGCTTCTTTATGATATTAGCTATTGCACGCTCGGTCACCTCAACTCCACTTAGCGACATTTGCATAAGGGTGTTATTGTTTTCAGCGCTGCATGCACTGTTACTGCAGTTCTTGTACACCGATGAAAAATGCAAAGCGAATAAATTGCAAATGTCATCGCTGGAGCTAGCTACATTATTACACAGTTTCATTTCGCTAGGTATTTCAGATGAACCACCACGACGTTCCTTTACAAAGGACCAGAACTTTTTTGGGTTTTTAATGATTGACGATTCTACTCCTTCGATATGAGCGTTGTAACATAAATGAACCAATTTATCCACTCTAGTTTTAGCAATAATAAGTTCTACCGAGTCTCTGGGGTTTTTATATTTCTTGAATCTGATTCTAATGTTATTCTTTTCCGATATTAATTTAATTAAGGGTAATGTATACCAAAATGGGTATCTATTATTTCGATATTTTAGTCTAGGCACCGTTGTTTCTATTATAGTGTTTATTATGGTATAATATTTCTGCGTCATTATATTAACGTTATCAGAGTTCAGTACAGACTCCCAGTCAATTTTGCTTAACTTTTGATTTATTAATACATAATCTGCTTTTTTAAAATTGTACTTTGCAAAAGTTTTACCCTTAATCAATGTGGTACTATGTGATTTGGTGTCAATTTCTAAGGCTGGGTGGTGATCATCAAGCTTTGATAGGGGGTCAGAACTACACTCAACTTTTATGTTATTGTTATTAATGTTACTAAGAACCATATCTAGTATTCTACTGTTGTGATTTTTTATATTATTGAATTGTTGAAGGTTGTTAAGAGATAGAAAGTCTACAAAAGCATAGCCTAGAGTGTTGTTATAACTCGACGGGACAAGTTGATTTTCAAGGGGTTCAAAGTCCCAATTTATAAAGCCTAGGTTAAAATCACCAATAATCAGAGTGTCGACTAAGTTAACGTCCATAACAGCAGTAGCGTTTTTTAAAAATGATTCTAGTACGATCGAAGTCACCGGTGGAGGTAGGTAAACGGCACAAACTAGAATATCCTTGTTTTCACCATCTATTTTGGTCTTCATGGAGATCCATAAGTCCTCATTTTTGCTTTCAAGATGGCTCACTCTCTTGGATTGAATGTTCTTTGAGACTGCTACTAGTACTCCCCCACCTCGTTTACCAGCTAAGCAGGATGATTGTCGATCTCTTCTGTATATAACGTATTTACTATCAAATATTTCTGCGTCACTTACGGTATCAACTAGCCACGTTTCCGTAGCTATTATAACATCATAATGGTGTTTTGTAACCGCTAACCTTATATCATTTAGTTTAGTCTTCATTCCTCGGAAATTCTGATAATATAATTTGAATTTTACTTCTTTTTTGCGGCCTTGTTTAGGTCTACCTATAAACCTAAATTCTACTGTAGGTGTTTCAGGCACTCATAGCTCTTTATCATAATGGGAGGGGACTGATCGTTCCGTCGAACGAAAATGCGACCGTTTCTTATCCACTTGTATTGAAACCCTTTTGAAGTTGCAGCTTTTCTAGTTTCGGCGTATAGACCTTTGTAGAAGGGTGAGAGGTGCTCAGATACATAAACTGCCGATTTTGATCCTTGGTATCCTAAATGATGTGAATTCAATTTATCTGAGGAGTTCTTTTTGTTGAATTTGGATACTGCAGCGATAATGCCATCTCTGACTCTTTTGTTAGGAAGTTTGACAATGATTGTGCGTGGTTTTTTGTTAGAATCATCCAGTTTTCTGATTCTTGTGCAGTTTAGTATATCGCCTTCAGCCAGCGGATAGGATACCACGGCCCCTAGTTCTTCAGTTATAGATACTAAGTTTTCTGTTTTCTTTTCAGGAATTCCGTTTATTTCTAAATTATTTTCCCTTGAGTATTGTTCAAGTAGTTGCAGTCGCGTTTTTAGGTCAGTAACATTTTGGGTCAGATTTTCATTTTCCTTTGTAAGAGTCTTGACTTTATTCATTGTTGATAGCAAATCTTTTTTAACGACGTCATATTCATTGCACAGAAATTCGACGGATGACTTTAAGTCTTTCAGCACAGACAGTTCGATTTTAATCTTTTCAAATTCTTTTTCAAAGGCAGCCTTTACTGAAGAGTCGACGGCTGACTGGATCAGTTTTTTCATATTTGACGCATTACTAAAGTCAATTTTTTCATTTTCATCGTCTGAGACTTCAGTGACATTTGCTGATGTATCCGTAGTGTTCGCCGATTTCGGGTGATCTTTACGCGTGGTAACGTTTTCAAAAGAAAGATCCGATGAACATTTCGGGACTGGTGCTTTAGGACTGTCTAATGCGCGTGCCGGGGTGTTATTATTCCCATGTTTAGGTAATTTGCATCGGCAGGTGTCACACATCCAACTTAATTTCTCTTGCGGAGTCATATTTTTAAAAGACTCTTGTTTTCCGGCGCAGAATAAATCATATGCTAGCTTACATACGGAACATTTAAGATATTTGTTCATGTTTATTTGATTCTTACAACCTGCACAAAACATAACATTATTCTCCTTCGGTACCATTGAGATTGGTTTTATTTAAAAGCCGGTAGTTCAATACAACGTGCGATCGGGCGATCGATGTTCGCGAGAAGAACAGCTTAAGCGCCGTGCAGATCGCGTCGCTTACGCGTTTTGATGAACCCGTTTCACACTAACTGTTTTAAGATTGAATGTGGTCGATTGATATGGTAATTTTTGTTTTATATAACACAATAACACTTGATTTACACTGTATTTTATTTGTAGTTACGAATTGTTTATTCGGTCACTCGATACTATAAATATTTTGATGAATAGACCACTAAAACTATATTAAATCAATTTTTATTATTTGGTATATTAACTAACTGTGCACCGTTCGTCGTCGTCCGGCGTATATCACAACAATAGCTCTTCAAAAAATAAATACAAGTGTCCTTTATGTAAATGCGATCATTCATTGTACAAGTGTGAGATGTTTCGGAAATTAACGATTGAAGATAGGTTAGCAAAAGCTAAAGAGTATAAAGTGTGTCTTAACTGTCTACGTCCAGGGCACACAAACATTAAATGCACTTTATCCCACTGTCACTACTGCAGGTACAAGCATAACACTTTGCTTCATTTAGAGAAGAGTCAGCCTACAGCAGCTGCTGCGCCGATGCAGGAGACTGTCGCTTTGCCTACTGACACTTCTCAACATCCACATGATGACAGTACCGATTTTAATAATTCTGATAATATCGTTTTGTCAACAAATGCCAATCAGCATACTACTGCTCCGCACGTTTTGCTATCCACAGCATTGGTAAAAGTTTTCGACACCAACGGCCACGCGCACCAAGCCCGTCTTCTGCTGGACAACGGCAGCACAGCTAACTTCATGACGCACGAGCTCTGCGGTAAGCTGGGATTGACGGCACGCGATACGAACTCCACCGTTACAGGTATCTGTAATCAAACTTGCAAAAGCACACAGTCTTGTAACGTAACAATACAATCACTCTATAGCAATTATAAAGTCAGTCTAGATTGCTTTGTTTTACCTCAGATCACGAAAAGCTTACCTTCAAAGTTTATTAACGTTGATCGAATTCCAATCCCGTCTAATATACGGCTAGCTGACCCTTCATTCAACATGCCATCGGCTATAGACATTCTAGTAGGTGCAGAAGTATTCTGGAGTGTTATTGGCAACAGTTCTATCGATCTCGGTAAAAACCAACCGAAACTATACGAAACTGAGTTAGGTTGGTTGGTATCTGGCTACGTTTCAGGTGTGAACACTAAAAGTTCATCACATTTATGCAATTTTATAAAGCACGATGATGATATTGCTCGCTTTTGGGAACTAGATGCAGTTTCGCCTAAACACGCCCTCACTAGCGAGGAACGTGCCTGTGAAAAGAGTTTTCAAGATAACACTTATCGCGACGAAGAAGGCCGTTTTGTCGTCACCATGCCGCTCAAGCGCGATCCGAAAGATTTAGGTTCTTCGTACATGAAAGCCGAAAATAGGTTGCTATCACTTGAACGTAAATTCAAGCGCAATCCTGACTTCAAGCAAAAATATTTCGAATTTATGCAAGAATATATAGATCTAGGCCACATGTCAAGAATAATGATGACATTCGATGAGGGTTTCTACCTACCTCATCATGGATTAAATACTAGTAAATTTCGTACGGTTTTTGACGCATCGGCTGAAACGACGTCTGGCTTATCTTTAAATGACATACAGATGGTAGGGCCTACAGTACAAGATGATCTATTGTCCATTCTTATCAGGTTTCGACAGCATAAGTTCGTCATTTCTGGGGACATAGAAAAAATGTATCGTGCTATTTTAATAAACCCCATACAGCGCCCTCTGCAAAGGATTCTCTTTCGCTTTGATGACTTAAAACCCATTCAAACATATAATCTAAATACTGTCACCTATGGCATCGCCTCTGCTCCATACCTAGCTACGAAATGCCTCACCAGTCTAGCCGAAACAGTCGATGACAAAAATGTCAAAAATGCGATAGCGCACGATTTCTACGTAGACGATTTTTTAAGCGGTGGAATGTCGGAGGAAGAGGTCATAAACCTGGGTAAGGGTGTCATTTCTACGCTATCTTCTGCCAAGTTTAATTTGCGAAAATTCCAGTCTAACAGTGCTAAAATATTAGCTGAAATTACCAACGAGAAAACTGAACCAGGTAGTATTCTAAAATTGACCGAAAATGACGCGCCTTCTAAGACGTTAGGTTTATACTGGCTAAGCAAATCAGATCACCTCTCGTTCATTATTAAAATTGATAAAACCGAGAAGGTCACCAAACGTCACATTTTGTCAGTAATAAGTCAAATCTTTGACCCTCTCGGTCTGGTCGGTCCATCTGTGATCGAAGCAAAAATTATTTTACAATCCCTATGGAAACAAAAACTTGGTTGGGACGATGAGATACCAGACTCTCTTAAAGAGCAATGGATATCTTTTTCAACAAAATTGCCTTATTTAAATTTAGTCGACGTACCGAGATGGATTCTGAGCGATGGTTATGTAAAAATAGAGTTACATACCTTTTCCGACGCCTCAGAACGAGCTTATGGTGCATGTGTGTACGCACGTTCAATTAATAAAGATGGCACCATTCACTGTCAACTTATAGCTTCAAAAAATAGAATAGCCCCGACCAAATTTACGACAATCCCGCGTTTAGAATTGTGTGCCTTTTTGTTAGGTACAAGACTGTGTGCTAAAGTGATAAGTTCAATCACACTGCCGGTTCACACAACCGTACTAGGCTGGTTATCTATGCCAGTACAGCGCCTTAAACCTTTTGTTCGCAATCGCATCAACGAAATAAATGAGACCACAGCCGGCTGCCCGTGGAGCTACGTACCGTCACACGATAATCCTGCAGATCTTGTCTCGCGCGGGGTGAAGGCCGATCTTATCCGTTCGTCGTCGCTGTGGTGGTCAGGACCACAATTTTTAAAGTGCGACCACACTTCATGGCCGGCAATGCCTAACAAGAAACAAGACCTACCGGAAATAGTATGCCATTTTACACAGAATTCTGAAACAGAAGGTACAAACATGATTTCAAAATTAATACAAAAACATTCAAACTTTACTCGTCTGTTACACACAGTGGCATATATACTCAGATTTATAAATAACTGTCGAAATAAACAGGTCAAAGGGCTTTTGACCCTAGACGAAGTCAAGGTTGTAAATAACGTCATAACTAAGCAGTGTCAATCTGAAATGTTTCCTGAGGAATATGCAATTTTAAAGAATGGTAAGCCTTTGCCGACAAAGAACAGACTTTTGTCTTTGTCTCCATTTTTAGACCCAAACGATATTATCAGAGTAGGAGGCAGACTTGATAACTCTCCATATACTTACGAAAAAAAACATCCGACGCTTCTTTGCAGTAAGCATCATATTACCAAAATAATATTTCATAAAGAACACATCAACTTGTTACACGCAGGTCCGCAGTTACTTCTTGCTAATATTCGCACACAATATTGGCCGCTAGGAGGCAGAAACCTCGCTAAATCTACGGTTAGTAAATGCGTCACTTGTTTTAGACATAGGTGTCAAACCGCACAACCTATAATGAGCCAACTGCCCTTATCGCGAACAAACCTTGAGTTCCCTTTTCTTCACTCTGCTGTCGACTACGCCGGGCCAGTGCTGATAGCTGATAAAAAAGGTCGTGGATGTAAACTTATCAAGTCCTACCTATGCATATTTGTGTGTTTAGCCGTTCGAGCTGTACACCTGGAGCTTGTGACGGACCTCAGTAAGGAAGCTTACATAGCTGCGCTACGCAGATTTATCTCCCGTCGCGGTAAGCCGGAAACTATTACCTCCGATAACGGAACTAACTTTGTCGGTGCATGTAACGAATTATCTACATTTTTGTCACAATTTGACATCGCTACTGACTTAGCTGATGAAGGAATCAAATTCATCTTCTGTCCTGCTTACTCCCCCCATTTCAATGGAATGGCGGAAGCCGCCGTACGCTCCACAAAGCATCATTTGAGAAGGGTTCTGAATCTAACTCATTTCACTTACGAGGAGATGGCCACTTGTCTTACTCAAATAGAAGCTATACTTAACTCCCGTCCTATTGTACCTTTATCAACCGACCCTCATGACCTTTCTGTCCTCACTCCTGCTCATTTCCTGATTGGACGAGCTCTTACGTCTCTGCCTAGTCCGCAGGTACCTGACAATACCAAGATTAACTCTCTGCAGCGATACAAGAGAGTGGAAGTCATCAAACATCACTTCTGGAAAAGATTTGCTAACGACTACATCTCCACACTTCAGCAGAAAACCAAATGGCAAAGAGGCAACAATGAGCTGAAGGTCGACACACTTGTGCTTGTCAAGGACAAAACCACGCCGCCCTTACTCTGGTCTCTAGGACGAGTTACCCAGACCTACCCTGGCACTGACGGTGTCAACCGTGTAAATAATAATAGCCATTTATTTGTTCCCATTTTTGTACATAAAATTATTTCAAATATCAATTACAATTTAAAATTTCTTAGCAAAATACATTTAAAAAAATAATAATAATTAAAAACATGCACTACAAAATACAAGCTTAAAAAATAACTAATTATTATTTCGGGAACCCCTTGCGAGTAAAGGCCTCCTCCAGACGAAGCCATTCATTCTTGTCTTGTGCCTTGTCCATCCAATCTGGTCCGGCGACGGCGCGGATGTCATCCACCCAGCGTTTGTATGGACGGCCGGGGCGGCGCTTGCCTTTCTCTGGCCCACGCCACTCTGTCACTCTTGTTGTCCATCTGTCGTCTTCATTTCTAGCTAAATGTCCTGCCCATTTCCATTTCAATCTCTTTACATGTTCAATTGCATCTCTTATTTTTGTTCTCTTTCTAATGTCTTCGTTTCGTATCTTGTCCTTTAATTTCACTTTTAATAAGCTACGTTCCATCGCTCTCTGACAAACTGATATTTTTCGGGCGTTTTTTTCTGTGAGACTCCATGTTTGGCAAGCGTATGTAAGAGACGGTAGAACGCAGGAATCCATTACTTTTGCTTTTAGATTCATGGGCATTTTTGACTTAAGAATGTGTTTAAGAGACCAGTATCTTTTCCATGCTATCGTTATTCTTCTTTCTATTTCTACATTATCTACTTCTCGAAATGATATAAGTTTTCCCAGATAGACATATTCCGTTACATATTCAATAGATCCTCCGTTTATTTTTATTTCTTCATTCTCTCTGTTTGTCATCAGTTTCGTTTTGTCTGTATTCATTTCCAAGCCGACTTTAATACTTCGTTCATGTAGAGTTTCTAACATATCTTTCAGTTCCGAGGGGTTGTTTGCGAAGAGTACTATGTCATCCGCATATCGCAGATGATTCAGGTATTTGTCTCCGACTTTAATTCCTTTATTTTTCCACTCTATATTATGTAAAATGAGCTGTAACACTGCAATAAAAATTTTTGGAGACATTGTGTCACCTTGTCGAACTCTTCTTTGTATGTTAAAGTATGGTCCAGTTCTATCTAGTCTAACTCTACTTTTACAATTGTCATAGATGTTCTTGATAATATCGATGTATGATTTTTCTATATTATGAAATTGCAGAGCTTCATAGATCGAACTGTGTGATATAGAGTCAAAGGCCTTACGGTAATCAATAAAGGCAAGGTATAGGGGTGTATTAAACTCTCTATATTTCTCTATAATCTGGCTTAGTACTTGAATGTGATCGACAGTGGAGAAGCTTGGTCTAAATCCTGCTTGCTCTATTGGCTGAATTAAATCAATTTTTGGTCCAATCCTTTTCAGAAGGCAGTGTGAAAATAGTTTGTAAATACTAGACATGAGACTGATAGTTCTGTAGTTAGAGACGTCTGATGGGTTACCTTTCTTGTAAATAAGAATGATTTCCGATTCTGTCCATTGTGATGGAACTCTCTTGCTTGTTAAGATTTTATTAAATAAAGTACAGATTATACCTGCCAGTAGTTTTTCTCCAATTTTTAGAGCTTCATTAATAATAGAGTCTGGTCCTGGGCTTTTGTTATTATTTAAATTTCTAATGGCGAGAATTATTTCGTGTAGTGTGAATTCGTTTATGACGTCTTCCTTGTAATCCGATGTGGTTTTTTGTAGGACTTGAGTTTTTTTAGTCGGCGTTTTGTCTTGGCTAGTATACAGTTTTTCATAGTAATTTGTAGCTATCTTTATTAGGTCTTTTCTATTTTCTGAACTTCCTTCTGCGTCTATTAATTTCGGGATCCACATTTTCTTATTTCTGATTGTTTTGTCTGCTCTTTGTATACCTCCTGTTTTGTAAATCCATTCCTCGTAAATATTTAGTTTGTAGTTCTCATATTCTTGATGTATTTTTTTTGGAATTGTTTTATATAGTCTACTTAACTCTTTTTTTTCTTTGTGTGTTTTATTAGGTTTATTTCGAAGTTGGAATCTCTTATTTATTAATTCCTTTGACTCGCATGATAGTTTGAATTTTTCTTTGTTATTTGTGACCTTTGCGTCTTGCAAACTCTCTGTAACAGCTGTTTCTAACGAAGTGTAGAGGTCTTGTACTGGTTGTTCTATATTAATATTTTTGAGTTTACGCTCTAACACTATTAGAAAGCGTTTCTGATCTTTGTTTGACTTCAACATAGAGTTAGATTTCCCATAGTTTCTGCGACTCTTTTTTTGGTCTTCTAACTTAAGGGTTCCTCTGAGTAATCTGTGGTCTGATGGGAACGGTATTTTCTTAATTATTTCTATGTTGATAAAGTAATGTTTTTTATTTGATAAAATATAGTCAATTTCATTTCTTGTAAAACCATCTGGTGATTGCCACGTCCATCTTTGATTAACTCTTTTTTTGTATATACTGTTCATTATTGTAAGTTCTTGTTCCAGAGCAAACTGAATCAATTTTTCTCCTCGTTCATTATGTTCGCCTGAGCCGTATTGTCCTAAGACTGGAATTAAGGGTTGTTTAGGTATTCCGATCTTTGCGTTGAAGTCGCCTAGGACGATGATATTTTTACAAGCTTTTTCTTTGGCTTTTCTTATATCTGAATAGAATAGATCTACTTCTTCATCGGTTGCTCTTTCAGTCGGCGCATATGTTTGTATTAATGATAGTTGGGTTTTATCAAACTCCATGCTCAGTAATGCAACTCTCTCCGATATCCCAACAAATTTCAGAATTTTTGACCTATGATGTTTTTTTACTAGAAAACCTACGCCTTTGTGGCCTTTTGTCTCTCCATTGTAGCAAAAGATACACCAGTCTCTTTCTTCTATACCGTAGCCTTCTCTTCTTGTTTCGGAAAGGCCAATTACGTCCCAGTTTAAAAATTCAATTGCATGTTTTAGCTCTATCATTCGTTTTTCATCCTTTAGAGTTCGAACATTGTAAGTGCAGATATAAATTGGATGGTTTATTTTAATGTCTGGAGGGTTGTGGTCTTTCTCTCCCTCGATGACCAGTTTTTGTGGGAGAGATGGAGGGGCCTTAGGGATTTGTTGCTATTCATTTTCGTTTTGTGTTTTATTTATAATTTTCTTATTTATCTGGTTCATGTAGTCTGTTATTGAAGTTTTATTTTTCTTTGGGGCTTGTGATTGCTGTAGGTGGTCGTTTGTAGGCGAAAGAGATAGATCTCTCTTATTATTGATATTCTTTTTTATTTCGTGGGTTTCATCGGCACGCGTATTGATGGTGGAGTTGGTTGGTACTTCTCCATCTCTGTGGGATTTTCTTCTGTTTAAGACTACCAATTTATCGTACTTGATTATAACCTTGTTTCCTTTCTCTCTCTCAACCGTATAGTAGACATAAAAACAAGACGCGGCACCATCAGAAGAGGATGGAACAACATCTGCCCTCTATCTCTGGACGACCTATGAAGGCTCGTCAACTACCTAACTTTGAAGCTTTCTCTTCAACCCGGGGAGCTTGTTTATACCACCAATCCCGCGCCGCCGCAGTCACCACGATGCCAGCGCCCTCTGGGTGGCCGCCGGGCACTTCTTCACGCGCAACCATTGCGATCGGACATTATTTGTTATTTAAATAATATTCTTTATTAAAAACCAGTGTATACAGTCCGCTTTGTGTTTATTTCATCTCCGTCAGCTACAGTTACCTTTTTTCATTGACATTTCGCGGTAACAACTCGAAATCTAAGGATGGTAAAATGGTACAGAGATTTGTTTTGGATTGTACAATCACTGGGGCCTCTTCGTATCTCAAAGAGACGGTTTGAGATTTTGACCCCATTTACGTTAATAATAATAGAAGTAATATTTTTATTTATTTGAGATAAAGTTTGGTAATCATGTTCTGTAATCGTTCCATGTTTCAAGTCGATTGCGTGAGTGATCACTAAGATAATTGTGGCGAACGTTCGGACGTACGAAGTCACACGACGAGGGTTTTATTATTTGACAAAATGGGACGGAACCCTAAAAATAGGTGATCGGCCAGGGCACTTTCGTTTTATGGGTAACAATTATATAATTTGATGGATGAATGAATGAATGAACTGTTTACGTACGGCCTCTATAATGCCTGTTGTCTGGTAGTGGAGTCTAGTAGATTATGCGAAAAGAAATAAAGCGATTTTACGGGTATTTTGAAGGTTCAATTTTACTATGAGTATTATTTTATGATTAACTAGTTCTAATTTTTTCTATTCCAATGTCACGGAATATAATAACAAGATTAATAAACGTGGAACGTAATTAGCGGCCAGATCGCTAACATCCAGGGCTAGAATTGTTTTTTTTAATAAATCAATCAATCATCCTCTCATTAATCGCCGTGCCAAGTTGAGTCAAAAGACTAAACTCAAGATTTACATGAGTCTAGTGAGACCCTGTATTACCTACGCCTGCCCCGCGTGGAGCAGTACATTTGACTCAAATCATACTTAGTTACAAGTAGTTCAGAATAAAGCCTTGAAATCTGCGTATAATACCCCTTTTAGGACGAATCTTACTGCCTTACATGAAATAATAAAATTACCCTTATTAAAAACATTTATTTTACAGCAGTCGAAAAAATTCTACTTTTCAAATTCAGAACATAAAAATAATCTGGTTTCTGCGATGGTAAAAGCCGCTTAAAAGACTTACCGTATAAAAATAAATATAACAGGTATCGATTACATCCTAAACGACTGACAGTCGACTCTGTTATCGCTTCGCTGGGTGCTGCTCGCGCTTACGAACTACCCTCGCGTTATTTTAATTACGTGCCTTAATAATGTTTAAGATCTGTATTATATCGATATTAAATGTAAATTGTGGCTAAGATTTGCATATTTTGATATTAGTGTTCTCAAATTTTGTTAATTAAGTGTATTAAATAACCCAATTTAGATAACATAAGTTTGTAAGAGGTGTGCTAACCTGTCAAACTAAAAGTGTACCTTGTTGTTTAATTCTAGGATTTGTAACACTGGATTTAAACGGTATGTATTTTATTGAATATAATAAAGAATTAATCAAACAAAACAAACAAACAATCCGTTTTTTTGCTTCGTCGTACGAGTATCAATAAACCTAACCTTAGCGATGTATAAATTGAAAAAAATGGGTTTGTTTGAAACAGTCACTCCTACCTAGTCACGTGATAGAATAACAAAAAGATTTATCAGGTCACGAATCAATTTCGCGGACTGTTGTATCGAAAAGTGTTACGGTTTATGTATTAAATTCATTTAGAAAGTTGAATGACAAAATGATCTATCCTATCCCAATATATATCAGGTTTCGAAAATTATCGTTTCCATTTTATCCGCCGATCATCTGTCTTCATCTTTGGAGAGCTCCGATTTATATATGTCAGTATATCAATTGATGATATGATATTAGTTTTAATACAACTGTGCTTTCTGAATACAATCATTCAATATCAGGAGCTTGAAACGATTTAATTAAAATGAAATTTGTGAAGCAACCGCAAAAGTAAGGTGTAGAAAAACATTGTCCTGACCAAAAAAATATACTTACAGGCATGGAAAGCTTTTGCCTAACACTATTCGGTGTTTAATCTGTAGACCATCAAATTGCGGTAAAACTAATTTCATGTTAGGTCTTCTTTTACATGAAAATGGATTGCGGTTTAAAAATGTATACGTGTATTCTAAAGCTCTGCATCAACCAAAGTACATATTTTCAGAAAACGTACTTAAACAAGTAACTGGAGCTTCCTTTGCAAAACACCATGAAAACGAAGATGTTTCAAGCCCGAAAATTGCTAAATCAGATTCTGTAATAATATTTGATGATGTTGCATGTGAAAACCAAAATAATATTAGGGATTTCTTTGCAATGGGACGACACAAAAATATTGATTGTTTTTATTTGAATCAAACCTACAGCAAGATTCCTTAACAGCTTACTCGTATTAGAGATAATGCCAATTTAATAGTGCTATTCAAACAAGATGATACAAACCTGAGACATGTATACGATGAGCATGTCACTACTGACATGTCATGAGTTCAATTTCGAGATATGTGTTTGAAAATATGGGATAATCCTTTCAGTTATTTAGTAATCAATAAGGATTTTGTCAAGAATAAAGGATGCTATCGGATTTTTTTTTACACTTTTATAGTTTTTGATTAGAAAGTACAGGAATGTGTATAAATAATGTATTTGAGAAATATGCACTTCATTACGACAGAACTGATTGAAGACACCTCACATATTTCAGTTAGTCATGGAAAAAAATTAAAGAGAAAAATTGTTGAAGCATCAGAAGCAATCAAGAAAAAGATAAGCAAAATGCGTGAATTTGAAAATGAGAATGAAAATACTTTTCAAACTATTTCTAAACCCATAACAGGTGCGTGGAACAAAATTGCAGAAAAGAATAGATCTAGTAAATCAAATAAATTTCTTTCGAAAACTAATGAGGTGAAATCAGAAGATGGTTCTTACTCAGCGAATAAAGAATCCGATGAAGATTATAGCACAGATAATGATGAGGCAGAAGAAAGTGATGAAGATACTAAAACTGATGAGAAATCATGTAAAAGTGAGGAGTTATTTCAATCAGTCTTGGAAGGCAACAGTTCAAAGGATGAATCAAATTGATCCTAACAAGCCTATCAATAGTAATAAAGGATCAAAGTACATAGATATTATAAAACCTTTATTTGGACAACCACCTAATATTTCTAACAATTTGAAAAGCAGTTGTACAGGTAAAGGTTTATCTTTAATGAAAAAGTGGATAAGAAAACGTGATTATGTATATTGGGATAATCCTAACGAACTAGTTGAAAGACTTCAGCTGTTATTATATCTCGCGATGCTGGCAATACTGGAGTTGACAACGAAATTATATCTATCATAGAAGAACTAAAAGAAAACGGTATCATCAATTAATAAATTCTGACTTTAGTGTAACATTTTCCCATTTAAGTTTTGTTTGTTGAGCATTACACACTTGCATGGCAAAAATTTATCAAGTAAAACCAAGTTAAAAGTTTTTCTTTTCTAGCCTATACTGTCCCACTGCTGGTAAAAGGCCTCCCCCATACATTTCCATTCCTACCTATTTATTGCGACTATGGGCCACTGGTCTCTAAAAGCATCCAGATCATCTCTCCACCGCTTCTTGGGCCTTCCTCTGCCTCGGCGTCCATCGTTTGTTACCCATTCCGTGGCGCGTTTGGCCCACCTATCCGGTTGCATCCAACATACGTGACCCGCCCAATCCCACATTAATGTGGCAGCCTTTTTTCTGACGTCAGCGATACGGGTTTTGGACCACAGTGTTGTGTTCCGGATACGTTCGGTCCTCTTTACACCTAGTATGTTTCGCTCCATCGCTCTTTGGCAGACCGCAAGTCTGGACTTCTGTGCCTCAGTCAGTGACCATGTCTGGGCTCCGTAGGTTGGGACGGGCAAGATGCACATGTCAACAAGTCTCCCTTTCAAGGATAATGGGAGAGTCCCTTTAAGTAAATCCTTCATGGACCAGTAGCTCCTCCGCACGTTTTCTATTCGGCGACTGATTTCTTTATCTTGCCTGTTGTGGAAGGAAACTTTCTGACCCAAATAGATATATTCGTCGACATATTGTATCTCTTGCCCGTCTACCACGACCCTACGTTTAGTGCCATTGTTCATAACTTTTGTCTTTGACTGGTTCATGTGAAGTCCAGCCTTGCGGCTTGCCACATCGAGTTCGATCAGCATGTCTTGCAACTCATTGGTTGATGGAGCGAAAAGCACAATGTCATCGGCAAAACGGAGGTTTGTTAACTTGTTTCCGCCGACATCAATGCCCTTTCCACCCCATGATATTGCCAGGGTTTTGAAAATCTCTTCAAGAGAGCTTGTAAAAAGTTTGGGAGAGAGCGGGTCACCCTGCTTGACACCTCTTTGGATTGGGAATTTGGGATCAGATGACTGAAGTTTAATGTTGGCAGTGCTATTGGCGTAAATAGATTTTATCAAGTCTAGGTAGGTGGTATCATCTCGAGCTGTTAGGGTATCAATCATCGCAGTGTGATGAAGGCTATCGAAGGCCTTGCTGTAGTCAACAAACGCTAGGTGTATAGGCTAATTGTGTTCTGTAGACTTCTATTATCTGGTTTATGGCTTGTAGGTGGTCTATTGTTGAGAAACTAGGTCTAAATCCCACCTGATCAGGTGTCTGGTGTCCGTCTAGCTTGCCATCAATTCAATTTTGTAATATTTTAATAAACGTTTTGTAAATGTGGGAGGTAAGGCTGATAGGTCTGTTATTTGAAATGTCAGATTTGTCACTTTTTTATGTAAAAGTATAATATTTGCATGACAGAAATTATCGGGAAGGCCTCCAGATAGAAGAATGGAATTAAATAGATTAGTCAGGTGGGGCAGTTAGGTCAGCCCTCCAATTTTTTGCGTTTCTGTCGTGACACCATCATCTCCAGGGCTCTTATTATATTTCATGCTTGTGAGAGCTTTGTGCACTTCGTGTCCCGTTATGGAGGGGATGGTGTCAGGACAGGAATAGTTTGTGTCATAGCAGGTATTGTTGGGACTATTGCTGTACAAGTATTTTTTAAAATTTGTGCATATGTTTGTAATTTTATTTCTATCTCTTTGCTTTATACCGTTTTCATCCTTTAAGCTAATAATCCACATCTTCCTTTTAACTTTACCATTTTTGGCTACTAGGAGCGATTTATTTTTACCAGCGCTACTTCAACAATGTGGGTATTCAGTTTTCTGGTATCTTTTCTTATGCGTCTTTTGATATCTTTATCCAGTTGTCTATAATTCTGTGTTCCAAATGTCATGTCTGTTCTTTTGTCTATTAAGTTTCTAGTAGTTGTAGATAGTTTATTTGTATTTTTCTTTCAGTTTTAATCTGTTTGCTTGCCATGCCAATGTTTTTAATAATTTTAGTGTAGAAAGATTGTGGATCAACATCGTTTTCATTCTATTTTGATGTATGATATTAGTTTTTCAACTCTATGTTGAACTGTTTCTGATTGTTAATTAAAGTGGATTTATCCATAAGTTAAATTTTGTTTGTGAATAGTTCTGCTCTATGCAATTTCCTGTCAAATCTAATCTTTATTCTTACGGGTCTGTGATCGGAGCTGAACTTTAATCTATTGATTGGACCTACGTCTTAAACAATGTATTTGTCAGAGCAAAGAACAAAATCGATCTCATTTTTTGTTCTGCCATCAGGCAAAATCCAAGTCCAACGACGTTGCAGCTCTTTAGGAAAGAAGGTGTTGAAGATGCGCAGTCTATGGCCAAAAGCAAATTGGATTAAACGGGTTCCACGTTCGTTCCGGTCTCCCAAACCATGTGGTCCAAGAACTTCCTCGTTATCCAAACCGACTTTGATGCCAATCTTAGCATTACAATCTCCAATAACCACGTTCCAAGTTCCTCTGTTTTCGTCGCAGGCTTTATTTAGGAGATCGTAAAACTCTTCCACGTCGTCATCGGAATATGCAGATGTTGGCGCATATACTTGCACTAGTGTCAAAGTTGTATTGTTCGTCACTTGAAACTTTAAAACAGCAATCCTTTCCGAGTAGCTAATAAATTCGATGATATTGTTCTTCCACTTCTTGGCCACTAAAAACCCTACTCCATAGAGACCGTTGGTTTCACCGAAGTGGAAGAATATCCCATCGTCTCTTTCCTCAGTTTGTTCTCCATTTCTTCTAACCTCTGACTATGTCCCAATTGACATCTTTTAGGGCATTTTCAAGCTCCAAAAGGCGTTCGTCCTTCATCAGCATTCGTAAGTTATATGTAAATAATGTCAGTTTATCGGTGTCCATTTTAACTTTAGCTTTAGTCGTTTAATGGTTACAAATCAGCTCAGAAAAATTTGCGTGAGACTGGAAGACATAATGAGGCAGTAGAGTTCATACCAATAGGGAAAGTACTTTATGTTTAACCGTATAAAAAGGGGATGGGTTGTTTTTAAAAAAATCAAAAAGCTAATAAAAGGCTAACGAATTGCGCTCTTACAAATGTAAACATTTTAAAAAATTCAAAAGATATCCCTTACTTAAGAGGTGTTTTCATGATAAATTACCAAAATGCCCATATAGTAAAGAATGTGGAATAATAAATCTAGACCACTCTACAAATAAAGGAACTCATAGGGTAGCCTACGTTAAGTTCAATAATTATTGTGAATATTTTGATAGCTATGGTGACTTAAAACCTCCCTTAGAGTTACTAAATAATCTTAACAACCAAAATATTACTTAAAACAATATAAAGTATCAAATATGTGACACAGTTAACTGTGGACATTTATATCTTCGGTATTTACGTAACTTTTGGAAAATAAATAAACAAATCCAATAAAATGGTATAAATAAGTATTCACTGATGTTTTTCAATTCATTTATATAATGTCTCTCACACTGTCTATATCTAAGAACCACCCTTTATTGTCAACTAAGTACTCACCTTCTTTACAACTAGAAGGTCAATATGAATGTGCATTGTTACATTTCTGTACATTTCTGTACTCTTTTCCTAATATTAATCAGAGTAATAACAAATTTTATTATGGGGACAACGAAACTATTGAATTACCAGAAGGCAATTATGAACTTGAAGATATGAGTGACTACTTGAAAAAGTAAAATTCTGAATGCTTCATTCAAATTATTGTGCAACAATAATTCGTTAAAAATATCAATTATCTACATACATACATAACATCACGCCTCTTTCCCGTTGGGGTAGGCAGAGACCACAGTCCTCCACCTGCTACGATCTTGACATACTTCCCTTGCTTCCTGTACTTTCATCAATCCTTTCATACATGCTCGTCGGTTTAGGGTACTTTTAACCTGGCCTTTATTCAGAACGTCCTGAATTTGGTCCTGGTACGTTCGCCTAGGCCTTCCCCTTCCAACGTTTCCATTCACTCTCGCCTGGTAGATCTCTTTCGTCAATCTTCGTTCATTCATCCTCTCTACATGACCAAACCATCTCAGCATCCCTTTCTCGATTTTGGTCACTACGTCTTCTTGCACCGTTCTCTTATCACACTATTTCTAATCCTGTCACTCAATTTAACACCAATCATACTCCTTAGCGCTCTCATTTCCACTGCATTAATTCTACTTTCATGCTTCTTCTGCCATACCCAGCTTTCACTGCCATACATCAGTGTTGGTACCAAAACTGCCCCATGAACAGCCAAACGAGCCTTGTGAGACACCTTCTGACTCCTCATAAAGGCGTGCAGGGCACCATTCACCATGTTTCCAGCATTCACTCTTCTTTCAATATCACTTTCACACTTTCCATCTCTCGTAAACTTTGAGCCCAGATACACAAACTCCTTCACTTGTTCGACTTGTTCTCCATCTATTAATATAGTACACTCTGTCATAAATTCTTCTCTTTCAAGTACCATTACTTTAGTCTTGCTTACATTTACTTTCATTCTTTTCCTGTCCAAAGCCACATTCATCATTGTCACCATCTCCTGCAACTCGTCAGCAGATGACGCAAGTACAACTTGGTCATCAGCGTAGAGAAGACATTTGATGAGTAACTCATTCATTCTCAGTCCACACATACTCTCTTTCAGATCAATCAAACAATTATCCATGAACAGGTTAAACAGCCAAGGTGACGCTACACATCCCTGCCTAACACCTTTTTCGATGCTAAACCATTCAGTGTACGCCCCGTTTATTCTGACACAAGCACTGGAATCCTCATAGAGAGATTTCAGTGCTTGAATCAGATGACCGTTTACCCCATACATAGACAATGCTGACCACAATTCATTCCTCACCACTCGGTCATAGGCCTTTTCCAAATCCACAAACGCGCAGTAGACTTTTTGGTTTTTAGCCAAAAACTTTTCAGCTATGCACCGCAAGGAAAAGACCTGATCTGTACATCCCATTCCCTTTCTAAATCCCGCTTGTACATCCCATATTTTATCGTCAGTATCTTTCATCACTCTTTCAATCAAAACCTTTGCATACAGTTTGCCGACGACACTGAGAAGGCTTATCCCGCGATAATTTTTGCAGTCCTGTTGTGACCCTTTTCCCTTGTACAGCGGCACAATCACAGCCTTGCACCAGTCACCTGGTACTTGGCCGTTCGTCCAACACAAGTTGAAAAGGCGGTACAACTGACTAGCCACAATGCCTCGCCCAGCCTTCAACATCTCGACCGACACTCTATCATACCCAGCTGCTTTACCTGATTTCATACTTTTCATCGCCTTCATAATCTCATCCATACTTATCTCACTTTCACAATTCTCCTCTTCATTCTCATTCATTTCCACAGAAGACCTAGGTTCGCTGGCCTCTGCTTTTTCTCTCTCAAACAGACTTTCAAAATATTCCTTCCACCTCCTCAGAACACATTCTTCACCTTTTATAATACTTCCATCCTGGCTTCTGATTTTACTCAGCTCCGATGTTCCAAACTTTCCTCGGGCTGTCCGTATGGATTTCCAGAAAAACTTTTGGTTGGACTGGAAATCTTCAGTAAGCCTTCTGTCAAACTCATCCTTACACTCCTCTTTCTTTCTCTCAACAACTTCCTTAACAATACCTTTCGCTCTTTTATATACCTTTCTTGCTACACTTACGTCATCACTTATCTGCTCAAAAGATATTTATTTTGATAAGCCTAACACTCTTGGTAGTTTATTAGGGTTTGGCAATCAAACTATAAAAGCCAATATATTGCATGTAGCACAGTTACCAGCGAACATTTTATCAACAACTGTGGTGCGAGTCGAATGTGACATAGTGAGTGGATCATTTATTAATGGAAAATCAAGTCATATTATTTATGAGTTTGCCCCTAATGTGCCCCCAGGTTATCGGATAATAGAAATACCAAGATACTTAATTTATTTTCCAGTCAACCAAAATAATATTACCTGTTTTAATATAAGAATATTGGATGCGAATAATAAATTACTTGATTTACGGGGAGAAGACGTTCAAATTTATTTACACATCAAACGAAATGATTGATTATAGCCAAAAATACTCAACACCTCAAAAGAAAATCACCAATTCTCCTTGTGCTGTTCAAAAGAAAACAATTAAAAAAAGAATAAAATTAAAAAAAGAAAATAAGAAATTTCTTAAATTTATTGGTCTCCTAAAATGAGTATATTAAACATTTCTAGTACACCCAGCTATGATAATTCTATTGACAGTATTGAGTACCATTCGTACAAATCCTATATCACTAGCTTCAATAGGAATGATGAAATTCGGATTCCAATCAATCAGCAAGACTTGTATGTATTACTATCGGCAAGTACGCTATATCTAGAATGTTCCGTTAATGTTGTAAACAATTCCACCAAAGACAGTGTGAAAATTATAAACTTTACCAACAATCCGTTAATGTATCTTTTTCAAGACATACGTTACGAACTAAATGGAATTGGAATTGAAAAAATAAAGAATGTTGGTATAACCACAACCATTAAATCTTTATTATCAATGAATGAAAATGAATCATAAATGTCCAAAGCATAAGGATGGGATATTGATGGTACCAAAAATGTAAATAATGGAAACTTTTCAGCATCTATTCCACTACGTAATATACTGGGTTTTGCAGAAGATTATAAAAAAGTTATAATCAATTGTAAACACGAACTTATTCTACTACGCAGTAACACTGACCTGAATGCAATGAAACTTGTTACTACCGACGTTGTGAACGATATTGATATTCATAAAATGGTGTGGTGAGTTCATCATGTAAAAGTATCTGACAAGAAGAGAATAAACTTACTTAGGTTGTTAGACAAAGACGGTGCAGTACAAGTAGCGTCCAGATCAAAAGTATACCTCAACTCTACATATTTTTCGTACGAAAGTCTCAACATAAATTTTTCTGATGATAAAATTGCTTTATTATACGAACAATATGCTACATTTCAGCAATCGTATGAAGAACGTGAACGAGTAGAGCCGTTTCTAAGCTTAAAGCAATTTTAAGATTTAACGCCATTATTTGTCATAGATTGTTCAAGACAAAGTGAAAACTGAAAAACTGGACCTGTTGTTAACGTGCACGTTAAAATAGAAAGAAATTCAACAATTCCTGATCAAACTTCGGCATACTGTTTAATTTTCAACGACTGTATAGTGAAATATAAGCTTCTTACTAATTTAGTTAAAAAAATATCATTAATGTCTTAAATATTGAAGTTCAGGGTTTTAAAAATATGAATAACGAATTTATTCTTAAAGAATTTGCGATTGCAAGTGAAGAACATACTCAAAATTTTTTCATTATAATTATTGAGCAAAAAAGAAAAGAGACGCGTATCTTGAATAGAAAAAAATCGTGGCATCTATTGGAGTGAAATAAATATTGATAACAGAGAATTTGAAGATTTATTAAAGAGTGTCTAGAAAATAAGAAAATCATAGTTAAGGGTTAAGAAAATTTAGTTTAGTTAGATAGAATGCTATGTGAAAATAATCATAAAATTATTGATATTGCAACGAAAGGATGTCCTAATACACCATGTCTTCATAAAACATATTATAACCATAAGTGTAATTTTAATTGTTTAAGTCATGAAAATCATTGTGCTTTAAAAAATGTAGTATGTATAAGAAAATGGTATGATGCAAATAATTTAAACCAGATTGATTTATTTTTTTGATAATCAAAATAAAAATGTTATTCTAAAAATGCAGTTGTTTAATTCTGTATCTTTTTACTAACCTACTCTCTAGTTAGATACTTGCATATTTTTTGTTTTTACTTACTAAAATTTAAAACTACATTGTAAGAAAGAAAAAATATATTAGTACGTTGTTAACAGGAAAAATAAATAAAACAAAAAGTAAGATTCATTCAATGTATCGGCGCAGGAAGCCATAATATCATAATCCCAAGTCTCACAAGGATATAGTGGGTTCAGGTATAATTAACCAGGATCGAATTATTGTCACATCACGTTTCGTGCTCCGGGCTTATGATGAGGCACCCGGACCCTTCTGTTCCAGTCTGACCCTGGGTAGTTATTACAGTTGACTCCATGTTTGCACATCCTGTGCTGTGATACCACTAATCGTTAGTTCAGGAGTTGTTATTATGATTCGTTTTGGATCCAGGACGATCGCAACCCTCCACCCAGATGGTTTGTTGTGACGTCCTTTCACCTTGACGCTTCATAAGATCGACAGCTAACTAAATACTCAGCTGCCAGTCTATTCCTGAAGCAAGGAGGCCTCACTCGGTGTCGCAAAGAAGGTGCTGCTAAGTAGTATGTGCCTACACGGCCGTCCTGACAACACGACCGTCCTCGGGCGTTAATCCATTAACAATGTCCTAAAACAAATAAAAACAAGATCACCAAGCAATTTGCTCGTCTATCCTGACAATCAAGATCATCATCACACACAAAACTGAAACCACTCATTGTGAAGTTACTCTGAAGGCATGTGCCCCTTCAACCCAACTCTGAAAGCATGTACCCTTTCGACCATCTCACTATGGACCGGATGACATCTTTCCCACATAAATCACGGACAGGACCAGTGTGTCCGTTCGACCATCCCTAATGGGCACGGTGACCAGATCCACCACTGTCCTTCCAACCATCAACAAAGCCTGGCCCGGACCAGTGTGTCCCTTCGACCAGCCCCGATAGGCATGGACCGGATCCGCCACTGTCCAACCAGCTTCGCAAACACAGATTGGGCCAATGCGAACCTTCAACCACCCAACCAAGTCGGGCTGGCCCGTACGAAATTGCCCTCTCTATCAACTCCACAAACATAGATTGGACCAATGCGAACCTTCAACCACCCAACGAATCGGGCTGGCCCGTACGACATTGTCCTTTCTATCAGCTCAACAGTAATCACCCTACAACCACCCAAACCAACTGAGTAACTTCAAATCATATTATCAACATAGCAATTTCAAATTACGTGCGTCACAATATCATACTATCTCACAATAAGGAACATGCTCACCAGATATCCATAAGGTAGGTATCAACAACATAATTCTGTCTATGTACAGACAGTCCACATTATTCGAAATTCCTATATATTCCATTTCTGCTGTTCGATATTGCTAAGAATATGGCTCTGGCTTGTTGATTTTCATCATCAATCACAATGTATCAAAATCAGTACAATGTCTATCTCTTTTCTTCCTCCATGCCTCTTCCCATTTTAATTTGGAATCGACCCCCTAAATATATTTTCAACCGTTTATCTGTCGTTATAATCGACCACAATATTTTTTGTAAGTTCTTACATTTTCATCCACCAAATAGCTCTTTGGCATCCCAGGGGTTATTTAGATTTGTTTCCCTTTGTCAATGTTTAGCACAGACTCAAAGTGGTGCTCTTCTTCTCAGCGCATCACATAATCCGTACACCGGAGCTGACTTTATTGAAGTTTGTCTAGAATAGGCGATACTTTGAAACTGCCACTAACATGTACGTTCCTGAGTCTATCCAATTAAGTTCCACCGGCCCATCTAAGCATTTTCATCTCGGTTTCATGGATTTTGGTTACATAGTTTTATTAATTATCCAACATTCGTCCCTGTAGAGCATCGCGAGTCTACCACAGATTTTCAAACAATCAATCAAATCGTTTATTTGCTAGAAGAACATCTTTTTATTTGAACACATCCTCTAGATTAACGCTGTGTCCCCATAAATAGCACACCATAGCTAAGGACTGACGACAGACCTGATATCCATGATATGCAGTTAGTGTAGCATCTTTTGATATTGTTTGGGAAACTCTCATTGACGCAAATACGAATCTACTGAGTCTTTCACGCACTGAGTTGACACGAAATTGCTAATAAAGATGCTCATTATCATTGAGACTCAAAAATGTTGCTTCTCCACTATTTTGTATACTTGTATTTAGTGCTCTTGGTTTCAACTGGCATCCTTCAGTCACAGAGCATGCCTAACAGCGATCACCATTTCAACCAGTCAGCATTTAGCTGTGTGATCAAATTATTTTGTTTCGTTTCATTTCATTTTGTTTTTATTTAATCGGTATTCATTCAGATTTCGTTATTTACATTTTAATTTTACAGACATTTGGTTAATCTGGTTAATGTTGTATAAAAACACCGTAGGAACTATAATGATGGTGATATTTCACCAATATATAATGAACCTGGGGGGTTCGTGGGGGCGTTGGCTCATAGATAGAATTTGCTACCTGTAAGTCCTATCAGCTGATCCTCGACATTTAAACAACGCTTAGAGTTTAAACGAATATCACGTTTATTACGATGTAAACATTGATTACACTGTTGAAAGAATTAAAACACTTTAGGCTACATCAGCCTATAATTCGCAACACATTTAGTAAAACTAGAACGCTATATTGAAATGCGCATATATAAAACACGTATTATCACATTCAAGGACACAAAGAGAATCTATATTGGCATATTCGATGAAGGGCGTTTAAAAATTATTTTATATTACTGGACCAAATGTCCTTTCGACAAGAAATCACCGCGGAGAATGCATAGCAAGCGCGGTGTACTTGTTACAATCATTCCTCCCTTCAACGAAAAAAAATTAGACATCTCTGATGTTTAATTTTTTTTAAATACCTAAGTAAGTAACATACTAAAATATTATATTCATTAACTGAAAAGTTACAAAAATTAAGAATATTTTATGAGGATATTCTTTCTCTCGAAACTCTGAAATCCTTGAACGACTATTTTTGAGAATTTGGAAGTTAAGACGACTATTTCATGACTATTTTTCTAAATAAAAACCAAGTCGATAGTCCCCACGGTTTGCTTGCATCAGAACTGAGGATTCTGTCTATAGCCTATGCCCATAATCCTCAGAAAACCATAGCTATAACTCTAGAATTGTAACGCGACTATTTTTTTCCTTATGGTGACTATTTATGACTATTTCATGACTATTTTTTGGCATCGTCAAAATAAGTTTTTATGCAGTTTTTTTTCTCTGAGGATTCTGTGTTGAGGGACATCTGTTTTTGGGCTTTGGTTAAGATTAACAAAGCAAAGCTCGGTCGACCCGGTAGTTATATATTATATGCATTGTCAAGAGTGAGTTAAGCTTGACACTTTGGACGTAACCATCCATATTTCTAATATTCTATGCGCTAGATACGCATGCAAGTATCAAGCTTGAACTGCTCTTGACCTGTACCTACCTACTCAAGTCAGTTATTTTTTATTGGAAGTTTTTTTTATTTCATTTTTAGGATGAAACCGAATCTTCAATCGAAATGGAAGAAGATTTGAATGTGGAAAGTGATGAAGAAATGCTTGAAATATTAGAATCACCACGAAAACATAAGATGAGACAAACTATTAAGCGCTTGAAATTTGTGTCATCAAAGAGATTGAAATGTATAAAAAGATTTAAAAAAAACAAAAGACTTAAGATTAAGAAGAAAAAGTTGTCAGACATAATTAAAGAAGTTAAATATAAGCGCTACACAAGTAAAGAAGTAGAAATGCAGTTAAATGTAAATGAGAGAAGGGAGGAGGCGTGGTTTGAAGGTCTCATTTTTAGGTTTTTTGCATATATCGGAAACTATACGTCCTAGCAACATAAGATTGTTTGCAAAATGAAAGCTGATTAAATCTGCTACAAATTTTGTTCAGTCAGGTTTTTCGATATCTTGTAAAGTTTTCGAGATATTCGCAGTGAAGTCACATTGGCCAGTTGACATTTTTTCCGTCACTCCTCTCCTTACTGGCTTTTATAAGGGAAATTATCCCTTTTTCACTCACTTTAGAAACATCAGGACAATCATTTCCTCATCACAAACAAATCACTTGCTGCTCATTTTAAAGACACTGAAAAAAGTTTTTCAAGAGCGGATATCTCAAAAACCATACAAGATATCAAAAATAATTAAATTCATAAAATTTGTAGTAAATTTAATGAGCTTTAATTTTGCGACAAGTTTCATTTTCCAAAAATAACCGTAAAAATAAATCGTTAAAATAATAAATGTAGGTGGATAACTAAAAGCATTAAGAAGTCTTGTATTATAAAGCGAAATTTATACTTGCAATACAAATCAGCCGCAAATTGTAAGAAGACTACTTTAAAACAAAAATATTAAAAATACTCAAAATTATTACGACGATGTATCTTGTCTAGACAAAGAATAGGAAACAGTAATAAAATACTTAGGGCGGAAAATAAGATCAAGGCTGTGTGGAGCGTAACTGTTTAGTCCCCAAAGGCCCTAGGAACCCTTTGCTAAATAAAACACAAGGTTCCTTGAAGGCAGACTTTATTGTGGATCAAAAATCTTTCCTTCGACTTAAAGGAATCGCGTTGACACACCGTTACCCTGTTTAAGTAAACTAACAACGCCATCTAGTTTAAGGTTCGAGAAGCATCATTATAAATAAATGTTCAGGCGTAAACATCCCGCCCGCCATGGACCTAGTCCATTAAACAACTCTAATCTTTATAATTCAAGGAAAAAGAAAAAAAATTAAGTTACATTAATAAAAATTATGCACGAGTTTAGCTTAACAACTACAGTTAACAATAAAGACTCGTCGTAATAATGACATACATCGTCAGTTATACTCAACAGGTAAGACTATTAATTTATTAATCGGTATAACGTTACCTTTATATTTCAAGGTCACAACACGAGTGAGTTTGTCTAATCCTTGATGTTTATCAATAACTAACCCAAAAAGCCATCTAGCAGGTGGAAGATCCTGCTCTTTGACAAGAACAACATCTACAATTTTAGGCTCATTGATCTGATCAGTCCATTTGTGTCGATTGTGTAGTTGAGTCAAATATTCGTTAGACCACCTACGCCAGAAGTCTTGTACCATTCGTTGTGTTAAGTGCCAACGTTTAAGAGTGCTAATGTTTGAAGTTTCATAATTGTTATCAGGCACAATAACTAGTGGTTCACCCACCAGGAAATGGCTTGGTGTTAACGGGCAGGGGTCTGCTGGATTATTCGATAATTGACAAATAGGTCTAGAATTGAGGCACGCCTCAATTTGTGCCAAAGTCGTCGTCATCTCTTCGAATGTCAGGGTGATGTTGCCTACGATGCGTTTCAAATGGTGTTTGGTTGACTTTACACCCGATTCCCACAATCCTCCAAAATTTGGAGCATGGGGAGGGATGAAATGCCAATTGGTACGATTTGTAGCCAACCAATTCGCAATTTCTTCTGCGACACGCAACCTTTCCGCATCAAACAACACTTTCAGCTCCTTAGCGCTTCCAACAAAGTGTAGCGTTATCGCTCATATTCCTTTTTCGTGTTCGATACTTTTTGCTTCTTTCTCGATGTATTGACTGGCTGTTTGTATTCATTGACAGTGGATTCAAAATTTTGATTTTCCTTTCTCGGTGATTATTATTTGTTTGGACACAAGAGTGTTTTTGTGAAATCTAGCAAAATATTTATAAAATCTAATCTAAATACTATTTAAACTCCGTTTTAATACAGCAGTTTTGCTGCTGTAGTTGTTATTTCTTTGACTTGTGCAATTATAATATCTCAACGATTTGGATTTTTACTCGATATGAACTCTACAATTTTCTAAAGCTGCCCGATTACGGGCAGTAGGTTCCGGCAAGCACCTGCAACACAGCCAAGCCCTGTCTCCAGAGAGACAATTTGACATCTGCTGCTCAACTGCGGGATTCCTAGCAGCACGGGAGGACGCCACGAACTGCGCATAACCAACTACAACCAAATACCAGATATTTAAACCATTTATATTATTAGTTTTAAGTTTCTTTCCAAAATTCAAAAAGCGCCTCCAGACGCGCCATGATTTATTTAGATTCGAATCTTTGGCTGTGATTTAAAACTTTTAGAACATTTATCCGCGATACTCTGCGGAAGGTACGACTATGACCATATTTAACTAGTCGCTATAGTAATAAGTTAGGTGGCCACTTAAAGTTATCACTAGACTTTTCCAAGCGATAGTATCTAGTAGCTATAGACGGAGCGTTTTACCTGATGCACGCATCGCGGATTCTTTTCAAAATTTATTTGTCTTATTTTTAACGCCTATCGTTGATTTTAATATTTTAAACAATATTATATACTTAAATTTAATCTCGGATCGTACAATCAAATTTAAACTTTCTTACGTTGGTGAAATTATATAATTATGAATATTAGTGAAATTATACAACAAAACTGTGGTCAATCTGTTTTTATTAAAATATTGTGTGTTACATTTCTTTGTTTGCTTGATTAGTTTAAGGTAAGTTAACTCTTACTCTATTCCTAACTAACTGCAGTACATTTACAATTTAATTTACTCTATTTTACTGCAAAAGGTAGTGCCGTTATCACTCCATATTTCAGCTACATGACCCCTCCTGGCCACAAATCTTTTGAAGGCCCCTAAGAAACCTTGCGAAGTCATGTCACTGACAGCTTCCAGATGTATGGCCTTAGTAGCCATACACACAAACAGGCATATGTAGCCTTTAGTTGAGCGATGACCGCGACCCTTTGTTGTCCTAATATTGATAGGCCCAGCGTAGTCCACCCCGCATCTGTGGAAAGGTCGTTGTGCAGTCACCCTTGAAATTGAATTGGCCCATCATCTGTTGATTGGCCTGAGCAGAGTGGCGGACGCAAATCACACACTTCCTTACAAAATATCTAACAAGACCCTTTGCTCTTATCACCCAGTACCTGCTTCTCAAATAATTAAGTAGCAGTTGAGGACCCCCGTGAAGTGTCCTTTCGTGAGCCTCTTGAATCAGAAGATTTGTAAAGTGTGATTTGTGAGGGATTATAATGGGATGCTTCGCATCATTAGAAATAGAAGCATTGTTCAGCCTTCCACCAACTCTTAGAATACCGTCTTTGTCTAAAAACGGTGCCAAAGAGGTAAGTTTACTCTTGTTACTAATTTTATTTTTATCTTGTAAACTCTTTATTTCTTCAGCAAAATGTTGCTGCTGACATACTTTGATACATGCCAGGTGAGTTTCATTTAATTCTTTCACCGTCAACCCTTTACTCACAGTGTTAGCCTTTTCTTTTTCAGGAGTTCCAGATTTCCAGCGAAGGACTCGACAACACTCGGGTAAGCTTCTTCAATGATGAAAATCTGGACAGCTCATCTTCGCAGGAAACATTGTGACAGGCGACCTTCTTCCGGTAATCCTTCTTTTCTTCCAGGTTAGTATCTACTTCTCTACCTCTGTTGTACTGTATTTCTTTTTTATTTAGCCAGCTGGGACCTTTCATCCAGAGACGATTTTGAACAAACTCAGAAGGTGATATACCCCTTGAAACACAATCTGCTGGGTTGTCTTTCGAAGCTACATGAGCCCACTGATTTCCGTCCATGGTTGTAAGTATCTCGGATACTCTGTTTGCTATGAAGGTTTTTCACCTACTTGGGTGACTTCTGAGCCAAGCTAAAACGATAGTGGAATCCGTCCATGCGTGCAGCTGTTGATTTTTGATCCCTAGTACGCGCGCTACTTCAATCAAAAGTTTGGTCAGCAACACCGCACCACACAGTTCAAGGCGAGGTATCGATACTTGCTTTACAGGAGCAACTCTAGATTTAGACGTAATGAGATTCACATGAACATTTCCCTTGCGATCGATTATACGCGCATATACAACAGCCGCATACGCTACGTTGGACGCGTCAGAAAAACCATAAAGCTCGAACTTTAAGTCGTCTGTGCTTGCTTCAATCCAGCGAGGTATACGTATTTTAAGCAACTGATTCAAATCGTTGCGAAAAAGAATCCACTCCTTTAATAAGGAAGGTGGGATCTCTTCGTCCCAGCCGACGCCAGAAATCCAGATTTTCTGTATGAAAATCTTAGCCGTTGTAATTACTGGAGCTATCCACCCAAGGGGGTCGAATAGCCGAGCTATATCGGAAATAACCTTTCGTTTCGTGGCTGGCCCTTGCAGAGGTGGTACCTTGATCGTGCATCTAAATTCATCTGCCTCTTTATTCCAAACCAAGCCCAATATTTTGGTTATTTCATCAGTCTTCAACTCCAAATTCAGATTTTCATCTTCATTTCCCTTCTCAATGTATCCTAACAACTCTTTGTTTTTACTAGACCACTTTTGTAGTGGAAAACCTCCACGATGTAACATGGCAGTCATCTCTTCGAATATCTGTATGCCTTCCGACACAGAGTAACTGCCAGTCAGGAGATCATCCATGTAAAAGTCTTGAAGGACTTTATCACGGGCCAAAGGAAAATTAGAGCCTTCATCATAGGCTAACTGCTGCAATGCGCGGACGGCCAAGTAAGGTGCAGAGGATGTTCCAAATGTTACCCTTAACAGCCTTAGATGCTGCAAAGTAGAATTTGGATTGTCCCGCCAAAGGATTCGTTGAAAATCAGTGTCCTCTTTCATTACCTTAACTTGACGATACATTTTCACGATATCTGCGACAAGTACGATGGGAAAACATCGCCAACGCATGATCAAGTGTCACAGATCTGGTTGCAGAGTAGGACCTATCATAAGATCCTTGTTTAAGGATGCACCGTTCGAACCGGCACAAGATGCGTCATACACTACGCGGACTTGAGATGAAGACTTGTCCTTTCTGACTACCCCGTGATGTGGCAAATACACCGCATTGGTATTATCTTGTTCGTCCGGTTTAATAATCTCCATATGTCCCAATTCGATATATTCCTTTATCACCTTTGAATACTCATTTTTAAAATTGGGATCTTTTGTGAAACGTTTCTCCAACATGAGAAATCGTTTCAGCGCTATGTTTCTTGAACCACTATATTTACATTGGGGGTCATCGGATTTGAATGGCAGCTTGACAACATAACGACCAGATTCGTCTCTTCTGGTTGTACGAGCGAACAATTCCTCGCATCCCTTTTCTTCAGAGGTTAGAAATTTGTCCCTTTTAAGGTCAGGTTCTGCCTCTAACTCCCAAAACTTCTTGAGAATGTTGTCGCCATCCACCTCAACAACATGCATATTAACAATCGCATGGTAGCACCTCTCATCCTGACTGTATTCACCTGGAGTTCTGCCAGAAAGGATCCAACCGAGTTTCGTATTTTGCGCAAGAACTGAACCCGGGGAAACCTTGCATAAACCTTCAATCAATATCTGGCTGTAAACTTCAGCACCGAGAAGCATATTTATTTTATTTGGTACATCAAAGAATGGATCTGCCAAGGTCATGGACGAGGGAGCTGGAAAAAGGTTGACTGAAACCCTTTTGCTCGGTAAAAAGGATGTTAGTTTATCCAAGACATAAGCCTTTACTGTTAAAGTAAAGCTGGGGTCTACGCGAGACTGAATTTTAATTTCCACAAACGACTTCGAAGTTAACGTCGAAGTTTGGTCGCCGCCTAGACCTGATACTAAACTGGTCCCAGGTATCTTTTTGAGACCCAGCATCTGCACAGCAGATTCCGTTACAAAGGTTGCTTGAGATCCTTGGTCAAGCAAGAACCGTAGCATAACAAAATTCTTATTTTTGTTGGATCGCGCATTGACTAAAGCTGTGGCTAATAAAACTTGACTGTTTTTTGAACAGCAAGTGGCCACAACTTCAGGGTTCTGATTTTCGGTCTGTGATGATGACGAAGCAGTTGCTGTTACCGTAGCAACAACATTCTTATCAACAGACTGATCAGCCTTTGAGTTTTCTATTGCTAATAAGGGCTTTTTTGGGTGAAGCAAAGTATGATGCTTTTTTCTGCAAAGACGACACTTTGTTGACATAGTGCATTGATAAACTGAATGACCAGAGTTTAAGCAATTGAAGCATAAGTTATTTGATTGGACAAACCCACGACGTGTATCAACATTTTCTTTGACAAACCTTTTGCAGTTACATAATTTGTGACTCTCGTTACAAAACGCACAAGATACAACAGTAGTCGAAACATGAGTACAGTTTGTCTTTTGTGTCTTTTGATCTAAAAATTCCAAAGATCTAAATCTGTTTTCTAAAAATTCTTGAAACAATTTGAGTGTAGGCAGATCTTGGGATGATTCAGTGACCTTTTGTTCCCACTGTTTGCGAGATTCAGGGTCTAGTTTCTGACTTACAATAAAAATGACAAGAATGTCCCAAGAATCTGTCTTAACACCAATATTTTTAAGACCGTGTAAACATTCTAACGTTGTGTCCAACAATTGCTTAATGGCTGTTGCCGATTCAGAAGTGATTGCTTTCTGTCCAGTTAATCGTTTCAAAATACAAGTGGATAAATATTTCTTATTGTTATACCGATTCTCTAACTGAGGCCAACAGAGTTTATAATTGTCAGATGTGACTGGCATGTGCCCCAAAAGCTGTTCAGCTTCTCCAGTTAAAGAGCCCTTGAAGAAGTGCATTTTTTGGACATTATCCATTGTTTTATTGCTGTCAATAACGGAAATGAACATATCTCTAAATGTTACCCACTCAGAATATTTACCAGAAAATTTAGGTAGAGTGATTTTTGGCAAATTGACACTAGACTGTTCATTTTCTTTATTGACAATTGGCTTTTCTAATTTTAATTCTAGCAATTTCTGTTTCATATCACCTTTATAGTCTAAGTAAGCTTCTTCTGTTTTCTCGTAAAGTTCATTTTGAAGATATGTCGTTTCTGCTAGTACTTCTGGCTTGACTTCAAAAATTTATTTTCGATGGTTATTGGCAAACAAAGTCCATTGCTGTTCTAAAGCTTCTAAACGTACTTCTATGTAAGACTGTGTTATTCGGTCTTTGGGAGATTTTTTAAAGTTTGAATAAACCTTGTTTATTTTCGAAGCAAAGTCTTCTTGCATCCGAATATAATTATTAACCATGGTTGCCAGAATGTTCTAAGTCCAAGCCAAAAGTGTAAAATTTTCAAAGTGTCTAAAACTCGTAACAATATAGATTCCCCGTCACTTCACTTTTTGTAAAATTATTCCAAGTCTCATGCAACACTTGTAAATTGACTGACTAAGTTCACAATTACCAAATATCTGGACAAACTTTCAATCACTCACTGCTGGTCTTCTTCGGGCGACCGAGGAGGTGCTCCCCGCGCAGCTGTCCAGGCGACCGAAGGGCAGGCGCTGCTGTCCAGGCGACCGGGGCTGCTGTCGGGCGACCACGGGGCTACTCCCCCCGCGCTGCTGTCTGGGCAACCGAGGGGCTGCTCCCCCCGCGCTGCAGTCGGGCGACCGCGGGGCTGCTCCCCCCGCGCTGCTGTCCGGGCGACCGAGGGGCTGCTCCCCCCGCACTGCTGTCGGGCGACCGTGGGGCTGCTCCCCCCGTGCTGCTGTCGGGCGACCGCGGGGATGCTCCCCCCGCGCTGCTGTCGCGCGACCGCGGGGCTGCTTCCCCCGCGCTGCTGTCCGGGCGACCGAGGAGCTGCTCCCCCCGCGCTGCTCACCCACCGCCGTTGCACGCCGCCCGCCGGTGCCGCTACCGTTGCCGCTGCGCGCCACCGGTGTCGCCCCGCCGCTGCTGCGCGCCGCCGTTGCCGCTGCGTGCCGCCAGTGTCGCCCCGCCGCTGCGCGCCGCTGCTGCTGCTGCTGCTGCTTCGCCGCAGACAGCAGTCCCGTGTCGGTGCCTGCTTGACGCGCCGCTCGGACTATGCACTAGTCAACCTCGTGCCTAATCCGGCTCGAAGGACCAATGTTTAGTCCCCAAAGGACCTAGGAACCCTTTGCTAAATAAAACACAAGGTTCCTTGAAGGCTGACTTTATTGTGGATCAAAAATCTTTCCTTCGACTTAAGGGGATCGCGTTGACACACCGTTACCCTGTTTAAGTAAACTAACATCGCCATCTAGTTTAAGGTTTGAGAAGCATCATTATAAATAAATGCTCAGGCGTAAACAGTAACTAATGAAAATGTGCATAACAGCAATACAAAACATGATATTGACAAAGTTGATAAAAATACTGATACTTTATATGATCCTAAAGATATAGCAAAGGCATTTAACGATTTTTTTATTGACCTGACAAATACAGGGAGTAACTCAAATACGTATAAAGTTTCCATAGAGAACTGCACCTCAAGTAACTTTTTGGTTCCTACTACAATGGACGAGATTTGTCAAATAATAAAATCTTTAAGGAACACAAACTCGTTTGGATATGATGAGCTCCCCACAAGAATAATTAAACTAGTGTCGTGTCACATTGCTCCAGCCCTCAGTCATATCATAAATCTGTCCTTTGATCAGGATATTTTTCCGGAGAAACTGAAATATTCTGTTGTAAAACCCCTTTACAAAAAAGGTAATAGAACTGATATGAGTAATTATAGGCCTATTACCCTAATCCCAGTCCTGGCTAAAGTAATAGAAAAAGCTGTTCATAATCGACTAACAAAGTTTATTGAAAAATATAACATTGTCAAAGAACAACAACATGGTTTCATAAAAAAGAAAAATACTACCTTAGCGAACTTTAAACTAATAAAATCTGTAATTGATGACATAGAAAAAGGATTCCCAATTACAGCTCTTTACTTTGATATGAGTAAAGCCTTCGATTACGTGAACCATGAAATATTATCAGCAAAATTGCTTAAATATGGTATAAGGGGGATAGCCCACAGCTGGTTCACTAGTTATTTACAAGACAGATACCAATGCGTCGAAGTAACTCGAACAAGCAAAGAATCAAATAATTCGTATCGTAGGTACAAATATAAATCAGAGTACAGACTGAACAGCTGCGGAGTTCCCCAGGGTACAATATTAGGTCCTATTCTTTTTATTCTTTATATAAATGACCTTTCTTCTTTTGCTACTCATGAAAGTATCCTGTTTGCCGATGACACTACGATTCTTATAAGAAAAAATTGCAATAAAAAAAAATATAAATACATTAGATTATAATAACGAAATAAATCAGACGGTAACAAACATAATCACTTGGATGGACGATAACAATTTAAAAGTAAATTTAGAAAAGACAAAACACATGCAATTCTGTACATATCAAGGAAGTATATCAAAGCTCAATGTGACTTTTAATGGTCAACTTATAGAGGAAACCAAATATACTAAGTTATTAGGGGTAATTATTGACCAAAATTTCAGCTGAAAGTTTCATATAACGTCACTTTGTGATCGTATTAGAAGGTTTACTTACGCGCTTCGTCGTCTGCAGAATATATCCTCCGTTGAGACAACTTTGCAAGCTTACCACGCCCACGTGTCGTCAGTACTTCAATACGGACTCATTATTTGGGGAAACTGTACTGATGTGGGAAAGTTTTTTATAATGCAAAAGAGATGTGTAAGGTCACTCTGCAGCGCCCATTACTTGGAACCTTGTAGACCTTTATTTAGAAAATATAGACTTCTCACACTTACTAGTCTGTATATAAAACAGTTATGTTTGTTTGTCAAAGAGCACCCAGAACACTTTCCACAACAAGAATTCCCAACATATTCAAATCGTTTACGACCCAGACCCACTAATAAAGTGGAAGTCCCATTCTATAGGTTGGCTATGGCGCGCAAAAATGTATATTATATGGCTACATTAGTTCATAATGCTTTGCCCGATGACATAAGAATTTTATCTGGTAGACCATTTAAAACTAAATTACATGGTTGGCTCATAGAGAAATGTTTTTATTCATTAAATGAATATTTAATCAAGTAAAGATGGTATTTAAAATAAAATAGACTTTTATAATATAACTAGCTGTTACCCGCGACTTCGTCCGCGTAGATTTTATAAAAAAACAGAACTCGAACTTAATTGAAACATATTTTACGGAGCGCTTATCCTTCTTGATCCCTACGTAAAAGATGCATTTGTACTTATCCAAGTTGAATAAATGCATCTTACTACAAACTTAATTATCTTTTGATTTTATTTAACTGGTAGGTAGTGCGGAATTTTCATTGTCAACTGTTACAGGCGAACTTAAAAAAGAAGGCAATAAAGGGAGTGAAGTGAATGGGTAGCGAGGAGGTATTCATAAAAGTAAAAAAGGTCCCTATTCCTCCCTATCTATCCTTTTGTATCCCCCCCCTACATTCCCACTCCCCCTCCCTCACCCTCTCCCACTCTCTCTTCCTCTCCCTCGCCCCTCCCTGTTCCCCCCCTCACCCTTCCTTCCCCCTCCATTTCCCCCCTTCCCCTCTCCCCATCACCCTCCCTTTCCCCCCTCGCCCTCCTCCCATTCCCCTCCATTTCCCCCTTCCCCTCACTCATCCTCCCCTTCCCCCTCTCCCTCCCTCTACCCCCCCCTCCCTCTACCCCCTCCCACGCCCTCTACCCCTCCCTCCCCCTTTCTCTCCCCTCATTTTCCCCTCCCTTACACTCTCTCCCTATCCCTCCCCCTCTCCTTCTCCCTATCCCTGACCCTACCCCTATCCCTGCTTCTACCCCTAACGCCATCTCAACCGCTATCCCTATCCTTATATAAACATACAACTGACACTCATATTGATTTTTAGACATTTCAAACCTATCGAATCCCAACCCCATCCCAGGGGTGGTGGTATTTCACGTCCACCACGTTGGATTTCAAAATCATTGTAGTTTTCGTAATCAGCGACCCGATAAACCATACGAACGACACCCATATTGATTTTTAGACATATCAACTCTATCGCGCCCCAACCTCATCCCCAAGGGATGATAGCATTTCACGTCCACCATGTTGGATTTCTAAATTGTTGTAGTTTTTGTAATCAGCGGCTCGATAAACCTTACAAACGACACCCATATTGATTTTTAGACATTTCAACCCTATCGCACCTCAACCTTATCCCCAGGGGATAACTCTACCACGTTGGCTTTCAAAATTGTAGTAGTTTTCGATAAAAAAAGTCCCATCAAAATCGGTTAAGTAGTTTCGGTGTGCTGTAGCAGATACAACCCCGCTAGAGTATTATTGTATGTGTAGATTCCCACGGGAATGAGATATTTTCCCGGAGTAAAAAGTAGCCTATGTCCGTCTCCAAGTTATTATCTATCACCATACCAAATTTCATCAAAATCTGTTCAGCCGTTTAATTAAAGTGTTTTTTATTTACAGTGAACAAATAAATTTTTATTATAAGCTATTGTTGTTACTCTATCTGTGTTTCCTATAAGGCATCCGGCTTTGTCCGGAGACCCTTGTTAGAGCACTAATCCATTATTTTCACTTTTAAATTCCGTGCTCTACAGTGTGTAGGTAATGTATATGTCGCAGCAAACTGGTTTAATCAGGCAGTTAATTGATTGCTTGGGCGGTTGATTGACTGCCGGCATTCAATTGAATGGCTAGAGAACACCTAGCCCAATCGTTGAATACAACATTTAATGATGGCTAAACGTCCTACAGCCATTAGCCATCTCGTTGAACTAGCTCGTAGGTCCGTTAAAGAAAATAGGTTCTCTTTCGACCACAACGCACGCCGAGCGAGCGAAGCGAGCGTGCCGCTGTACCAACCGGCAAGTGCCAGAAACGAATTAAAACTTGCTTGTACTGCTGCACAATAACTATTTTATTCAAAAAACTCAAATGATTTATTCTGCTGCACAAATAATTATCATCTGGACAAATAAATTTAGAGCTGCTCAATCAGGATTTTTGCTGATGGTAATTTGCTGACAAACTTGAATTTGATCACTCGGCTGATTCAAGGTTAGCCGTTTCATTCGGGCTAGCTATCGATTAGCCGACTCTTTAAAGTTGAACGATCGGTAGTTCAGTCAACAATGCGGCAGTCAATCAACCGCCTAGGCCAGGGGTGTCAAGGTTTGGTGTGTGGGCGGGCCAGAAATAAAATTAAAAACTAAAACACTTGCATAATAATAATATAATCTAATATGTATTAGTTTATGTAAATTTTATTACAAAGGCAATAAAAAGGGTAAATTATCTTTAGCTTGTGGATTTAGACACCTGCGGTCTCTTGTTTTTGATAAACTTTTTGGTGTCATTTGAGGTATTTGTTTTCAGAATAGATTGAAGATGTTTACAGTAAGCCTTAAACGATATTTTTTCTTATTTATTTTGATAACGGAAAACATATGCTCGCATAAATAGGTACTAGGGTTTAAAAATACGTAGTAACATCGAATCACAATCTCAAAATCAATTTTAGTAAAACCAAATTAATACAATTTAAACCTCGACAAAAGCGATCCTTGTCTATTAATTATTCCTTTTAAAGTAATCAATTAGAATGTGTTAATTCCTACTGCTTGCTAGGTATAAACTAAGACTGCAATATTGATTGGAAAGACCACTTGGACAAAATAACTTCAAAATTGTCAAGATTCACATACGCTCTATCAGCTTAAAACATGTACAGACGTAAATACAGCTCTTACTGCTTATTATGCGTACGCTCACGCCTGGTTTCAGTACGGTGTAGTTTTGTGGGGGAATTTTACTAATATAATTAATCTCTTCCGGCTACAAAAAAGATGTATCAGAATAATAGCCAATATCGATCCACTTATAAGCTGCAAACTTTTTTCAAAAAATATAAAATTCTGACATTAACATGTATTTATATCTTAGAGGCTTCAATTTTTGTAAAAAATAATATTCATCTCTTCCCAATATATTCTCGTCCTCAAAATTTAAGGCCACAAACTAGATTAGCTCTGCCAAAATCTAACATGCAACTGGTTCGATCGGGTCCACTCGGAATGGCAGCAACAATATATAATAAGATTCCTAAACATCTACAAAGCGAGCAAAATTTTAAAAAATTCAAACAAAATTTAAATCTTTTCTTAGAAGAAAAATGTTATTATAAGTTACAGGATTTTTTGAATGATGAATAAATACGATTTCCCGCCAATACTATCTATAATTTAATTTTAATTTATTAGATTGATTAGGTTTAAGATTTTGACATTATAATATTTTTTTCTTTTTTCTTCTAAATTTTCATCAAATACTCGTATGATTTAATTGCATGTTTTGTTACTGTTTTGTCGTCTCAATATTTCTTACAAATAATTGAATTATGTTAAATATTGACACCTTTTGCCGAGATATTTTATTATTGTAATTACTACCATTTAATTGCAGCGCCCTCCCAGGGTCCATATTGTGTTCTGTTTTATGTATTTTCCATCTTTTGTACCATATGGAAGCAATAAATAATTTGAATTTGAATACCGTCTTAAATCCTCACTGTACAGATTCCGGTCGCGGGCCGTATTGAGGGCCGGATGCGGCCCGCGGGCCGTAACTTTGACATGCCTGGCCTAGGCATTCAATTATCTGCCTGAGTAAACCAGTTGGCTGCGACATATAGAATAGGTACTGTGATTTAACCTACTAGGCATCATAACCGGGTCTTGACTGTAAGGATTAAAAAACCAAAACACAAAAAGCTTTTTGTAAAATTTATAAATCGCATTACAAAAGTTGTAAATAGTTGTAAAAGTATGCGGAAAGTTGTAAATCAGCACAATTAGTATTAAATATTATTATGCTCATACGCAAGTTTACTCGCCATAAGTCGCGGAGAAACCTGGGTGGCCTTGCGTGTACGTACACAGTTTGTGTCAATGTTTACTATGTGTGTACATGCTCGTAAGAGGATCCTCTGTTCCTTACAATAGGGCCTATATCCTACATCATCATTTACTTTGAATAAAAGGCTTCAGGGTCAACTGGCACCCAATTCTTGAATATCGCCGGGTGATAAAATATCAGTGTTATGACTTAAAAAAATTAAATTTACACTAATAAACAGTTTAAAAGTAAATTAAAAATTTATTAATTTAACAACTACACACTCGAACATCAATCTTCAGTTTTGAAAAGAAAAATCTGTGTTTTTGAATACTTTACCAAAACTCTTAAAAAGTGAAATATAATTCGAAATAATAACAATACCTACATTTTTTATCACATCTATTCGAAAAGAGCTAGTTCGTTCCACGTTAACAGGGCTATAATCGCGTTTATACGAGTAATACCTCAGGGACTAAAAGTGATTTAAATTGGGAATTTGGATAAACAGCTAGTTCCTTCTACGTAAACAGTGACTAAAATCACTTTTAATCCCTGTGGTACTGAAAGTGATTTGAATTAGGAATGTGGATATTATTATTTGCCTCTAATTATACTATATGTCATGTCTTATTGTTCTTATGTAAATAAACGTACTTCGCTTACATACTTATTCATAATTACATTTAGTTTTTTTTTCTCATAGAGTGTGATAAAAAGTAGTGTCCACCTCGGGAGCAACACAATTTTAAAGCTCGAGTGACGTACTTTGAATCCCTCGCTGCATTCAGGATTCCAAAACCGCTCTAGCCCTTGAAATAGTTCTTTGCTCCCTTGGTAAACAATCTACAATTATTGACTTCTTAACTGTTTACAGGGTAAATTTGAATCTTAAAAGTTTTAGAAGTGATAATTATTTTATCACCCGGTGATATTCAAGAATTGGCTCCCAGAAAATCTTTTGAAAGATAAATTATATTACATGAAATTGATAATCAAGCTCTACTTTATATCAAAAAAATATTATAATTGTTCATTTTTAAAAGAAAAAGAAGAAATGCGACTAAAATTTTTTGTTGATACTTTACCACTCGGACAAATTCAAGAGTTGGGCTCCTGATGGCTCCCTCCTTAGCAGAAAGAGCTGCTATTTAAACCTCCTTGGTGTTAAGCTTTGAGCTGGAAAATTCCAACCAATGGAACTGCTCCATTTGACAGCGCATTTGACTAGCTAGGAAAATCACGCAATCCTATTGGTTGAGATTTCCCAGCTCACTGCTTAGCTCCAATTGCACAGCACTGGTGGAAAAGCAGCGTATGATCATTTTTTAGGGTTCCGATACCAAAATGGTAAAAAAAAAAACCGGTCAAGTGCGAGTCGGACTCGCGCGCCGAGGGTTCCGATATACCTATAGTATTTTTGGAAGCAATAAAGTCCATTTTCAGGACCGCAAAACTAAATTTGTTTGTAAAGGTTTTTTGCAGATTTCTGATAAACTGTGCAACTTAGAAAGATCGTTTTATTTTTGCTGTAAAGTTTATATAAACTTCTGTCAACTGTAATTAATTCAGATTTTTCCTTACTCAAACTTCGGAGATAAGGGGGGGGGGGAATGGTATTTTTCTTGACATTTTTCATCATAACTTTAAAACTAAGAAATTTAAAAAAATACAAAAATATATTTTAAAATGAACAAGTAAAGCCCTTTCATATGATACCCCACTCGACCTAGTAGCGACAATTTGAAATTTGGCCCCCCCTATTTTGGCCCCCTTTATATAATCATAATCATACTTTTTTCAAAATTTTTTCTTGTGCAATTAAGTTGGGCAACTATATTCTAAAACTATTCCAAATTTCAGGTTGATAGCATAAGTGGTTGCTGAGATATAGAGGTGTGACAGACAGACGGACAGACAGACAGACAGAGCGGCACCATAAGGGTTCCTTTTTTTTACCATTTTGGTATCGGAACCCTAAAAAGGAACCCTTATGGTGCCGCTTTGTCTGTCTGTCTGTCCGTCTGTCTGTCACACCTGTATATCTCGGTAACCACGCATGCTATCGACTTGAAATTTGGAATAGTTTTAGAATATAGTTGTCCAACTTAGTTGGAAAAAAATTAAGAAAAAAATTATGATTATTAATGTAAAGGGGGCCCAAATAGGGGGGGGGGGGGGCAAAATTTCAAATTATCGGTACTAGGTTGAGTGGGGTATCATATGAAAGGGCTTTACTTGTACATTCTAAAATATATTTTTGTATTTTTTTACACCTCTTGGTTTTCAAGTTATGATGAAAAATTTCAAAAAAAATACCGTTCCCCCCCTTATCTCCGAAGTTTGTGTATGGAAAAATCTAAATTAATTACAGTCGATAGACATTTATGTAAACATTACAGAAAAAATAAAACGATCTTTCTAAGTTGCACAGTTTTTTAATGGACTTTATTGCTTCCAAAAATACTAAAGGTATATCGGAACCCTCGGCGCGCGAGTCCAACTCGCACTTGACCGGTTTTTTTCGTTTAATCCAACGCTTAACAAAGGAAAAAACCGGCCAGGTTCGAGTCGGACTTGCGCCCTAAGGGTTCCATATCTATCTACCATATGATATACCAAAAGCTTTGCTCTTTGATTTTAAAAACTCCACGACCATCCAACTTGACCCCTCTTTTATAGAAAAGTTCTTGAAACGGGAGCTCTTAGTTGTGAGAAAAATTTAGATATTTATGATTTTAGACTTTTCCCTTTATTTGTACTGTGAGACCTAGCTTCTTGCCAAATTTCATAATTTTAGGTCAACGGGAAGTACCCTTAAGTTTTGCTTTTTTGCTTAAATGTATGGAGATGAGGACATAAAATGCCCGGATATCGTTTGATTGCGTCGTTGTAAAAAATTTAAATTTTCAGATCCTGTGTGGTTTATGGACCTTAATATTTGTTATCAATTTCAACCTGATACCTCTTCTTGTTCGAGAAAAAGGGTCTTGACAGACAGACAGACGGACAACGAAGTGATCCTATAAGGGTTCCGTTTTTTATTTTGAGGTACGGAACCCTAAAAATGGATTTTATGCTAATATTTCTATCTGTGGTGGGTATTTTTGTGCGTATATTTTGCGAACATATTAACAAAAACATTACCTACCACTCTTTTTTATGTATTATGTAAACAATTTTCTTATGACATCAGGAAACAATTATGTTTAAAGTTTATTACATTTTTAAGTACAAAGAGGCATCATTCTTGACTTCTTGTATTTTTTTTTGTAGTTTCAAATCTATTTTTAATTATAATACAATCGTAAACTTGCCGATTCTGTACATTAATAATTTTCGCAAAAATAATGATATTTGATATTTTTATTTGGTCACAAAAAAGGTCATCATTTCGTGTGGGTTGTCAGGTCGTTGACCGACCTCACAAACCCCAGTGACAAATTGTTGAACCACCAATGTATTTGGCTTACTTCCGCACAACATATAAGCTTTGTTTGATTGCTATCGGTTCGAACAGAAGCTACACAAATTCTAGTTTTAAACTTTCGAAAATCAAATGATCACCGATTGGTGATATTCAAGAATTGGGTCCCTGTAAAGATAGCCGTTAGTCTACCTTCGGGGAGTCCCAGCAAGCTGGTTATTGCTCGGTCAATAACCAGCTTGCTCGAATCGATCAATGAAAATACGCCCTTACGGTATGCTTTTATTGAATCTCTCACACCCCGCTTATTTTTTATCCAGATTTATACGTTTTTATAGTCACACCGGCTGGGGAACAGCTCTTGAATATAATCGCCACGACGCCCCATGAAACGTCTGAGAGTCCCCTCCAGAGATCACCAAAACGCTTCGTAGAATTTGAAGGAGAAGTACGAGTAGGTACCATAGTTACCACACTTGTTAACGTTGCGGCTGGCACCATGTACCGCGGTTGTAGGTGACCGCAGCATGTAAGATGGTACGATACACATTATCCCATAATCGCCTCTTACGGCACCCACGGGTAAAGATGGGTTGGGACTGTTCTAGGCAGCATTACACGGGTCTTGAATATCTTGAATATCATCCAAAAAATTCAAAATTACAGTTTTTTTTTTCAAAAGTTTTCTACTTCTTTTTATCGAGTCAACGGCAAAAAGTATCTACAAAATCTTAGCCCAAAGCGTGGCCACATCAATAAATAGCCTTTTTGTTGTCTTCAAAAAGTTCCCTCCGAGTGCAAGAAACTGGAGAAGTATGGTACGACCAAGGAGGTTTTAACCCACGCTACGAAGCGAAGCGTAGTAAAACCTCCTTGGGCACGACAGCAAGTGTGACATAGATGGAAGCCGCACTCACACTTGTCGTTATCAGAGGAGCCCCCAACTCTTCCTAAGTTTAAAAGTTAAGAATTATATTCGTTAAATGTAAACTAGGTAATGTCTAACAGATCATTTTAGGGTTCCGATACCGAAATGGTAAAAAAGGGAACCCTTATGGTGCGACATTGTCTGTCTGTCTGTCACACCTGTATATCTCAGCAACCACTCATTCTATCGACTTGAAATTTGGAATAGTTTTAGGATATTTAATTCAAGACGTTCTGAATAAAGGCCAGGTTAAAAGTACCCTAAACCGACGAGCATGTATGAAAGGATTGATGAAGGTTCAGGAAGCAAGGGAAGTATGTCAAGATCGTAGCAGGTGGAGAACTGTGGTCTCTGCCTACCCCGACGGGAACAAGGCGTGATGTTATGTATGTATGTATGTATATTTAATTGCACATGAAAAAAAATATTAATGACTATTAACGTAAAGGGGGCCCAAATACGGGGCGCAAAATTCCAAATTATCGTTACTAGTCCGAGGGGGGGTATCATAGGAAAGGGCTTTACTTGTACATTCTAAAATATATTTTTGTATTTTTTTACAACTCTTAGTTTCCAAGTTATGATGAAAAATTACAACAAAAATACTATCCCCCCCCCCGTATCTCCGAAGTTAATGTAAGGAAAAAATCTGAATTAAATATAGTCGATGGAAATTTATGTCAGTATTACAGCAAAAATAAAACGGTCTTTCTAAGTTCCTTGGTTTTTTAGAAATCTGCAAAAAACCTTTACAAACAAATTTAGTTCTGCGGTCCTAAAAATGGACTTTATTGCTTCCAAAAATACTATAGGGTCCCTTGGCGACGAAGTCCGTCTCGCACTTGACCGGTTTTTATAATTATCATTTGGAAATTTTTAGAGATATTCTAGACTTTTTAAAATCTCGAAAATTACTCAATGAAATATTTAAGGATTGGCTCCCGTAGGTACTGATTTTGATGTTTAGCATGGAGATAGCACAGGTTCAGGTAGTATATTTTTAAACCCTTTGGACGGAAAAACTAAAGTCGGGAGCAACATCTAGTAAACCATAAACAAGCAATTTTCAGAAAAAACTTCCAAAGAAAAACAAGAATTATTGTAGCTTATTTAAAAATATTTTTAGCTTTTTAAATCATAATTAACACAGTAATGACAGTAATATTCAGATTATTATATAAGTACATTACATAAAATTGACATAGGTAAAGATAACTTTACCTAACCACATTGCAATGGTTTATATAATGTCGTTGAGTAAACGAAAATCGGCATTTCTTAAAACGCCCAGTACAAAAAAAAACATTGTTTCTGATAATCGTCGACTTATACTTTTGCAGTCAACGAAAATGTGTGAATTATTGAATTTTTTTCATGAAGTGATTTTACAGATTTCTCATTATAATGAAATAATAAAAAATTGTCACCAATAAAGTTTTGGTACTTGTTTTCGATGTACAGAAGCTGTTACGTAAATTGCGCAAAACCGCTCTGAACATGAAATTGAACAGCTTTTGTTTTACGTATTTTGTAAATTTGCAAAAAAAGTTTGCTTTTTCATACAAATCGGCTCGACTAGATCGATTTGTATGAAAAAGCAATTTTTTTGTTATTGGCTCATAAGCAAAAATTTTTTTTTGTAAACAGCTGTTGGTTTTCTAAACATAAATAAAATAAATAAAAACAGAAAGGGATCTAAAAAACAGAAAAATCCGAATCATCTGGTAAATACTTTTTAAATGTCAACAATTTCTTCCAGCAGATTTTAAAGGCTGTTTAGTATTAAAAGAAAAAGGGATTATAGTCATTGAGCAAATTGACGTTTTTCCCTCAATGCCTGTGACATGCGCAAGGGCATTTCAAAAGAGTATCTATTGAGCTCTCAACACAATATGCAAACACAAGTTATGTCATGGCGAACAAAAATGATTTTTGAATTTATGTGCAGTTTTAGTATTAGCATAAAAAGATGGTGAAGGTTGGTCATAGTTTGTAATAGTGTCGAAGCAAATGTTCTTTCCGATAACCAAAATTAAGCAACTATGATCCATTTTTGTCGTATATCCCAACGCTTTTCAATACATTTTGCAACTATGACAAAAGCGAACGGCTAAAGCTGTCAGAATAACCAAAACCGGCCAAGGGCGAGTCGGACTCACGCACGGAGGGTTCTGTACCATTAAGGTAAAAATACCGTCTTAGTTTACATTTTGCAGCTATGTCAAAACCAATCGGCTAAACCTGTCAGAATAAAAAACCAAAACCGGCCAAGGGCGAGTCGGACTCGCGCACTGAGGGTTCTGTACCGCTAAGGTAAAAATACCGTCTTAGTTAAGTCACGTAGAAATGCATTAAATACGCTTTGTGCGAATGTGTGGAATATCAACCAAGTTTATAAAAAGAAATCACATATTTTTGTAAAACTATATGTAAACAAGTATTTAATGAACGTTTGTTTGTACGTACCGAGTTGACTTCGTTGACCATTTGCACACAGACAGACAGTTATGTAAGATATTGCCACAACCTGCCCATTGCAAGAGAGCTCTAAGAGATTGTGTCTCAGATAAGTCTTAGCGATTTGGCTAGTTAAAGCAACGATCACACCTAACTGAATTCAAAGACTAATTCGGCATACATTGCTGGGAGGCTTGGTTATGTTAATTGCAATATCCTTACTTCAACGAGCAATGTAAGCCGAATTAGTTTCTGAATTAGGGAAGTTGTGATCGTGGCTTAAGCAAGTTTAAGGCATATAGATGGGTTACCGCGATTTTAAGGGTTTAACAGGGCAAATTTGAATTTTTAAAGTTTCAATAATGATATTACCGTGGTTTCACTTCGGAATATGGCAGCTGATCCCAGACTAGCCAAAGCTATGGGAGTCATAGATTGATATACATACATAAATTACACCCAGACACAGAAAAAACACTCGTGTTCATTCATTACACAAATACGTGGGACACTCAGAAATATTTGCGACACTAAAAAAAATTGTTCTACAGGTACATATATTTTTATTAAATCTTTTCAAAGTACTCTCCACCAGCCTCTATACAAAGATTCATGCGTCTGAACCAGTTTTCAAAACACTTTTTCCAGTCCGCCGTAGACACCTCGTTTACAGCCTGCTCGAACGCAGCCAGCGCATCTTCCGGCGACGAAAATTGTATCCCCTTGAGCTGATTTTTTATTTTTGGAAATAAAAAGAAGTCACACGGTGCTAGATCAGGGCTGTAAGGAGGGTGACCCAGGAGTTTGACTGGTGTGCTGTCCAGGAAGTCCCTCGTTTTGAGCGCGGTGTGTGCAGGCGCATTGTCGTGGTGGAGCAGTAGTCCGCGGAGCCCTGTGTTTGGTCGCTTGTTGCTCACAACAGAAAAAACTTCTGGTAAACATTTGGTAGTATACCATTCGGCGTTGATGCTTCTTTGATCTCTTAAGGGAATTGAGGCCAAGTGGCCAGTCAAATTAAAAAAGCTGGCGATCAAAATCTTCCCCCCGCTTCGAGATCGCTTCACTTTGGTAGGCGTTGGTTCATTTTGAAACACCCAAACTGTCGACTGGCGCTTGGTTTCTGGATCGTATTGATAAATCCAGGACTCATCACCTGTTACGATGTCGTAAACACGCCGAGACGAGCCTGCTTCAAATTTGTTCAGCATATCACGGCACCATTCCACCCGGGCCTGCTTCTGAGCGTCGGTGAGGTAGTGCGGCACCCAGCGCGATACTATCCTCCTCACGCGAAGATGCCCGTGTAGAATCTCGTGAACGCTTCCCGATCCAATCTTTAATATGTGCTGAATCTCCTGATATGTAATTCGCCTATTATCTTGGATTAAATTTTTCACTGCTAGCACGTTTTCTTCCGTAATAGCCGTCAAAGGGCGACCGCTTCTTTCTTCATCCCCCAAGGTTGGTCGACCGCGCCTAAATTCGTTATACCAACGATACACGGTTGCCTTGGAGGGGCCTTCATCCATAAATGCCATTTGAAGTCTATCGAACGATTCATCCGGTTTCAGGCGACACTTGAAATCGTAAAAAATCATAGCTCTAAAATGTTCCCGGCGCAGATCCATTTTTCAGTAAGACACGATACTTTGAATTGGCTCGCAAAAAATGTGGAGGGAAATTTTGAAAATGGAACACACATATTTTTACTTACAAGTAATCATATTTTCGAAAAAGATTCTGACCGGCCAGTCTCCCATATATAAAAACTATTTTTCGCAATACTTTCTGAGTGGCCTGGTATAGATTCTTTCCTTTTAAACAAATAAAAGAAAGAGTTCAGAAAATTCATTGATTTATTATAAAATTAGATGTTATGTAAAACGTTTCTATCTACAGGATGAAGAAAGGAAAAATTTTATTTGGTTGAAACTCCTTAAACCATTAATGCTAGACTTTATTTTCTATACTATCATATTCAAATTATTATTATACAAAATTAATGTTTTGCAAAATAGTATATCTTCCAATAGTCCAGTGAACACAGACGATGATATCCTTATTTGTGGTATTACTGAGCGGGTATTAAGTGGGATTCGAGCGGAATTGCCGCAGATGTTTTCACAAATTCTTAGCAATGAACTATCGGAAATCAAAAACGAATTAAATAAGAAACTGAGGGACGCTACCTCTAAAATCCTAACTGACATTGCTAGCATTAAAACTGACATCAAGACCACAAATGAAACCGTAGAGGGTTTGATATCTAGTGTAAATTTTATGAGCCAGCAATATAAAAAAATGAAAACAATTACAAGTGAACACTCTGAGAAGGTTAAACTACTTCAAAAAGAAAGTGACTCTTTGATCCTGGTGTTGAACGATGTCACTACTAATCTTAACGTTTTAGAGCAACAATCTAGAGCATGCAACTTGGAACTACAGTGCTTTCCCAATGCAATAGCAGCAGGAAACCTGTTTTTGTGGCGGAACACTTGGCTCCAGCAAATAAGTTACTACACGCTTCGACTAGGACTTTCGCTAAAGAACATGGTTATGAGTTCGTTTGGGTCCGTGGTGGTAGAGTGTATATTCGCAAGGACACTAAATCTCAAGTTGTATGGATAAAAAAAGAAAGTGTTCTTAAAACACTTTAGGAATGAACTATTTTCCTTATTTTTAGAGCATGATAATAAATATTTTAAATTAAAATTCAATTTGTCCATTTATTATCAAAATGTGAAAGGTTTAAGAACCAAAGTGAATGATTTTTATAGAAATGCTTTATGTCAAGAATACGATATTGTTATATTGACCGAGTCATGGTTAAATAACTCTGTGTTTGATCACGAAATTCTGAACAAAAGATACAATTTAGTTAGGAGGAATCACAGATATAGATTACGCTAGATTACACAAGTGTATGTACCTCGCGTGGAGAAATGGTGAGCAGGTGCACCATTGCTCGCCGCGAGCTTCAATCTGCCCGCGACCGCTTTCAGCGTGTGACGTCTCATAATAAAAACAAAATGCCTTGTTGTGCAGTAATTAACTGCAATAATTCCAATCGCAAAGTTGAAGCTGGTAATTTAGGTATTTAGTGTCATCAGTAAGAACTATTTGTCTTAAAATAATCTGTTATTATTTATAAAACAATTTATTTTGTTATTTTCATCCAAACGGTAATGTGTCCATATATTTTTCCATTGCGGCTTTAATTTAACGAGCCAGACTTGTCGTGTATTGAAAACTCGCAATGTAAAAATAAGCGATATAATCTTTCGAGTCACGTTCAAGTAGTAATTAGTGTTGTACAGTGCAATTTTCGATGCCGATTTCGTATTCGATTAAAATCGATTTTGAAAGCAGATGAAATGATAATTATATTTTTAAATTATTACGTAACTACATAATGTAGGTAATGAAATGCAAATATAATTGTCGAACAGTTGGTAATGGTTACTTCTTATGTCTTTGTTATTTATTCACTTATCACGCACATGAAAACTACAACAACAAAAAGAAAAATTACAACAAGTTTATCCTTTTTCACCAATCCAAGTTTATTCTTGTTCAGGGACAGAAACAATTATTATTAAATTACTAGTAAAAAATTATTTAAAACAAGCTTTTATTAGATGTAGAAAAAGAAATATTAAAACGTTAAACGTTATCATAGTCTCAGGCTTTCAAAGAAAAGCGTGTTATTATTGTTCAGGGGAAAGGCAGAGCGATGCACAATGGTATAGAATAAGCTGGTTTATTAGGAAAGATACAAAAGGCATGAGAGCCGTGTGATGAACAAAAATCGAACGACAATAACAGACATCTATCAAAATATATAAAACACTTATAAAAACGGCCAGCTAATAGTGGCGTCAACCATGAAGGTGCTTTACACCAACACACCCCCTCAACTCATGGCTTAACGTCACGCAGCCCTAACGCAGCCGTCAGTAGCTCGTGCCTTATACGAGGCAAAGGTTTGGTGAGGATATCTGCCAACATCTTGTCAGTCGCCAGATATTCCAAAGTTATGGCTTTGTTGTCACGCAGCACATCTCTAATAAAGAAATGTCTAATATCAATGTGCTTGCTCTTTGCGTGAAATACACCGTGATCTTCAGCAAGGCAGATAGCACTTAAGTTATCAGCATGCATTCTTACCTTAGACAATGTGTGAAGACCTAGCTCCTTCAGCAGACTATTTAAGTATACAGCCTCTTTCATAGCTTCCGCCAAACTCACAAACTCAGCCTCACACGTAGAAGTCGCAACAATGCGTTGCTTTTGTGAAGTCCAAGATATGGCTGCACCACCTAGTACAAAAACATATCCAGTAAATGATCGTCTATCGATTACACAACTACCCCAGTCTGCATCCGAATACCCCTGAATACATAACCCTGTCGGTTTAAATAACAAACCATGCGTTATTGTACCTTTTAAATATCGCAAGATGCGCTTTGCAGCTTTCCAATGGGTATCTTGTGGATTTTCTGCAAACTGTGCAAGTTTTGCCGTAGCATTAGCAATCTCTGGTCTAGTTGCCACACTTAAATACATGAGTGCTCCGATCAGTTCTCTATAAGGAAAAGATTTCTCTGCAACCTTTTTCTCTTCACTTATCACTTGTTTTCCTGTCTCCATTGGAGTCTGAACAGGATTACAGTCTTCCATGTTGAATCTTTTCAATATATCTTTAATATATTTTTCTTGTGACAAGTAGTAACCATTACCACTTTTCTTTATATCTATCCCAAGACAATAAGTTGCAGGACCAAAGTCTTTTAACTCAAATTTCTTGGCCAGTTCTTGTTTGAACTTATCTATCACATCTCTCCGTTGCGAGCAGATCAAAATATCATCGACATAGATAACTACAAAAAGATCAGCTCCATCTTTAGTATGTTTATGATACAAGCAAGGTTCACTCACAGTAGGTCTCAACCCCATCTCTTTCAGCTTTGAATCCAGCTTAATATTCCACTGTCGTCCAGCTTGTTTGAGACCGTATAGTGATTTCCTTAGAAGACATGTGTCACCACCTGCTTTTATTTCTTCAAGCATTCTTATTGCCTTTTTTCCTGTTTCACTTTTACTATCTATTTCGATTAGTTTCTTTAGACTTTCTTCCAACAGTTCTGGAACCTTCATATAAATGTCTTCGTTTAAGTCTCCGTTTAAATATGCCGTGTTGATATCAATTTGGTCTATGTCCATTCCCATCTCAACGGCTAAAGCAACCAACAGACGTACAGTTCCAATTCGCGCAACTGGAGAAAAAGTCTTATTATAATCCAGCCCTTCTCGCTGACTATACCCTTTCGCAACTAATCTCGCCTTCTTTTTCTCTGTTTTGTCAACGTTTAACTTTGTTGTCAGTACGTATCGACAACCTACGACATTTCTATCAGGAGGCTTCTTCACAATGTTCCATGTATTATTTTTTACAAGGCTCCTTATCTCAGATAATATCGCTTCTTGCCATTTGTCTTTTTCATCACTACTCAAGGCCTGCTTTAACGTGATCTCAATAACTCCAGCAAAGTCATCAGTGTCGGCGTATTCCTCTGTTGATGCTTCGCTTTCATTATTTTCAGTTTCTTCAATCTCAATTCTTGGTCTTCCAGGACCTCTTTTTAGAGTGATATTCCTCTCTAAAGCCTCATTGCCATCACTATCATTACTAACTCTAGTACCGTCTCCACTAGTATACGTACTACCGCTTGTTTCATCGCTCAATGGCAAATCTGGTGGCCTTTCTGATGAGATTTCTACACTTAAGGGTTGTCCCGTCAAAGAACCCGACTGTCCCGCTTGAATTTCTATTTCAACAGTCTTTTTATCACTATTCTTTTCACAGTGTGGTTCAATGAGTGACTCTTTTAAAATATTATCATTATTTTCAGGTAGCTTACCTTCTTGAAAACGAACATCCCTCGACACTATTATTTTTCTGTCTTCAGGTATCCACACTTTATATCCAATAGATTCAGCTGGATAACCAACAAAAATGCCGAGTGAACTTCTTGGTGCAAACTTATCCTTTCCTGGTTCTTTGTTCAAGACGTGTACTTTTGTACCGAACGATCTAAAATATTCGATATTCACAGGTCTCCCGAACCATTTTTCATAGGGAATTTCACCGTTCAAGCTACTACATGGACACCTATTACGTATGTAGCACGCCGTCGCAACGGCTTCTGCCCAAAAACTTGCGGCTAGTCCCGAGGATAAAAGCATACATCTTGCCTTTTCAAGCAATGAACGATTCATACGTTCAGCTGTTCCGTTACTTTGGGGTGTATGCGGCGTTGTTAGTCGTCTCGTAATTCCCGCACTTTGTAAATATAAATCAAAATTTTTATTTACAAATTCACCACCGTTATCCGATTGTAAACATTTGATTTTCCTATTTGACATATTTTCAACCTGACACTTGAAAATCTTGAACTTTGACAATACGTCACTTTTATTTTTTAGCATGAAGACTTCACACCAACGAGTACAGTCATCAATAAAAGTAACAAAATATTTATTTCCCGCGTTCGATTGAACTCTCATGGGACCTACCACATCAGAATAAATTATTCGCAACTTCTCATTGCAGGGTCCACTGGACTTCACAAAAGGCAACGAAACCATTTTCCCTTTAGCACACACATCACAATCACGCAACACACATCACAATCACGCAAGTCACAATCAGTATTTACCGGGTCAATACCTGATTTCTTAAGTAATTTCATAAGATCTCTTCCATTCAAATGTCCCATACGCTCATGCCATCTATACAGATCGACATTCTTACTTCCTGATACCACAGACGCTGAAGCGTCCATTTCCCTCAAGTAATATAAATTACCTCGCCGGTCAGCGGTCAGCTTTACTTCGCCATCCTTGACTGCGTATGCTACATCACGCTTAAAAGTGACTACACAGCCTCGTTCAGTGAGCTTAGCGATTGAAATTAAATTCTTCGTAAGTCGGGAACTAATAAAGTATCTTCAAATTTTATGAAGCGCGTACGGTCGTCATTGCATGCTAATATCTTAACTGTACCTTTACCTTGCACGGTTGTAAAAGATTCAGTGGCTAACTTTAACTTTTGGCTCGAAGGCAGTACCTCTTCAAACCTTGCCGCGTCGTTGCACATGTGAGCACTGCATCCGCTATCAAATAGCCATTCTTGACGGCGCTTAGCTCCTACAGCCAGGCAGTCTGAAATTTGATTGATGGTTAATGCTTCACATTCTACAGTTCCATCTGGTTCTGCGCAACTTTCAGCGCACCTAGTTTCCGAAGTTTTCTTCTTCTTTTTACAGTCCGATGCCTTGTGTCCAAATATATGACATTTAAAGCATTTATACTTAAAATTCGTTCCAGTTCCGTTCCCTTTCTTCTGACTACTTGTTCCAGCTCCAGATCCATTCACGTTTTTCTGACGTCTACCCACATACATAGCACCTTCGATATCTTCAACTTGAGCGTTTCCTCTCGAGGTATACTCCTCGACGATCTTTACTCGAAGTTGTTCGGGTTTAGGAAGGTTGTCCCTAGACTCTATAGCGCAACGAAAGTTTTCAAAACTAGGAGGCAGACTATACAAAAGCATGATTGCCAATAAATCATCATGGATTTGGATGCCCATCTCTTCAAGCTTATCTACGGCTTCAAAGAAAGAATCGAGATGTTCGCTTACATTTTGATTTTCGCCCATCTTCTGCAACATCAGCCTTTTCAACAGCGTTGCCTTTTTCGCAGGACCTCTCGACGCAAACATACTCTCCAATTTCAGCCAAACTTCTCGTGCAGTTCCCACCTTCTTTACATGATGAACAACACTTGGATCCAACGATAAAATCAACTCGGATTTAGCTTTTCTGTCAGCTGCCTTCCACGCTGACAAAGTGGCATCTCCGTCGCTGGGCTTTGGCTTCTCACCACTAACATACTCCCAATAGTCGCCTTTGATCAATAAAGCCTCCACTTGCACTTTCCAGGTATCATAGTTGTCTCTTGTCAATGTTTGGATACGTATACTCGAAGACATTTTTGAATCCGACTATACCTAATTTACCAAATATTTTTACGACTTCTATTTTTTACCAGCTCTGGGCCCATAACCCTTGTTCAGGGGAAAGGCAGAGCGATGCACAATGGTATAGAATAAGCTGGTTTATTAGGAAAGATACAAAAGGCATGAGAGCCGTGTGATGAACAAAAATCGAACGACAATAACAGACATCTATCAAAATATATAAAACACTTATAAAAACGGCCAGCTAATAGTGGCGTCAACCATGAAGGTGCTTTACACCAACAATTATACCCTCTTTTTTATTTCCTCATTCTGTTTTATAATGTAACACGCTTATATTCGAAAATCTGAGACTGTGATAGATAACACTGATAACGTTTAACATTTGTATAATCTTAACCAAAGCCCACTAACAGATGACGCTGCAGGTTTATGAAACATGCTATTTCAAGAGACGGAGAAAACGATTTTTCCCAGACATGATAATAATATAACATAGTTTTTTATATCGTTAGGGCCATTTCCGAGAAATCGATTAAACAGAAACAAATATTGATCGTTTAATAGCATAAGATATGATTTTCATTTCATCTGTCGATTCTAATTATCATTTCTTCTGCCGATTCTAATTATCATTACCTCTGACGGTTCTAATCGATATAAAATCACATCGATCCCGCAGCTCTCTTGTTTTGGTTACTGGTCTGCTCATAAGCTTTATGTATATTAGCTAAATAATTTGAAAATGGGTAGTTTGTGGTCCCATTAATATAGGTAAAAGTATTTGTTTTGATTCACGATGAGCGACCGATGCCTCAACGCCGGCATCCCGCTTTAAATTTAAAAAACTACAGAACTGACGGTTGGCGCGCGCGGCGCCAGCGCCGATGCGAGTCGCGAGGGGGCGCGGCGAACCAACTTTGAATCGATATGCCGCAGCGAAGATGGCGGCGCCTTTGAATCGATTTCGCCCGGCTTGCGATTCCCATCACTAAATTACACTCGTGACGTCAAAGTACCTACCAAAAATGTGACACGCTCGGTTCCCGTACGAATCGACGACGACTAGCGTTCTAGCGTTAGCTTATATATAGTTCTGTGGGAGGAATAGAAGTTCCACTGGTTTATGTCATAAAAAGGATGGAGGAGGTGTGGTTATAGGTGTTTTGAATAAATATAATGTTTTAAGAAAGCCGACATGGGAATGTAGATGTGAGGAGCTTTGGATTATATTAAAATTGGGTACAGGCAGTAAATCACTATATTTGCACTTGTGTGCAGTATATATTTCACCACTTATTACTGAAGAACATTATAACGTATTTCTTAAAAATACTGTTGATGTGATATGCAATAAATCAGCAAAAAAATCTGTTACCCTCCTTATTGGAGATTTCAATCTACCTAATATCACCTGGTCTTATAACAGCTCTACAAATACATGTATCCCAGCACCATGTTCTAACAAAATCGAGAACATTTTCCTCAATGAAATGACTTTTAACAATCTTTCTCAGTATAAACATGTAACCAATGCAAATGGTCGTGTCCTAGACTTAGTTTTTTCTGATTCTAGATTGCCGGTAAGTATCAGTCAGACATCAAAACCGCTCTGCAGATTTGATTCACACCATCCGGCGCTAGAGATTCGCGTTCAAACGCCCCATTCTATACAAAAGCTCAGACTTAACAGAGAACCCACGTATAATTTCTTTAAAGCGATTTCGATGCCATACGGAATGCAATTGCTGAAATTGATTGGTCGGAGGTGTGGCGGGGAGTTTCAAACCTAGACTTAGCTGTAGAAATGTTCTACGAAAAATTATACTCCATTATCAACAAACATACGCCTCGTCACCGACCTCAGACTGATAGATATCCGATCTGGTTTAGTAGACCGCTAATTAAATGTTTAAGAGAAAAGGTCAAGGGAAGGTTTTGCATGTGACATTTTTATTATTAGAACCATTAACATATATTATTTAAATTCAATTTTTCGAATGTTGTACGTCCGAAATGGGCACACTGTTGCATCTGTATCATTGTAAATTAAGAACTTTTTGACACAGTGGACAATAAATAATTATTCTATTCTATTCTATTCTATTCTATTCTATTCTATTCTATTCTATTCTATTCTATTCTATTCTATTCTATTCTATTCTATTCTATTCTATTCTATTCTATTCTATTCTATTCTATTCTATTCTATTCTATTCTATTCTATTCTATTCTATTCTATTCTATTCTATTCTATTCTATTCTATTCTATTCTATTCTATTCTATTCTATTCTATTCTATTCTATTCTATTCTATTCTATTCTATTCTATTCTATTCTATTCTATTCTATTCTATTCTATTCTATTCTATTCTATTCTATTCTATTCTATTCTATTCTATTCTATTCTATTCTATTCTATTCTATTCTATTCTATTCTATTCTATTCTATTCTATTCTATTCTATTCTATTCTATTCTATTCTATTCTATTCTATTCTATTCTATTCTATTCTATTCTATTCTATTCTATTCTATTCTATTCTATTCTATTCTATTCTATTCTATTCTATTCTATTCTATTCTATTCTATTCTATTCTATTCTATTCTATTCTATTCTATTCTATTCTATTCTATTCTATTCTATTCTATTCTATTCTATTCTATTCTATTCTATTCTATTCTATTCTATTCTATTCTATTCTATTCTATTCTATTCTATTCTATTCTATTCTATTCTATTCTATTCTATTCTATTCTATTCTATTCTATTCTATTCTATTCTATTCTATTCTATTCTATTCTATTCTATTCTATTCTATTCTATTCTATTCTATTCTATTCTATTCTATTCTATTCTATTCTATTCTATTCTATTCTATTCTATTCTATTCTATTCTATTCTATTCTATTCTATTCTATTCTATTCTATTCTATTCTATTCTATTCTATTCTATTCTATTCTATTCTATTCTATTCTATTCTATTCTATTCTATTCTATTCTATTCTATTCTATTCTATTCTATTCTATTCTATTCTATTCTATTCTATTCTATTCTATTCTATTCTATTCTATTCTATTCTATTCTATTCTATTCTATTCTATTCTATTCTATTCTATTCTATTCTATTCTATTCTATTCTATTCTATTCTATTCTATTCTATTCTATTCTATTCTATTCTATTCTATTCTATTCTATTCTATTCTATTCTATTCTATTCTATTCTATTCTATTCTATTCTATTCTATTCTATTCTATTCTATTCTATTCTATTCTATTCTATTCTATTCTATTCTATTCTATTCTATTCTATTCTATTCTATTCTATTCTATTCTATTCTATTCTATTGGTCAAATTTCACTCTAGGTTTAAAAAATACGAAAATGATTTAGACAAAATAAATTACGAATTGCTCCAATAAACTTAAAAATAACACATTACATAATCTTCGCACTAATCCTAAATTTATTTGATCGTATACTAAAGCACAAAAAAGTGAAAGTTGTTCGATACCATGCCAGGTCAGACTTGGAAACAAAATGGCTAACGGTGGCCAGGAAATTGCTGAACTATTTTTGGAACATTTTCAGTCTGTATACGAATACAAATCGCAATTTACGGCCAGGAATTATGCCAGTGAAGCCAAGGCGGAGAATAATAATACTATTGGATCTCTTTCTCTAAGCAGAATTGAAGTACTCAAAATGTTACGATCACTAGACCCTAATAAAGGTGCCGGTCCAGATAGTATACCTCCAGTGTTTCTACGTGAATGCGCGGAGGTGTTAACTCAGCCTCTGCTTTATATTTTTAATGAGTCTCTAAAGACTGGCTGCTTTCCCGCAAAATGGAAAAATGCGCGCATATCTCCAATTCATAAAAAAGACGCACTGGATGAAGTATCTAATTATCGACCCGTGTCAATTTTACCAGCATTTGGAAATGTTTTTGAGTCCTTAGTTCAAAAGAAGATTTACTGGCACGTAAAAGAATATCTACATCCGGCTTAATACGGATTCTTGCCAAAAAAGTCAACAACATCAAACTTAGTGAGCTTTGTCAACGATATCACAGAAGCAATGGACAAAGGAGATGAAATACATTGTATTTACACAGACTTCAGCAAAGCCTTTGACCTTATAAATCATGACCTTCTCGTTGACAGAATCAGGCAAAGCGGAATACATGGTTCTCTGTTCCGTTGGTGTGACTCCTATTAAAGAAACCGATTGCAGCTAGTTACGATTCGTGGCTTTCAGTCTCAATGTAAAAATATCCCATATGGTGTGCCTCAGGGATTACACTTGGGCCCGTTGTTTTTTGTTATTTTTATTGACAGTTTGGCTAAGAGTATTTCTTGTGACTTTAAAATGTATGCCGATGATTTGAAATTGTGTAAAATAATAAGAAACAACAATGATTTATCCATTTTGCAAGATCAAATAAACAAAGTGTACCAGTGGTGTACAGAAAATGAAATGAAACTAAATTGTGACAAATGCTATTTCGTGAATTTTTCCAGGAAAAAGAAACAATGGGATACCAAATATTACATTTCCAGTAAGCCTTTAAAACAAGTTACTAGCATCCGCGATCTTGGGGTTTATTTGGATTCGGTTATGAGTTTCAGGACGCACATTGATGAAGTTGTTAAAAAAGCTTTTCAACTAACGGGATTTGTAACAAGACAACTTAAAGTTTTTAAAGATCCAGGTATTATCATCCCTATTTATAATGGTGTGGTGCGTAGTTTCTTAGAGTATGCAAGTCCAGCATGGAATCCATATTATCAAGTGCATATTAGTCGTATAGAACGGGTCCAAAAAAAGTTTCTGTATCATTTGGCGTATGCTGACAATAAATGTAAAAAACTTACTTCGTATGAATCTAGGCTAAAGTTCTATAAAATAACACCACTTAGTATCCGAAGAAAATGTGCGGACATAACATTCCTGTACAAATTAGTCAATGGGTGTATTAACTCCATGGAACTTCTACAAGCCATAAAACTTGAAATTCCACGACCAAACAGTAGGCTTCTAAATAGGAGAACATTTGTCCTTCCTCATGTTAGGACCAACATTGGCTAACACAGTCCTATCCACAGAATGTGTGCCGGTTATAACGGTATTCGTTTCAAATTTGACATATTCACTGGTTCTTTGGCCTCAGTTAAGGATAAAGTACTTAGTAATTTGGTTACTACCAAATTTTAATTAATACTTAATTGAAGGTGCAAGCCAGACAGAACGGGCGCGGCGCGCTTCGGTTGCGCCCGAGGCGCGCTTCGAGCGCCCCCGTGGTACACTTTTCGGCTGGACGACGCAATAAAAAAAAAAAAAAAATAGCTGGCGTGCATATAAAATGTAGGAGAACGACGCGGTGCAAGCCAGACAGAAGAGGTGCGCTGAAGGCGTGCCGCACGGCGCACCTCTTCTGTCTGGCCTGCGCCTAACCTAGTTGTAATCTAACTCCTTACTTGTAATCTAATTTAACGTAACTTAAATTAAAACTACCGGATATTTTTGTTTATCCCTTGTGAATGCTGTGTTCACTATTTGAGAATGTACACAAATATTATTAACTTATGTTTTATCAGAATTCTAGTTGTTGGTAACATTCGGTTTGTGAACCTAATAAAAAAAAAACACGTGTACTTAGTTAGTTTGAGGTTGTTACTCCAAATTCGTAGTTGAAACCAGTGGACCCCGTAGATCCGATCCGATCCGTGACCGCAGAATGTAACTTTGTATGATCCGGCAAAATTTATAACAGTTAAAGAAGTTCCCTTGTCGTGTAAATCCTGTAACATAACTCTTTTCGTATGTTAGGTACATCAACAACTTTCCAAAATATGCGCTTTCTCAGGCTCGTTGTGGTATGAGAGAATAGCTTTATGTTGCATGTTAGGTTGGTACTCTTACGAAACCCTTAAGGGTCCCCTGGAGCTTTTACTTCCCATACAAATTAACTTTTGTCATAACTTCTAAAATACAAAACACATTTCGACAAAATTTTGTACACACAACTGGAAAACATGTATATACTTTTCTCGTAATTTTTTTGCATAGAGTCAAAATTTTCGCACACTTCTTCTTTTTCATTATTTAATACAACTTTAACTTCATTTTGGAAAAAGTCTGGCAAACATTTTGAAACTGCACAGTTTTTGGCATATTTAGTAATTTCACTGCACCGCTGCACTTTTGATGTCTTTTTTTGGAACATGTCCACACTGACGAGTCTTTATTATTTCTGGGAAAATTATAGGTATGCCCAGTATGTAGCAATGTTCTTTTTTACTATTTAATATAATTTTAAAATTATCTACCACTTGACCCTGAAAGGGACCTTCACCCGACATATTGAGATAATACACTAATAGTACCCCTTGTCTTATGACAACGTGCATGGTAGTCAAGGTACTCACCACCTGACCAAAACAAGTAGACCAATGACTGATAAGAGCGTCCATACAGACCGACGTCGGATTGGTCGTAGTATGCAGAGTCATTCGTGAGAAAAAGAGATAGAACTACTGATAACACTCTGGACAGGATTTGGCTATTGTTATCAATAACCCGTTTTTGTTCAGGAACTTACGCTCGTTGAAAGTGAAGCTAGCAAACTACTCAAGTATTGACAAATTAATATTAAAATTATACGCACAGTGAATTTACTTTTTTATACGCCACGTAAATGTATCACACTCTGATTCAGATTCAGATTCAGATAATTTTATTCAATGTAGATTCTTTACAGAATACTTATTGAATGTCATGCAGAATACAATGCAAATAGAGCGAGTCTACGCCGTTTCGGATCGTGCTATGGCAGCGTAAAAGAAACGGCAAGAAACGGCATCTCTAATCCATACTTCCATACTAATATTATAAATGCGAAAGTAACTCTGTCTGTCTGTCTGTCTGTCTGTTTGTTTGTTTGTTTGTTGCTCTTTCACGCCTAAACGGCTGAACGGATTTTGATGAAATTTGGTATGGTGATAGATGGTAACTTGGAGACGGACATAGGCTACTTTTTACCCCGGGAAAATATCTCATTTCCGTGGGAATCTACACATACAATAATACTCTAGCGGGGTTGTATCTGCTACAGCACACCGAAACTACTTAACCGATTTTGATGGGACTTTTTTTATTCAACTAAGTATCGCTGATTACGAAAACTACTACAATTTTGAAATCCAACGTGGTAGACGTAAACTACCATTATCCCCTGGGGATAAGGTTGAGGTGCGATAGGGTTGAAATGTCTAAAAATCAATATGGGTGTCGTTTGTAAGGTTTATCGAGCCGCTGATTACAAAAACTACAACAATTTTGAAATCCAACATGGTGGACGTGAAATGCTATCATCCCTTGGGGATGAGGTTGGGGTACGATAGAGTTGATATGTCTAAAAATCAATATGGGTGTCGTTCGTATGGTTTATCGGGTCGCTGATTACGAAAACTACAATGATTTTGAAATCCAACGTGGTGGACGTGAAATACCACCACCCCTGGGATGGGGTTGGGATTCGATAGGTTTGAAATGTCTAAAAATCAATATGAGTGTCAGTTGTATGTTTATATAAGGATAGGGATAGCGGTTAAGATGGCGTTAGGGGTAGAAGCAGGGATAGGAGTAGGGTCAGGGATAGGGAGAGGGAGAGGGGGAGGGATAGGGAGAGAGTGTAAGGGAGGGGAAAATGAGGGGTGAGAAAGGGGGAGGGAGGGGTAGAGGGCAAGGGAGGGGGTAGAGGGAGGGGGGGTAGAGGGAGGGAGAGGGGGAAGGGGAGGATGAGTGAGGGGAAGGGGGAAAGGGAGGGGAATGGGAGGAGGGCGAGGGGGGAAAGGGAGGGTGATGGGGAGAGGGGAAGGGGGGAAATGGAGGGGGAAGGAAGGGTGAGGGGGGGAAGAGGGAGGGGCGAGGGAGAGGAAGAGAGAGTGGGAGAGGGTGAGGGAGGGGGAGTGGGAATGTAGGGGGGGGGATACAAAAGGATAGATAGGGAGGAATAGGGACCTTTTTTACTTTTATGAATACCTCCTCGCTACCCATTCACTTCACTCCCTTTATTGCCTTCTTTTTTAAGTTCGCCTGTAACGGTTGACAATGAAAATTCCGCACTACCTACCAGTTAAATAAAATCAAAAGATAATTAAGTTTGTAGTAAGATGCATTTATTCAACTTGGATAAGTACAAATGCATCTTTTACGTAGGGATCAAGAAGGATAAGCGCTCCGTAAAATATGTTTCAATTAAGTTCGAGTTCTGTTTTTTTATAAAATCTACGCGGACGAAGTCGCGGGTAACAGCTAGTAATACATAAATTATTAAACGCAGAAGACTGATTAATAAAAAAAATCTGTTAGCACTTTAGTAATGGTTATGGAATTATACTAAATGTAAACAAGACAAAAATTATGCATGTGCGTTCGCCTTATATGCCCAAAACCAACTAAAATATAACATTGATAGGTCATACCTACGACTGTCTTCATAACAACAATAGTACTTGTTCATGTCTCCAAATAGAAATGGTTAATGAATACAAATACCTAGGTCTGAGTGTAGACATACATTTCAGTTGGAAAAATCATATAAATTATCTCTGTAATAAACTAAGATTAATACTCGGAAAATTTTACAACCTTCAGTACATACTCAATAAGTCAACATTGTTTGAGGTATATCATGCACTGGTAGAATCATACATTAGCTACGGATTGATTGTTTATGGTAAAACCTTCCCTACATATATTAGCCAAGTCAAAAAAATACAAACCAGATTTTTAAAAATGCTAATCAGTAAGCAAAGAAAAGCCGAATGTAAAGGTAATTATGAACAATTGTACCAAGCGTGTGAGATACTACCAGTGCAAGAAAAGGTTAAATACCTAATAGCTATAGAAAATTACAACTCTGATGTACATAAAACAGAGAACATCTTAAGTAAGGCCCTTAGGGTGGACAAGAGATGTAAGTATATTGAACCAAGAAGCTATAATTATTATGGTGAAAGAACACTCCATTACATTGTACCTAGATTATTTAACACCATTGATTTCCTGCAAGAAAATATGAGTAAAAATGTTTTTAAAACTAAGTTAAAAAAGATGTTACTCAAAAGTTGTGTACCTACAGTTGAACAATTATAGTAATTTAAGTTGCATAAAATCAAATACGTACCTACCTGACTATCAATTGCATGTTTCAAATAGTTTCGATGTTCATACTACAGAAAAAGACCTAAGTGATTTCACACTAGAGAGTGGACACACGGTCGTAAAGGTTGAGAAACTTACCCCTTACAAGGAGACCTTGTTCTCTTCATTTAAAATCACGGTAGAACAGACAAAAGAAGATATCTTTCTAAATGAAGACTTCTGGCCTAGAGGTGTAGAATACAGACGTTACACTTTAAAGAAGATTTTTTATACTCGCATCTACACAAATCAATAAGACAAGATGAAAATTAGCTTAGCTTTGTTTAATTGCAAATCTATCAAGCGGTCATGTGATCACATAAGAGATCTATGTACAGTCATGAAGACATCGCCCTTCAAGAACATTGGGCTTCTACCTGATGATTTGGAGTACCTTAACCGATTGCATCCTGAATTTTCCGTCCATGGTGTATCAACAATAATTCGAGAGTGACTTGTATTTAATTATTGATATAAATAATTATTGACAATTTTTGACTTTGAATTTAAAAATTGTAATTTTAATTTAAGTTTAAGTTTGAATTGAATTGTAAAATATGGGTCCTATTGCTTGAAATAAAAGATTTTTTTTTTTACTATTTAAATTTTTTCAAAACATTTTAATTTATTAATATTAATTTTAATTTATGTATAATTAATTTAAATACTTAACGATGTTTAATTAATGGATAAAAGTGAATGAGCGCAAAGCGCCAACAAACTGCATGTACAGTTTGGCGCAAGATAAATATGTAATCTGTACTATAATTTCTATGAATAAATGCTTTTTAATTTAAATTTTTTTTTTTAGTCCTCGACTGTAAAGCAAATATTTTTAGGTATTTCTCTCAATAAAATTTTTCGGGGGCAAATGATACTGGGGGCGTTTGACACGGGGGCATTTGAAAATGGGGGCAAATGCCACTAACCCCAGCTTGGAGAAGCTTTCGTTTAAACAACAACCAACGTTTAATAACGCGGCCATTATTTATCCGACTAGTACATATTAAAAAAGTAAAGACTCACGATCGGCTCTCACAAACTACAAAACAAAAACTTCACAAACAACACAACAATAATATAACAAACAAAGCAAAACACCAAAAAAAGAGAACAAACACTATCCAACGTCACTGAAACAAAACAAAACAATAGATAGCCACCAATGAGTATAATAACCACCCACTCACTCACTAGGCGCAAAGATCGAACGAAATAACCCTGCTAAAAAAGAAAATCAAATCTATCGATAATTGATCATCTAATTAACTCGCCTTTTGAATATTTGTCATAATTTCACATGCACGCAAAACGCGACGCACAAACAAAACTCTTCTATCCCGTTCACTCCTGCGAAATCATGATCTTGCTATTTCACCATAAGCCGACGGCGTTCGGGTTGCTTTGGTTAATATCATAGAATACTTACATGAAACAGAGTTAGAAAGGCGAAGTAGGCGGGCCCCGCGTGCCACGGATTGGTCCGTAGGACAAATAAACGTCAAAACCTCAAAATGACCCCTTCAGTCATTTGCCCGACTCAATGGCGTAAAGAGCAGCGACGTATTTTTTAAGAAAATGCCGTTTTGTGCGATATTATCACGTCGAGCTCACGGCAAAGATAAAAATTTGCCAAAATGGAGGCCTATTGTACCACCGATAACCATTTAGAATACCTTTTTATCCACTATATTTTTAAAACAAAAATATTTTTTAGCCGGTCGAAACCAGAGCAAAAGTGCTTCCAAAAATACATCGATATCGATAAATTTCTGTATACTTGCATTATTCCTGTAATGTTGAATACTTACTTGTATATATTTTTTAGCTTTGAAGTTAACCAATATTTTTTTAATAATTAAAAATTTAAAAATTGTTTACACTCATACTAAATCCCAACTTTAGAAAGAGATTTTTGGCAACTACCCAGGTGATCCAAAAGAAAAGCAAAGATGGATCGATGCCTCAGGGCGAAAAGATTGGTTAGCCACCAAAATAAGTTCTACTTGCTCCAAACATTTTCTGGAGAGTGACATAATCTTTTCGGCACAAAAAAGACATTTAAAGCCTCTTGCTATACGCTATACCTGTAAGAAACCGAGATCACTTCCCGGAGGGACACCAACTTTACCACAAACGTCTTTGCTGGTATATTAATTTAATTTGTTGGTTCTTCTTATTGCTGACTAGCAGTTGCCCACGACTTCATTTGCGTGGGATTCGAAAAAAGAGTAGATATTATGCGTTTCTAGGTCTAAGTCCATATTCCTGCCAAATTTAATCAAATTCTGTTTAGTAGCTGGGTCGTATAAACATATAAAAATTCAAACTAAAATAAATTATCTTTATAATATTAGTAAGATATAAATAAGAAAAATGTAAATATCATGTAAATAATAAAACAAAACAATGCTTCATGATCTATTTTATTTTTGAAGAATATTTACACGCAGGGATCTTCTAATAAAAAACCGGCCAAGTGCGAGTCGGACTTGCGCACCGAGGGATCCGTACCACCACATAATCACGATTGTATTAGAAATTTCAGTATGTTCCTGTGCTAGATTTTTTGAGTCCGACACGAGCTTGACTAGATTTTATTATTTTTTGTCATTTTATAGCTTATGCACTATAAACACTGCAATTTTCTTGTTTTCAAGTGTTCCCGTTTTTAAGATAGAGCATAAACAAAAATCGCCTAAAAAAGGTCTTTGGTATTGGAGCCACACTTAATTTATATATTTTTTTTATTTTTAGTATTTTTTGTTATATTGGCAACAGAAATACATGATCTGTAAAAGTTTCAACTGTCTAGCTATTACTGTTCATGAGATAAAGCTCAAACAAAATTTTGTAAAAACAGATGACTTTGGTGGCATCTTTTTCATTTGGTTTAAAGTATTTTTTAAAACAAGAATTACAATATTTATTTACTCAACAAGCTCCAAGCAACGGGGTGGGTCAAACTTTTTTTTACGCTCCCCCCTTTAGCTGTTTGGGAGACCCCCTTCATTTTTTAAATTTTTAGTATTTGTTGTTGTAGCGGCAACAGATATACACAATTTTTGAAAATTTCAAATTTCTACCTATTACGGTTCATGAGATACAGCCCACTGACAGTCAGACAGACATCGGAGGCATATCAATAGGTCCCGTTTTTCACCCTTTCGGTACGAAATCCTAATAAAGAATGTGTATAAAACTAAAACCCGTATACAAGGTGTAAGTAAATACTTGGCTTCTCAAACAAAAGTTATTATGATGCTTTTCCAGGCAATACACAACACAATAAAAGTAATTAAGAACGCACCCTTTCCTTCTGTCTCTTCCCCTCCCCCCGTACCTGCCTGAAACATCAATGAAAAAGCAATGGCCGCGCGCGCAATTCTGTTCTCATGAAAATAATATCTAAAACGACAAAAAATACCTGTGTATAATACAAAGTGACTTTGAATTTAAATTTAAAAAATAGTACCGACCCATCTCTTCCCGTGGGTGTCGTAAGAGGCGACTAAGGGAAATGAAATCTAGAGGATGGGCAGCAGCATCCTTCTGTGTATTATTTCATCTTACTGCGGGCGCCAACCCGTCTGCCAAGCGTGGCGACTATAGTAAAACCCCCTAAGAATCAACATGAATCACAATAGTAAGCTCCGGCCCCTAGTCCCCGGCGGCCCCGCTATTTCTGGCTCCGGTAGCGGCCAGGAATAGCGGGGCAATCATCAAAAGGTATTCGCTGAAGGTCATACAGGTATACGCCCCACATCGACACACTCTGATGATGAAGTCGAGGCTATGTATGAGGATATATCGAAAGCCATACAAACGCCTAAGACCCACTATACCGTTGTCATGGAGGACTTCAACGTGAAATTAGGCAAGCGAGGCGATGGTGAGCTAAGGGAATTCCAGAAGCCACATGTTAGCCGACTTTTTGGAGAAAGAAGGACTTTTTATGATGAATTTCTTCTTCAGAAAGTCGGAAAACCGAAAATGGACCTGGATCAGTCCCGATGGTGCTACAAAAAATTAGATTGACTTTATCATGTCGACGAAGAAGCAAATATACAATGATGTCTCTGTGATCAATGCGGTTAAAACCGGAAGCGATCACCGGTTGGTAAGAGGCACATTGAATATCAACGTAAAGCTGGAAAAAACTTGACTGATGAAGTCTACGCTCCAACCAGTACCCACCAATATCCACAACCTCAACGGCTTTCAGCTCGAACTGCAAAACCGCTTTGAATGCCTTGGTGAATGCGTAGATGTGGACGACTACAATAACGGGTTCGTGGAAACTGTCCATACTATTGGGTCAAAGTACTTTAGACCCTACCGTACTAAAAGAACCAAAAAGATCTCTGACCGTACCCTCAAGCTAATGGAAGAAAGACGCGAAATGGTTCTGCAGTCTTCGGAAGATGCTTCTCAATATCGGCGGCTCAATAAACAGATCTCTAAGTCTCTGACTCGCGACCTTCGGCTATTTAATACTAACCATATTAAAGAAGCGATTGAGCGGAACAAAGGCTCCAAAGTGTTCGCAAGAGATCTGTCTATTGGACAGAACCAGTTGACGAGGATGAAGACCGAGGATGGCAGAACCGTATCGTCCAATCCTGAGCTACTGAGGGAAGTCGAGAAGTTCTATGGGCAGTTATACACGTCAACGGGCCCACACGTTAGCAGTCTGACCAACGATCTAAGAGCTAGACTTACCCGACGTCAGCTTGTACGAGATTAGTATGGCTCTCAGACAGCTTAGAAACAACAAGGCACCCTGGCACGATGGAATTACGGCTGAGCTTCTGAAAGCAGGCAGAAGGCCAGTGCTTAAAGCTCTTCAGAAGCTGTTTAATTCTGTCATACTCGAAGAGAAAACACCACAGGCATGGCACAGAAGTGTGGAGGTACTCTTCTTCAAAAAGGGTGATAAGACCCTGCTGAAGAATTACAGACCCATCTTACTTCTGAGCCATGTCTATAAGCTGTTCTCGAGAGTCTTACGAACCGTCTCGCGCGCAAGCTCGACGACTTCCAGCCTCCCGAACAAGCCGGTTTTCGTAAAGGCTTCATTACCATAGAACACATACATACGCTACGGCAAGTTATACCGAAGACCGAAGAGTATAACCAGCCACTTTGCCTAGCGTTTGTGGACTATAAGAAGGCTTTCGATTCAATCGAGACGTGGGCCGTGCTACGATCTCTCCAGAGGTGCCAAGTCGACTATCGGTACATTGAAGTGTTGAAGGATCTGTACAAAAACGCCACAATGTCAGTTCGTCTTCAGGACCAGGACTCGAAACCTATCCAATTGCAGCGAGGAGTGAGACAGGGAGACGTTATATCTCCTAAACTGTTCACCGCTGCATTGGAAGACGTCTTCAAACTCCTGTACTATATACTCCGCCGGTGCGGTCACGAGCGGACGTCTAGTGTACCTCCTTGTCCATTTTTTAAATTAAAATTAATTTGTTAATTTGTGATTGGTTTAACTTACAATTTTGGATTCCTTTTTACTCTTGTGGTCTTTTTATGGATAAACTCCGCCGTTGGGCGTGATTAGAGTGAGACAACTTAAATTTGACAGAAACAACTTTTAAAAACACATCTGATTCGTCGCTGTGCTCGGGATCGAACCAGTAATCGACGTCGCCGCACGCGCCTTGATGCTCGCTGTTCGACCGCTGAGCTACACTCAACTTGCTCCGGCACTGCGAAATTAGTCATCGCTTTCCGCGCGCTGATACGACTTGCGTCGGACAGTGCTACGCAATATCTACGCCGCCGCTACGTGCTACACCTTGCCTGCGGTGCTACGTACGATACATTTGAACGCAACTTTGATTTGATTGAAGTGACAATTTGAATTTGCTGTATTTTAACCTGATTTTAACATGCCTAAGATCAACAGAACACCTCCTAAACAAGTAGCAAGTCCTCTCTTCAAGGCTGGTCAAAACGAGAACACTCCGGGTTCTAAGCGCATGCGTCCTGAAGATTCCCCCAGTTCTACGCAAAATCCACCTTTTTCTGAGATGTTTTCTTTTTTACAAATAATCTTACCGGTATGCTTTCGTCCTGGAAGACGGAACAAGAAAAAATGCTTCAAGCATGGAAAGAAGAGCAAAATGCTACTTTATCTACTCTTGTCCAAGATGTTAATGAATTAAAATGTAAGTACAAAGAAATTGCGGCTACGAACTCGGAGATCGAAAAATGTATGGATTTCATGAACAGTGAACAAGAATCTCTTAAGAAAGAGGTCTCAAATATATCTAAATAAAATAAAAAAAATGGCGAGGCTATAACAAATCTTGAGTCAAGAATTACTGACTTGCAGCTTCAGTACCGCCCGACGACTGTTGAATTGCGCAATGTTCCTCAGATTGATCCTGGAAAAGAAACTGTATCTGACTTAAAGTCAATTATAGTTGCAGTGAGCAAAGTTGCTGGTACAGAGCTTCAAACATCTGATATACGCGACATCTATCGCCTACGCGTCAATCCTACTGCCACAACTAAAACCCCTAGGCCAATTGTGTCAGAGTTCGTGTCGCCAGACACTAGAAATGAGTTCCTGTCGTCGATTCGTAACTTCAATAAAAATCTACCTCGTGCAGAAAAACTAAACCCTACAACAATTGGAATTGCAGGTGATAAAGTGCCCATCTATATAGACGAAGTTATTATGCCTTCTCTGAGAAAATTGTTCTACAAGACCCGCAATCTTGCTAAAGCTAAGCAATTTGACTGTTGGCACTCCAATGGAAAGATATTTATTAGAAAGACCAAGACTGAGGCCCCTATCTGAATCCACTCCGAACAGGACCTTGATAGAATGGAAAAAGAACAATGACTAGTGTTTAATATTGTGCTTAATCCTTGTCTGTCACTGTGTTTGATTTTAGTTATTCTATTTTGTTTTCTTCTGCTCAGTTGTTTCACACACATGTACACTCGTACTCACACATCCTCACATACATACATTCATACACACTTTTATACGCGCATAGATACTCACTTACCTTATGTCTCCTCGGTCTCTTATCGTTACCTAATTCAAATATATATTATTAATTAAAATGGTTAACTTAAAATTTGATGATGTTACTGATGAGATTGATACCCTTTCGGTCGCTTTCTCTACTGTATGTTTACCGAACCAATTACATGAAATTATTAAGTGTGATTCCAGAAAACTTAACCTAATACATATAAACATCCGCAGCATCAATAAGAATTTTAACAACTTTTTGACAGTTCTAACTATAACTAAGATTGAATATGACATAATTATCCTCTCCGAATGTTTTCTCAAAAATATAAGCCATCTCCCACTGTTGCAAGGTTACACTCACTATTCAACCAAAAATAATCCAATAAGAAATGACGGTGTTGCCATGTACGTTAAAAATTATCTTACCGTTTCTGTAGTAAAACCGGTCTTTGATGAAGCCAATTGTCTAGTCTGTACAGTTGGCAACACTGCCATCATATCAATTTATCATTCTCCCTCATATTCTGACTTAACTAAATTTTATAGAAGTCTTGAAATAGTCTACAGTACAATCAAAAACTTCAAAAATGTCATCCTTATAGGTGATATAAATGTTGATATAAAACCAAATAGCATTCATCTACATTACAACGATTACCTGACCTTTACTGCTTCCTTGGGGCTCCTTCCAGGACATTTGCATCCAACAAGAGAGGGGAATTGTCTAGATCATGTTATGCTGAAACTGGAGAGAAAAGCAAAAATTGCGGTCCTAGAAACTAACATTACTGACCACTTACCAACAGTAGTAAGCATCGACTAAGTCTATAAAAAGTATTAAATTTTAACAGCTATATAGACTTTGATGCCGTTAAGCGTGATCTTGACAAAACCGACTTTTCCCCTATTCTTACCGAAACTGACCCCAATCTTGCAACAGAATCCCTCATAATCTGTATTCAGAATGTCATTACAAAGCATACCAAAATTAGAAAAGTTTCACGCAAAAATAGGATCATAAAACCATGGTGTCACCGAAAGCTACTCAGCGGCAGACAGGAGTTGAGACTCTTCAGGGTGGGGATCCAAAATGCCAATATAAAGTTAAGAGTTTATTATTACCAAGAAGGTACAAAATACAAGGCGGTGGTCGTGCTGCGCGCGGGCACGTCCGAGCACGACCAGAATCAAGGGTAAACTGACTATTTTTGACACGAATGACATCGAAAGACAGAGATAGAAGACATTTGAAATAGGAATTTGGAATTTTGGGCCAGGACAATAGAGCCAGGATCACGAAAGGAGGCAGCATGCGAGGCATGCAGCCCCGCTCCGTGACAGTACCCCGGGGCTCCGGTGAAAAATTCGAGGAGTACCTACTGGAATATCCGAAGAATTTTACAAAGACAACTAAAGCTAAGTAAGGACTTAAAATAATAAAACTAATAGTTACTAGGTATAACGGAACTGCCCAAACACGAACAAAGAATAACAAACTTAACCTAACAAAATCAACAGACACACGTCGTCTAGCAAAGCAATATTATGAATCCAAACATACATCATCAACTAGTCAAGTCTTAGCAGTTCGAACCTACATAAGACACAGGTCTATACAGTAAAAGTAGCCCTAATAACTAAAACAATAGGGAACTCAAAGGGCAGTCCGTAAAGAACGCATTATAAATAACAAACATAATAAACTTGAATAAGTTAATGCAATAAACATTACACATGCAAATGTCTAAAACCTTAGAGGTACATAAAAGTTAAATGAGCATACCTAAACTAAAGTAGATATGGACAGGTATAGCATAAATATCGCGATATCGCGCAAAAAGCAATGTAAAACAAAACAATATTCACACAAGTAAGTGAATGAAAAGAACATATTAAAAGTAAGAAAAACAAATTGTAACATAAGCTAATATTACAAATTCAATTATTGATTAAAGTGATATGAAGGATCAATAAATTATTTAATTAATTAAAACAATAAATCAATTAAAGCTAGCTTTAGGCTTAATATCCTTGACGTGCCATCGTCCAAGAGGATGACCCGTCATATCCGCTAACTCGTATACTAATGGAGATATTTTATTTGTCACCTTGCATTTTATAAATTTAGGTGCAAGTTTTGAAGAATAATATTTGCCAGCAGCACTTAATGTGTAATTACGTTTCCAAACCACGTCATCTATGTTGAATTCCAACCTTTGACGATGCTGATCGTAACGGGAAGCATTAGCTTGATGAGACAACCAAAGTCTCGTTTGAACCTCAGAGAATAGTGGTGAAAGTAGACCTACATTGTCCGCAAATATACTACGTGGAGCAAAAATTAAGTCGTCACATAAATCTGTGTTCTGATAAATAGAGCCGCATGGTACCAGTTCACGCCCAAAAACTAGAAAGGCGGGTGTGAACTTAGTTACCTCATTAACCGAAGAGTTAATCGCGAATTGAATTTTGTATAAATTCAAGTCCCAAGACCTATGATCTTGATTAACAAAGGAAGCAATAGCGGTTATAATTGTTTTGTTATAGCGTTCTACAGGATTAACTTGGGGACAGTAAAGAGGGGAATAGTGAATTTCTGGAATGTTGTATTGCCTAAAAAGATCGAAAAGTTCATTGCTAGCAAATTGAGGTCCGTTATCCAGTAAAACCGTTTGTGGAATTCCGTAAGTCATAAATACCAGATTTTCCATTATGTGGCATATTATAGAAGCTGTAGCACGTTTAATTGGAAAAAGAAGACAATACTTGCTAAAGCAACAAGTAACCACGAAAATATATCTATTTAATTTTCTAGTCATAGGTAAAGGGCCAACAAGGTCTAACGAAATCGTCTGAAAAGGTCTACAGACTGTTCTGGGATGGCCCATAAGGCCTATAGTTCGCTGAGTTTGGTGTTTATAAGCAGCACAAGTGTCACACTTAGCAATAAATTTTGCAACGTCTCTATACATGCCTTTCCAAAAATACCTACGCTTGACTTTCATGTATGTCTTAAAAACGCCAAAGTGAGCATTAGTAGGGGTAGAATGATTATCAACAATAACCATTTCGGTAATTTCGGAAGGTATAACCTCTTTCCAGTCATATTCCGATGTAAGTAAATTGGTAGAACGCGCTTTGCGATAAAGTTTATTATTTCTTATAAGGTAGTCAGGACAAGAGCCAGGATCACGAAAGGAGGCAGCATGCGAGGCATGCAGCCCCGCTCCGTGACAATGGATGACATCTGGATTGCTACGCTGTATACGCAATAGGGATAAAATGCATCAAAAACTCAAAAAAGAACCAAAAAATGAAATTATAAAACTAACCTACAAGCGCTACCGAAATTTTTGTAACAACCTCATTAAAAAGATAAAACTTAACTATGAAAAAAATGAATTCGAAGCAGCTAAAAACAATATTAGAGCGACATGGAAGGTTATTAGATGCATAACAAACATCACCAAACAAAATCAGTCGCCCAGTGAACTTTTAAATAGTGAAGAAGGTCCTGAGGTATCAGTTGACGTAGTGAATAATTTTTTTGCCAATGTAAGAAGAAACTTAGCATCCAAAATTTTACCACCAAATGAACAAACTCCACTATTGAATAAAAGTGCATTGGTCCCGCCCTGTAACTCGTTTGTAATTTACCCGGTTGACGAATCGCAGATTGAGCGACTTATTATGACCCTCCGTACGGATTGTGCAACAGGCTGGGATAATATCCCTGCTAGGGTTCTAAAGAGCTCTTGTCAGGCTTTGGTACCGCCAATTTCGCACATATGCAATGCATGTATCAATATGGGTATCTTTCCGAAAGCCTTAAAGAAAGCAATCATACATCCTATCTACAAGAGTGGCGATAGAGGCAGTGTCAAAAACTATAGGCCCATATCAGTTCTATCATCTCTCTCAAAAATTTTTGAACGAATTCTGGATAAACGCGCTTGTAAAATATTTCTCAAAAAATTCTATTTTAGCCAAAAATCAATATGGGCTTAGAGCAGGTATTTCTACTGAGGTTGCCGTAGCAGACTTTTCTGCTGACGTCATTGATAAACTGAAAGAAATGAAACAAATATATAGCCACCTTCCGCAACAATGATGGATGCTATGTACTCACTGTGCACCGCCCGCCCGCCCGCAAATAAATGCGCATGCGCAGGCAACTGCAACACAGCAACCACCCAAAAACACTCTACACGTGTTTCGCCTCTACACGAGGCATCCTCAGGAGATGTTAGACCGACCAGTGCCAAACACCGAGACGCCTCGGTGTTTGGCACTGGCCGACGTGTAGAGTGTTTTTGGGTGGTTGCTGTGTTGCAGTTGCCTGCGCATGCGCATTTATTTGCGGGCGGGCGGGCGGTGCACAGTGAGTACATAGCATCCATCATTGTTGCGGAAGGTGGCTATATATTTGTTTCATTTCTTTGAGATGGACTTCCGCAAAGTAACGCCTGATTCTATTAACTATTGATAAACTGGACAAAAAATTCAAATGCTACGGTATCTTCTTAGACCTCTCCAAAGCTTTTGACACTGTCTCTATCCCCATTCTTTTAACCAAACTGGAGAACATTGGAGTTCGGGGACTAACGCTCGATATTCTTAAAGATTATCTTCTGGACCGTTCCCAACAAGTTAAAATAGGCAACTGTATTAGCTCTGAAGCAAGCTTAAGTTTTGGCGTCCCCCAAGGTAGCATCGTAGGCCCGACACTGTTCCTTATATACATCAACGATCTATGTCTTACAAGTATCGAAAATTGCGACATCTTTACTTACGCAGATGACACAGTCTTACTAGTGTATGATACTACCTGGGAGCAAGCTAAGTTACGAGCGGAAAATGCTTTGTACGTTGTTATGAAATGGCTTAATCATAACCTGCTAACGTTAAACATAGAGAAAACGAAATGTGTTCGGTTCACTGTCTCAAGATTTCCTCGTCCTCCTCCAACTTCCGGTTTGGTTAAAGCGCATACATGTATGGACCGTCTAAACTGCGAGTGCCTTTCTCTGACAATGGTTACACATATAAAGTACCTGGGAGTAATCTTGGATGCCCAACTAGACTGGCGTGCCCACATTGATGCGTTGTGCGGTCGGGTTAGGAAACTTATTTTTGTTTTTAAAAACCTACGCTTATCATCCGACTGGTCCATCTTAGAATTGGTCTATCAAAGCCTGTGCCAATCAATTATATCATACTGCATTTCAGTTTGGGGAGGGACTTATGTAAATGCTTTGCTTACTTTGGAACGCGCTCAAAGAACGATTCTAAAAGTAATGCTTTTCAAGCGTAGAGATTTTTCCACTCAAAAGCTGTATGCGCAGGCTGGGATATTGACAGTGAGACAATTATATATTTTAAGAGCCATCCTTCGTCTACATTCGAATCTTCCTCTTGACCCGGAGGTGTTGCGTAGACGCCCCGGTTTATCTGTCTGCCCCTCAGTCCCTTGTCGTACTTCCTTTGCTCGTCGTCAACTTAGTGCCTTAAGTGCTTATCTTTATAATAAAATAAATAAATTAGTTCCTATTTATATTCTTTCCTACCATGAAGTTAAATCTAAAGTTAGAAACTGGCTGCAAAAACTAACAAAGACTGAAGGATTATTAAGGTTCATTGAGTAATCCCCTTTGTATCTGATTCGCGTATACATAAATTTTACACTTTAAACACACACATATACTCACAAACACACGTATATACACTATAATGCACTTAAAACACACACATTACAACACTGCACTTGTTTTGTTTTTCTTTTCTTTCTTTTGTATTTATTTTATAAATTTTTGTTCAACAATTTTGGTCACTACACATAATTATTATCGACAATTAAGTTGTAAACAATAGTGACGCTCCGCGGAGGAACATCATCTGTTCCTTTTGTACAGGTCTTCCTAGTAAAGGAATTTGATGATGGACTTTGCCCTTACATACGATAGCGTACAACTGACTGTATTTATAGAAATTACTTAAACATGTTAATTATTTTTGGTTGTACATGAATAAATGATTTTATTTTTTTTATTTATTTATTTTTACTGGAAAGGAATTGGCATCAACATCAATGGCGAGTACATGACCCACTTTCGATTCGCCGACGATATTGTCGTAATGGCTGAGACCCTGGAAGATCTCGGCACGATGCTCAATAACCTCAGTAGAGTTTCACAACAAGTGGGTCTTAAAATGAACATGGATAAGACGAAAATTATGTCTAACGCCCTTGTTGTACCCACTCCACTCAAAGTTGGAGACTCTATGCTCGAAGTTGTTGATAAGTACGTATACCTGGGACAAACAGTCCAGCTGGGTAAATCCAACTTAGAGAAAGAGGTTACTCGTCGAATCCGACTCGGATGGGCAGCGTTCGGGAAGCTCCGCAATATCTTCACGTCCAAAATACATATTACATATGGCACCAAGACGTGGCCGCTCACGATGGGCCTCATCAGAAAGCTCAAAGTCACCCAAAGGGCGATGGAAAGGGCTCGGAGTCTCTCTGCGCGATCGAATCAGAAATGAGGAGATCCGCAGAAGAACTAAAGTAACTGACATAGCCCTGAGAATCGCTAAACTGAAGTAGCAGTGGGCAGGGTATATCGCAAGAAGAACCGATGGCCGATGGGGCGTGAGGGTTCTAGAGTGGCGACCACGTACCGGAAGACGAAACGTTGGCAGGCCCCCCACAAGGTGAACCGTTGATTTGGTCAAGGTCGCGGGAAGCCGCTGGATGCGAGCAGCGCAGGACCGGTAGTCATGGAGTTCTTTAGGGGAGGCCTATGTCCAGCAGTGGACGTCTTTCGGCTGATATGATGAGCATAATAGGTTGCGGAGATATAGAGGTGTGACAGACATACGGACAGACAGACAGACAGAGCGGCACCATAAGGGTTCCTTTTTTTACCATTTTGGTATCGGTACCCTAAAAACGCGCGGCTTCTGTTAGCTTCGTTCATATGCGTCACAGAATACCAAATATGTACTAGTGTCTGCTTACCTATACTGAACGTATAGTAGGTATAGTTAAATATAAGAGCGTAAATTGTTTTTTTTAGAAAACAGTGTTACTTCGAGAGGTCTTTTTATTTTTCTTTAATTTTTTACATAAACTTCTATCGACTGTAATCAATTCAGATTTTTCGTTTCGTTTTTAAAGACTTTTTTTAGTTTAACTGGAAAATGAGTCGTAAAAAAATACAAAATTTATTTTACTGCATAATTTCGACTTAAGGTGATTATAAAACCCTTACTCATACTGTTCGGCATCTATATAAACTATTTATGACAATAAGCTAAATGTTTCTATGTAAAAAGATTTTATATAATGCAACTCCTTGCATTTCTATGCTTGTTGCGGCCAGCGTGCCGCGTGCGGCGGGTGCTCAGTGCGTGTATTTTGTGCGGGGAGCGGAGGGCTCGAGCGAGAAGACTCCGCCCATTGAGCGTTAAATATTTTCAGACATATCCTCTTAACGGACTTTCTATTAAGTCGTGTAGGAAGCTCTACAGGCTCAACAAACTTTTGTACCGGTCAGTCAACTGGCGCTCCTCTGTCCACCCCCATGCGGGTGACATTGTAGGTTGGTATGGTAGCCTCGAATAGGACTAGCAACGGGTTGGACAGAAAGGAGTAAGCATCGTTAGCATTTTTTAATTCATTGAAATGCGGTTTCTACCGAAATTTTGAATAACCTGGTGTGCAATATTTTTGACGTTCAAATTTGCTAAGAGCTTACCAAAAGTGAATGGGTATATTGTGGTCCCCGCCTTAAGGTGATCCTCTTTTCTACACACGTGGACTAGGAAGGGATCTTTGTCTGTTGCAGAGCTTTAGGGAGAACCCGAATCTGGGGTTTTAGGGGAAAGCGGCGACATAGTCAACGGTTCCGATTAGGAAATAGCACAAAAAATATTAACAAAGACGTACTTTTAGCACAGAACACAAAAGTGAAAGAAAATAGAAAAAACTCAAATAATTTTGGGCAATCTCAAAACACGTGTTGTGACCTATACAAGCGAGATGACAGTCCAAAATTTTAAACAATGATCAGATAATTAGTAATTTGGTTTTGATTAATTTGTAAATAATAAGCGAAACTAAACTGTGTATGTAAAATGGGTATCTTTGAGTGTTGCGTTCCTAGCTGTGAAATCATTTGTAATACGTAGTAGTATCTTAATGCACAATTTTCTCAGTCACCATACAGTTTTTTAGTTTTTAACATGCTTTAATTAGCTTCACCTGTAACTAACAATATAAAAAAATCTTGGATGTTATATTTGACTGACTTCCCGGTTTGCAAATAAGCTGAAATTTTACACACTCGTCTATTTTGCCCCTTCTTGAAGAGCTCTATCTGTTGTAATAAGTACCTACTTGGTAATCGATGAGGTAATTTTTGGCATTTTTGACCACCTTAAAATCAGGCCGACTCCCGAATGTGCCAGGATTGAGTGAGGCAACCCTGTTGATTTAGGCACTCCTTGATGAGTACCATCGAATGTACTATGTATCTATTATGATATGTATGTATCGTCGTTCCACCAGGGCAAAGGTATTAGAACTCTCATAATCCGCAAAATAAATTTTTTACTGACTTTTAGGGCCATTAGCTATTTCTAAGTGGGCAAAACACTTTTTGGGTAACAATTACCTGTACAAATGTAGATGTAGTGAATGTATGTGTGTGTCTGAGTGTGTGTGTGTCTGAGTGTGTGTGTGTCTGAGTGTGTGTGTGTCTGAGTGTGTGTGTGTGTGTCTGAGTCTGAGTGTGTGTGTGTGTTTTTGTGTTCATGTGATGTGTTTGTGTGTAGTGTAGGATGTGTGTGTGTATGTTGATATAGTGCTCTTTAAGAAGTGGCAATATCAACACGGTTGTCTTGCCAAGTGCTGGCATTTTCAGCCTGATTTTATTTAATTACTGAATGAATGACTGATATATCGACGCACAGCCCAAACTACTGAACATAGAGACTTGAAATTTTGCACATAGATACCTCATACAGTGTAGACAACATGGTTACTTCCCCCTATCCTGGCACATTCGGGAGTCAGCCTGATTTTAGGGAGGTCAAAAGTTTAAAAAATTACCTCTTTGATTATATTATTATTCTATCCGACCGATTTCGGTCATGGCGACTGTTTCAACTCCTTTGCTTGATTACCAAGTAGGTATTAAATGGCAAAATGTATTAATTTAATTATGTACATGTGTGATTAGTAAGCAGTACATTCTGATCTGTATTTATTTTAGTTTATGATAAGTTATTAATATGTTAATTATTTTAACAATTCTCTGTGGGATCAACCGAGGTCAAAGTATTAGAACTCTCATAAAACGCAAAATTTGTTTCTCATACATTAGGTAGAAAAAACTGAAACTTTACATACTTTTTCAACACCATTCGATCCTTTTGCTGATAAGAAATAGAAGTCTATGTAAGGTCAAGCATGGTCAAGGTATAAGAACTCTCGGAAACATAATTTAAAATTTCAACTGGCTTTTAGGGCTATTTGCGTTTTCTTAATGAGAAAAAACTTCTCTTTAAAAATCACCTTATAGATTGTCAAATAGGTACATAGTTTATTCGATAGTGATTTTTTAAAGTGGCAAATCAATAGGGTTGCGGCACGGTGCCGCGCTGTAAAAATTCACGGCATGCACCGTGAAAAACTACGGCATGGCGCCGTGCCGTACTCAAGTGCGGTTCCATGGCGTGGAAATAGAAGAGTGACCAGACATAAGCTGGTTTCTGCGTATGAAAATGACTAAATGTAAGAATACAATGATAATGCAAGGTTGCAATATCATAAAGATTTTAAATTCAGTCTGAGTCGCGCGCTCTTAAGCGACGGTCGATCTAAATAATTAGCCGACACGTACTCGCATTCTTACGCACATTGTTTACGACTATCGTATTACCTCGATAATTTACTATCGAGCCGAAGGTCAACGAAACGAACGAAGGGCGTTCAAAGTGAAGTGGGAGGCCTTAAACGAGCGTGTGGAAGAAGTGGAAACCAGAATTTCTACAGCTGAGGACGGCATCAACGTGTTATCATCGGTCCCCGACGATTTGAAAGAGATAAAAAAGAGTTTGAATACCCTCATCGAAAAAAATCATTCTCGAGATCAATTTTGTCGTATGAACAATGTTGAAATATATGAAATTCCTTTCAGTAAGTCAGAAAACCTGAATTAAATTCTCACATCCATCGGTGATTAAATTGGATTCCAATGGTGAGATACCGACGTAGATATGATTCACCGTGCGCGTAGGTACATTAACGCCAGCGCCGGCATTGGGTCAGCTGATAAGTAGGCCACTCGCCCACCGGCAATTATTGTTCGTTTCTCGCAGAGAAAAGGGAAGGATGCTTTTTTTGCTGCAGCTCGCCTGCATCGGGAATTATACACTACGCACATCGGGTTCTCAGGAGATTATTTGTGTGACTGAATTACTGACATTATTTGTGTGACTGAATCATGGTTATCCGCCGATTTCCAAGATGCAGAATACTTTGACAACCGTTATAACGTGTTCAGGTGTGACCGTAATTGGGGCAAGGGTCCCGGCGGTGGGGTGATTGTAGGTATTCGACGTGAATTCTCAGTGCAGGTGCGGGACGAGTGGCGCATGTCCACGCGCTCTGAGGTACTGTGGCTGACTATCGAGCTGCTGACGACGGAGCCTGACGTCGGCGCAGCCTGCGTTAGCTCTTTCACTGATTGCAGTCCCTCTCCCCCCGCTACTGTGTTATACCTCGCCTGCGTATATTTTTCTCCTAACAATAATCACTCAAATAGTATAAATTCTTTTCTTGATAGTACCTCAGACTTAGTACTTAACAATCCCCGTGATCATTTTATAATACTAGGAGATTTCAATATTCTTCGTGCTCTTTGGTCGCCAGTGGTAGGCAACAATTATTCACTTTTAAATAGTGATAGCGATAATTTAGTTTGTTTATTAGCGGATTTCCTGGCCACTACAGATTTAAAGCAATTTAATTTATGCTCCAACGAAAACAACCGAATTATGGATCTCGTACTGACAGGTTTAAATTGCATGGTAACGGAATGCCTTTCACCTTTAGCTCGTTTAGTACCCCATCACGTACCCCTCGATATTAGCCTTTATATTGATTATTCTGAGACAATGCGTAAGAATACCTCATTTAGATATTGTTTTGGTTTGGCGGATTTCAATAACATTAAATCTGCTTTGGCTAAAGAGGATTGGAGTATGTTATATACTTAAAATGCTGATGAAGCCACTAATTATATTGAACAAATTTATTAATAAGATTTAGAAGTACAGACTGCATATTATGCAGTCTGTACTTCTTAATCTTATTAATAAATTTGTTCCTAAGAAACCCATTACCGATAATCATAGAAAATTTCCTAGGTACAACCGCACTTTGATTAGGCTATAGCGTTTAAAGCGTCGAATACATACCAGGTGGAAAAGGTACGAGAATCCAATCGATTATGTATGGTTTAGTAGACTACGGTCAGAGGGGAAGTCACTTGAGAGAGAGTATTATTATCGGTATATTAATCGATCAGAAGATATAATTTACGTATCTCCTAAATATTTCTGGTCCTTTATTCAGTCCAAATTTCCTTCCAATCGAATTCCGGGTAAAATGACTTACGGGGACTCTGTTTCAAGTGATCCACCTATTGTTGCAAATTTATTCAATAAGTATTTTATTTCAACTTATGTACCAAATAATACTTCGGTTGTTTTTGACAGAGCACACTATAATAGTATTAGTGGCCCTGATTCTGTTTCAAGTATCTCGAACATTGATATAAATTTATCGTTAGTTCAAAAGTATTTCGAAAAAATTGATGTGCACAAAGGTGCTGGTTATGATGATATCCATCCTTTGCTTATTTCGAAATGTGCCCGAGAATTAGCAGTGCCACTCACATTTATTTATAAACAATCTCTTAAGGAAGGGAGTTTTCCTTCTCTTTGGATAAAAGCTCTTATTACTCCAATCTACAAATCTGGACCTAAAAATGTAGTAAACAATAAACTTATAACACCCCTCTGTTTTTGCGTCGGGGGTTAAAAAGATTGAGAAAGCTGTTCTGTAACAATGTTTTCTAATATTTTTACAAAAAAACAGAGTTTAGAAATAGTCCTATAATTATTATAGGATATTATCTGGTGTTATAAGTTTAATTCGCGAGTTATTTCCGACAGTCAGCACGGGTTTTTTCGGGGGCGTTCAGTGGAATCAAATCTACTATTATACACAGATTTAATTATTCGTGCGATGGATGCTGGCTCTCAGGTGGATGCCGTGTACACCGACTTTTCGAAAGCCTTTGATAAAATAAGTCACGATATACTATTAGAGAAACTATTCCGGCTCGGTGTACATGGCGACCTCCTGAGATGGATATAATCCTATATACACAACAGATCTCAGGCTGTTCCCATTTAAGGCTTCTTATCCGATTTTTATATTACACCTTCTGGGGTACCCCAAGGATCGCACTTGGGGCCCTTACTTTTTACGCTTTACATAAATGACATTGATAAGGTGATAAAAAATTCACATCATCTCTTATATGCCGACGACACCAAAATTTTTAAAATAATATCTTCAGTCGAAGATTGTGTAAGTTTGCAGAACGATTTGAATGCATTTAGTTATTACTGTGCTGACAATCAACTTTTCTTAAATACAGATAAATGCCATGTCATTACATTTAGTCGTAAATTTTATCCCATTCAATTCAATTATTCATTAAATGGTAAAACTCTTACCAAAGTTAATAATGTTAGAGATCTTGGCGTAATCTTGGATAATAAACTTTAATTTAATCTCCATATAGACAATATCGTAAATAAAGCCTTTAGGCAGCTAGGTTTCATTCTTCGCGTATCTAAACCCTTTCGCAGAGCTTCAACCCTTATCACTTTATATAATTCTTACGTTCAGAGCAAACTTGAGTTGGGTTCTGTTGTTTGGAGCCCTAGTTATAAGGTCCATATTAACACAATTCAAAAAGTACAAAATAAATTTAATGATGTATACAAAAATATTCTTCTTAATTATTATGACATTATTGTTTTTACGGAAAATTGGCTTAATGCTAGTGTAAATAATGCTGAATTTATTGATTCCCGATATGTTGTATACCGTAGAGATTGAATAGCCACAGATTCCAAATCCGATGGCAGTGGTGTTTTAATAGCCGTCAACCGCAAATTTGAGTCTTACAGACTACACAACTGTGAGAGTGACTGTGAGGACGTGTAGGTAAACATTAAACTTAAACTTAATGGTAACTTGAAAACAATGTCTATCTGTAGTGTGTATCTGCCGTCGCCTGCTAAGCTGGATTCCCAACAACGATTTATCGATAATGTTGATATAGTAATGAGCCAAATGGATAATGACATCATAATTCTAGGAGACTTCAATTTAAATTTCATTAATTGGAAAGCTAATGACCCTTGCGCATACATGACTCCAGTTAACTATGATAAATCCATTGGATATTCTCTGGTTAATTTCATGGCAGTGAATGATCTTTATCAATTCAATAATATTACTAACAAGGATGGAAAAATTCTCGATTTAGTATTAAGCAACTTAAAAACATCTTATGTTTCTAAACCTCTAGATTTTTTAAGTAGATTGGATACCTACCATCCCGGCCTACTAGTAATGTTACCAGTGGATTGTATCCATAAACTTGAAAATCTACTTCCAAAAGTACATGCTGATTTAAATTATTTTAAAGTAGACTACGAGTCCATATTAAAAGATTTAAAAGAAGTTGATTGGCAGGAGGTTTTCAGTGAATTCGATGATGTTGACGAGATGGTTTTGGTGTTTTATAGCATTTTAAGAATTACAATTGAAAAAAATGTACCCAAGTGTAGAGCTAAATCAAAGAAATATCCCGTTTGGTTCAACACGAAATTAAGCTTTTAAGGGAAAAAGAAAAACATCGCACATCTTATCTACTATATACTATATACTCTGGAGGTTGTTGCCAAATAGACATCTTGATATTTTGCTTATCTCGTTTTTAATGTTTAAAAATAGATAGTTGCATATTTACTTCCAAATTTTTATGCTAATTTGTTATGCATAAATAGAAATACTCGCTTGCAGTGATTTCTCTCCTTGAAACATTCTCCAACACCACTAATTGAACACCTCAACATGGATCACACACAATTGAAAGCAAACATGGAGAATATGGTCAAAATGTTTGAAACGAAGATGGCAGAGTTCCAGGCTGAGCTGAGTCAGACAGCAAATAAGAACCCTAATTCTATTGCTACTCTCAACACTGAATTTCAAACTTTTAAGGCCTTCGTGTGCAATGGACTTTCACTCCTCCGTGCTGAGATAGACTTGCTGGCAAGGGGCTTTGACCGCTTGGAAATGCGTTCCCGTCGCAAAATGTTGCTCGTGCATGGCGTGCCAGAAGATAAGAACGAGGTAACATCTATGAAAGTGGTAGCTGCCTTGCTAACTTCTCCGCGGCTAGCATCTCTAACAGCTTTCGGATGGGTAAACCAAACGCCAGCAAACCACGGCCGATCGTAGTGAAATTCGCAGATACCACGGTGCGCGAAGATATGTGGAAAGGCAAGAATGGTCTCAAGGGGTCGGCTATCACACTATCTGAATTCCTTACTAAGCCTCGCCACAAAACATTCATGGCTGCGAGGGACAAATTCGGTGTATCTAACTGCTGGACAACGGGTGGCTGGAATCACATCAAGACTCCGGACGGCATAAAACATAAGTTGGAATCCATGGCCGAACTCCTCCTCATACCTCATGGCAAAACTAAACTACCGTGTGCTTTTGTGTCGTATTATACCCACTTTTCCTGTCACTTTTTGCACAATTTACAAAATCTTTTTTGGAGGTTAGACATAAATTCAATATTTGTTTACGTCAAAGAGTATGTTTACAATGTAATTTCGTGTTCCGATTTTGTGAAAAATTGCCCGACCTCTGAAATGAAATGAAATGAAATGAAATGAAATGAAATGAAATGAAATGAAATGAAATGAAATGAAATGAAATGAAATGAAATGAAATGAAATGAAATGAAATGAAATGAAATGAAATGAAATGAAATGAAATGAAATGAAATGAAATGAAATGAAATGAAATGAAATGAAATGAAATGAAATGAAATGAAATGAAATGAAATGAAATGAAATGAAATGAAATGAAATGAAATGAAATGAAATGAAATGAAATGAAATGAAATGAAATGAAATGAAATGAAATGAAATGAAATGAAATGAAATGAAATGAAATGAAATGAAATGAAATGAAATGAAATGAAATGAAATGAAATGAAATGAAATGAAATGAAATGAAATGAAATGAAATGAAATGAAATGAAATGAAATGAAATGAAATGAAATGAAATGAAATGAAATGAAATGAAATGAAATGAAATGAAATGAAATGAAATGAAATGAAATGAAATGAAATGAAATGAAATGAAATGAAATGAAATGAAATGAAATGAAATGAAATGAAATGAAATGAAATGAAATGAAATGAAATGAAATGAAATGAAATGAAATGAAATGAAATGAAATGAAATGAAATGAAATGAAATGAAATGAAATGAAATGAAATGAAATGAAATGAAATGAAATGAAATGAAATGAAATGAAATGAAATGAAATGAAATGAAATGAAATGAAATGAAATGAAATGAAATGAAATGAAATGAAATGAAATGAAATGAAATGAAATGAAATGAAATGAAATGAAATGAAATGAAATGAAATGAAATGAAATGAAATGAAATGAAATGAAATGAAATGAAATGAAATGAAATGAAATGAAATGAAATGAAATGAAATGAAATGAAATGAAATGAAATGAAATGAAATGAAATGAAATGAAATGAAATGAAATGAAATGAAATGAAATGAAATGAAATGAAATGAAATGAAATGAAATGAAATGAAATGAAATGAAATGAAATGAAATGAAATGAAATGAAATGAAATGAAATGAAATGAAATGAAATGAAATGAAATGAAATGAAATGAAATGAAATGAAATGAAATGAAATGAAATGAAATGAAATGAAATGAAATGAAATGAAATGAAATGAAATGAAATGAAATGAAATGAAATGAAATGAAATGAAATGAAATGAAATGAAATGAAATGAAATGAAATGAAATGAAATGAAATGAAATGAAATGAAATGAAATGAAATGAAATGAAATGAAATGAAATGAAATGAAATGAAATGAAATGAAATGAAATGAAATGAAATGAAATGAAATAACTTTATTTGCAAGATTTTGGTAAAGTATAAGATGTACAAAATAGTAGGGTTTGCAAAATCTGCTTATAATATAGCGTGCAAATATTAAAATAATTATACATTTAATTAATTGAAATTTATTATAAAAAATATTTAAAAAATTACCATATTACATTAATTTATTTGAAAATTTGCTATTATATTATAAAAGTCTATTTTATTTTAAATACCATCTTTACTTGATTAAATATTCATTTAATGAATAAAAACATTTCTCTATAAGCCAATCATGTAATTTAGTTTTAAATGGTCTACCAGATAAAATTCTTATGTCATCGGGCAAAGCATTATGATTTAATGTAGCCATATAATATACATTTTTGCGCGCCATAGCCAACCTATAGAATGGGTCTTCCACTTTATTAGTGGGTCTGGGTCGTAAACGATTTGAATATGTTGGGAATTCTTGTTGTGGAAAGTGTTCTGGGTGCTCTTTGACAAACAAACATAACTGTTTTATATACAGACTAGTAAGCGTGAGAAGTCTATATTTTCTAAATAAAGGTCTACAAGGTTCCAAGTAATGAGCGCCGCAGAGTGACCTTACACATCTCTTTTGCATTATAAAAACCTTTCCCACATTAGTACAGTTTCCCCAAATAATGAGACCGTATTGAAGTACTGACGACACGTGGGCGTGGTAAGCTTGCAAAGCTGTTTCAACGGAGGATATATTCTGCAGACGACGAAGCGCGTAAGTAAACCTTCTAATACGATCACATAGTGACGTTATGAAACTTCCAGCTGCAATTTTGGTCAATAATTACCCCTAATAACTTAGTATATTTGGTTTCCTCTATAAGTTGACCATTATATGTCACATTGAGCTTTGATGTACTTCCTTGATATGTACAGAACTGCATGTATTTTGTCTTTTCTAAATTTACTTTTAAATTGTTATCGTCCATCCAAGTAATTATGTTTGTTACCGTCTGATTTATTTCGTTATTATAATCTAATGTATTTATATTTTTTTATTGCAATTTCCTCTTATAAGAATCGTAGTGTCATCGGCAAACAGGATACTTTCATGAGTAGTAAAAGAAGGAAGGTCATTAATATAAAGAATAAAAAGAATAGGACCTAATATTGTACCCTGCCTAATATTGTACCTAATATAGCCCCGCAGCTATTCAGTCTGTAATCTGATTTATATTTGTACCTACGATACGAATTATTTGATTCTTTGCTTGTTCGAGTTACTTCGACGCATTGGTATCTGTCTTGTAAATAACTAGTAAACCAGCTGTGGGCTATCCCCCTTATACCATATTTAAGCAATTTTGCTGATAATATGTCATGGTTCACGTAATCGAAGGCTTTACTCATATCAAAGTAAAGAGCTGTAATTGGGAATCCTTTTTCTATGTCATCAATTACTGATTTTATTAGTTTAAAGTTTGCTAAGGTAGTATTTTTCTTTTTTATGAAACCATATTGTTGTTCTTTGACAATGTTATATGTTTCAATAAACTTTGTTAGTCGATTATGAACAGCTTTTTCTTTTACTTTAGCCAGGACTGGGATTAGGGTAATAGGCCTATAATTACTCATATCAGTTCTATTACCTTTTTTGTAAAGGGGTTTTACAACAGAATATTTCAGTTTCTCCGGAAAAATACCCTGATCAAAGGACAGATTTATGATATCCGTGCTCAGAATATTCTGCGTAACTGGTAGTTGCAATATCATATAACTTAAAAATATTCATAATAATTATATCACACACATACACACACACACACCTACACGCACACACTCACGAGTTTTTAGTCAAATTTTTATTGTTTATACTTATTTATTTTTTGTCTAATTTTATTGTCTAATTTTGTATAACGTAATATTTTCTTGATCTGAAAAATGTAGATGTAGTTTTTGTATTCATTTCTTTCATCAGCTGTTGTTACCTATGTTTGTTTACATAATACGTGAAATCTTGTTTTTGGCATACAATTATATTTAATTAATTATTCTTATAAAAATGTAATGCTGTAAGGTTTTCTTTGAATAAATTAAATTAAATATGACTGAGGGCTGGAGCAATGTGAAACGACACTAGTTTAGTTATTCTTGTGGGGAGCTCATCATATCCAAACGAGTTTGTGTTCCTTAAAGATTTTATTATTTGACAAATCTCGTCTGTTGTAGTAGGAACCAAAAAGATACTTGAGGTGCAGTTCTCTATGGGAACTTTATATGTATTTGAGTTACTCCCTGTATTTGTCAGGTCAATAAAAAAATCGTTAAATGCGTTTGCTATATCTTTAGGATCATATAAAGTATCAATATTTTTATCAACTTTGTCAATATCATGTTTTGTATTGCTGTTATGCATATTTTCATTAATTACGCTCCACACAGCCTTGATCTTATTTTCCGCCCTAAGTATTTTATTACTGTTTCCTATTCTTTGTCTAGACAAGATACATCGTCGTAATAATTTTGAGTATTTTTTATATGTTTGTTTTAAAGTAGGCTTCTTACAATTTGCGGCTGATTTGTATTGAAAGTATAAATTTCGCTTTATAATACAAGACTTCTTAATGTTTTTAGTTATCCACCTACATTTATTATTTTTACGATTTATTTTTACGGTTATTTTTGGAAAATACAAATTATAGAATAATATCAGCGTATCGTGGAAAGTAGAGAAAGCTTTGTTTGTATCTCTTTCACAAAAAACTTCATTGAAACTAAGTGCAGATATACTTTCATAGAATTTTTTTGTATTTTTGGAACTGTTATCCCTTTTTTCTTTAAACCACTGCGTCACTGAATTCTTTATTTTCAGTTTTAGTTTAAGGTTTGTCCAGTGTGATCAGATAAGGCTAAGTTATGTACTGTACCTGTTGCCGTAGGTATATTAGAGATAAAATGGTCTATACACGACGTTTGTCTAGTTGGTAAGGATATATGAAGTGTCAGAGCAAAGCAATCTACTAATGAAATCAACCTTTTTGTATGGGGATTGTTTTCCGACTTGATAGTTTCAATATTTATATCTCCACAGATGATAACACGTTTATTTCGTTTGCGGGTCAGTCTTATTAGAAGTGTTTCAAGTTTTTCAAAGAAAATTTCTATATCAGAGTCTGGTGTGCGATATACACAGATGATTTTTATGTTACTATTTTCTATATCAATTCCCGAACATTCAAAACTCTTGTAGGTAGTAAACTCGTCCAAATTTAGTTTTATACACGGAACATTATCTTTGACTAATATGCATGAACCACCTCTTCTTCTTGTTGACCTACTAAAATAAGACACTAATTTGTAACCAGGTATATTAACGTTTTCTTCATCACCTGACATGAGGAAAGATTCTGTGCAACAGATGACGTTTATGGGTTGACCATTGTCCTCAAACTCTTGCAGAACCACCTGGAGCATATCCTGTTTGTGAAGAAAGCCTGCAAAATTCTGATGAAAAATAGTAAATTCATCGTTACTTTTTGTGCTCCTTATTTGGTCCTCGAAAAAACTGATCAGAACCTGGTTTTTGGAAAGCTATTTCATTTATTGGCTGTTTAGCAGTCTCCGTGGTGGATTTGATCTTGGCAAAGTAATACGGGATAGTACCCTTTTTATACTTAGTAACACAAACTTCTGGAGATTTTTTTACATTATTTGTATATTTAAGAAATTGTGACTTATATGCATAACTGTCAATTGTAGTATTTATGACTTGCCACGCGCAAATAACGTATAATTTTTGGCTTACTTTATACTTAATATCAACATAAGAACAGTTCTGGAATGTATTTGTCAATAGTTTTAGATTGTTGTTTAGCATTTTTTCATTTAAGCTAATATTATTATTGACTGGTAAAAGTAAAACATTAGTGTGTTTCAAATAATTAATAGCTATAGCTAAATTGTGAAATAAAAGATTAGGATTGCTGTCGTTGCTGCCCGTACATATTATGACATAATCATTACAGTTAACGGAGGCTTTGATTGAATTACAGTAACTAAGCACCTCAGTTGAAGAAGCATGGGGTTTTAAATATGAGAAAACATTGTATGTGTCGTTCCATTTATCTAATCTTGTCTTAATTAATTGCATGGCTAAGCCCCTTGCTTGTTCATTACCAATGATAAATATGTTAGGTTTAGATCCACTGATACTTTCCCGATCAGGAGACAAGGGAGACGATGATTTAATTTGCTGAATATTGTTAGGTGTAGGAAATTCTTTTGGAACCTGTTCCTTCGAGCTATGAGTGCCTTGAATGACTGTCGGAGAACTCATTGTACGAGTAATCAGATCTGCTTTTTCCTCAGGCCTTCCTGTGCTTTGATCTACTACTGGAGAACTCTCCTTTACTGTGCTATTTCCATCCACGTTGCATTCTTCTGCATTTGGTGAGGATTGAAGTAAATTCCGTTTTGGTTTGTTATTTTTTCTTTTTCTACTAGCCTGTGTAGGTGTCTTTTCTGTCAATTTACAAATGCTAGTTAAAGTTGATATTTTGTTAGTGAGATATTCTATTTCCTTTTTTAGTGCGCTGTTTTCCAAAATATTTTTTTCAATTTGATCATCCGCTATTTGTAGCTGCATTTCTAGGTGACAGTTTTTATATTTTAACGCTTCTAAGTCTTCTTCTCTAACAAGCGGTGTCTCTGGACAGCTTCTATTTAACACACTTTTGTCACCAAAAGTTTCAGAGCCTTCTAGGTCGTTTTCAGCTTCAGAATCTTCATTGCCTAGAGAATCAAACGAATTAGACGTTGACACGTTGATTACATACTCTTTGCGTCTTGTTACATTATCATATAGTGATGTAGGTGTAACTTTGGATGTAAGTTGCTCAGATGAAGATGACTCTGTATGTTTAACCTCTTCGACTTTGTTGGTACTCTTATTCCAACATTCATCACATTTCCAGGTTTGTTTTCTGCTAGGAGTCATCAAATAAAATCTTTTTTCCGTGACAATTGTACATGACAGGTGATACAGTTTTTTACAAGAATAGCATTTAAGTTGTTGTGTATCCGTAATGCCTTCTTTACATTTGCTGCAAGTTTTGAAATATTCCTAGTTAATTGCTGTATAACTTTATAATGAGTAGTCACTAAAGCCTGAACAAAAAAATATAGCAACGATAATTCTGCGGGAATGAGCTTTGCTCTTTGTAGGATTTGCGGCGTTGTTATTGTCAAAGTATCAGACGTTATCTGTTCGTCCGATTTAGTACTGTTAAAGATTGGAGTCCAAAGTCCAATTCCTTTGTTTGTTTAAGTGAAGCTAATGGTAAAACCGTTACTAAGTTTTATTTAAAAGTTACATTTATTCACAAGTTCACAGTGGATAGAATAGGTTCGTGGTCACTTATTATCACTTTTTGTATATTTGAAGTTAAGAAAGGTGTTGAATTGTCACTTTGATCGACGGTTTATTGATCCGAATTTATTTACTCGATTTTTGACTGTAGGTCTAAGGAATTACACAACAAACACTATCACAGGCGAGTCGTAGTGATATTTCACTAATAAGCACATAAAATTTCACTAAAGCGCAATGATTATATTTTATTATTAAGTTTAATACGGGAACGATGTTTACATCGAAACGCCCTCTGGTGGCCATTATCATTCCTAAACGCAGCTGAGTAGGAAAATCTTAGGTTAATCGAGTTTATAAAAAAGCATATACTGTTTATTTGTAGTGAAATTCACATAGTTTCTTCCTTCAATTTTAATTATTTATTATTTTTTCTCTCTTAAGCCGATTGAAATCTCTCCACCGGTAATTTTTCTCATTCTTGGAACGTACTCTAAAGCTGTCATTGTCACCGGTTTTGCGTTTCGTTTCACGTTTTGTTTACAGTCTTTTAATGTTTTGTGTTTTTCTGTTTTTGTCAGTGTTTAAGTTTATCTCTCGTTTTCCTGTCGCTTGTTTTAAAATTGTAATGTTGTCAAACAGTAAAATAATTGTGTGTTATGTTGTGTGCGTGTGTGTCGCGATCTCTTTCACACTGCCGGCTTGTAGGAAAATCACACTTTAGTAGTTTAGACATCAATTTTTTTTATTATTATTTATCTAGTAATATATTTATTTATTTATTTAGTACCTATATTTATTTATGTTGCAAACAAGTTGCGGTGACGGCGGTTGCTCTGGAGATGACAGTTCTGATTTCTTTTCTATATCGTCATCTTCTGATGGTAGCTTCCACAGTACCTCACAGTCTTTAGATTCTCAGCTTAGTGATAGTTTTTCACAGTTCCCTAAAAATTTTAATGCTGTACACATTAATGCGCAGAGCATACCTGCGCACTATCCTGACTTGTTGACCTCCTTCGGAGACAACAAAAACATCCATGCCATCTTAGTTTCGGAAACGTTCTTAAAACCCTGTCTTCCCTCTACTTCCTATTCTATTCCTGGATTCCACATTATCTGCAATGATAGGACTGGCAAGGGTGGCGGCGGCGTAGTTATATACCTGCGAAGTCATTTCCAGTTTAGCATTTTATCACAATCTCCTTCTGAGTACTTTGAATCTTCAGACCAGTCCTACTAGGGTCTCTTAAAGTGCTTCTGGGTGTTTTTACAGTCCTTTGTTACGCATCGACTATTTCGCAAAATTTGAATCTTTGTTGGAGGTTCTGGTCCCCATGGTTGACCACACCATAATTAACACCATTTTCTTGGCTGTCAGCCTTTCTTGCTTGATCTTATCATTGTCTCCTCCCCTAACCTCGTATCTACCTATGGACAATTTCCCGCCGAATCCTTCTCCTATCACGACCTCGTTTTCCTCTCCTACAAAATCCGATGTCCCAAACCTAAACCTCGAGTGGTCATGCAGCGTAATTTCAATAACATTGACACTGTTTCTTTCATGAGCGACCTTAGCAGTATTGACTGGGATGCGGTGTTTGCAGCCCCGTCTATTGATCAAAAGATGGAAGTTTTTAACTCTCTCTTGATTCAATTATTTGATATTCATGCTCCTTTTCGTCCTGTACGGCTCAAACATCTCCCCGCTCCTTGGCTTAAGGATGGCATTAAAGCTCTCATGGCTAAGAGGAATGCTGAATGAATGGAAGTTCATGAAGGATCCTTCTGATGAAAATCGCAGTAGGTATAGGGAATTGCGTAACCGTTGCAGCAGAATGTGCAGGGATGCGCAGCGTCGTCACATACATTCCTCTGTTGAGAATGGCGATCCGGCGCAGGTTTGGTCTTTTTAAATTCTCTCGGCATTGGTAAATCTAAGTTCTCACTGCAGCCTTATTTAGACCTTCTTTCGCTTAACCGCCATTTCACAACATCCACTCATCTACCTGCAACATCCAAACAAACCACAATACAATCACTTTCCTCTATCCCTACTCCGCAATATGATCCCTTCAGCTTTAGATTGGTTACTGAGTGTGAAGTTGAAAAACACATCCTGGCTATCAAATCTTATGCCGAAGGTGTTGATGGGATAGGCCGCAGGATGATCTTACTGGGGCTTAAAATCCTTTTACCTATTCTCCGCCATATTTTCAACTTCTCGCTCAGTACTGGTACCTGCCCATGCTGCTGGCGTGAGGCAGCAGTAATTATTATTCCTAAAATCACAAATCCTTCATTACCATCTCACTTCAGGCCTATGTCCATCCTTCCCTTCCTTTCCAAAGTCCTGGAACGCCTTGTTCAGCACCAACTTAGTGTATTTGTTAACAGCAACAATATCCTCAGCCCTTTTCAATCTGGTTTTCGCCCGGGACATAGCACCGTTACTTCTCTAGCTAAAGTTTCCGATGACATTCGCCTTGGTATGTCGAATCAACAGGTTACAGCAATTGTTCTCCTTGACTTCAGTAATGCTTTCAATACCGTTGATTTCGACATCCTTTTGGCTATGCTAAAATCTATCTCCGTCTCGGACTCGGCAGTTGAGTGGTTCCGCGGTTATCTTTTCGGGCGCCGACAGCGTATCCGTGCTGATGACAAACTGTCGGAATGTTGTGACGTAGTTGCTGGTGTGCCTCAGGGTGGTGTCCTTTCCCCCTCCTTTTTTCAATTTTCATCAATTTCCTAACTCCTCTCCTGTCCTGTCATTATCATCTGTATGCTGACGACCTGCAAATTTACCCACATGCTTCCATCGATGATATTGGTAATCTTGTTTCGAAACTCAATGACGACCTTGCGACTGTCCATCGTTGGAGTGTGTCCCATGGCCTTTTATTTAACCCCAACAAGTCGCAGGTAATCATCATTGGAGGTTCTAAACAGATATCTCGGCTCAACTTTGATGACATTCCACCCGTCACCTTCCGTGACGTTGCACTGACTTACAGCCAGGTTGTTAAAAACCTCGGAGTCCTTTTCGATAGCACTCTTTCTTGGCGGCCACACGTCACGGAAACCAGTCGTAAAGTCTTTGCTGCTGCTGGGTCACTTCGAAGGTGGAAAAACTTGCTCCCCGTGAAGACTAAGGTTGAACTTGCGCAGTCCTTACTATTAACGATTCTTGATTATGCGGATGTCTGCCTCATTGATCTCAATGAGGATCTGCTAAGTAAGCTCCAACGCCTGCAAAATCTTTGCATAAGATTTATATTTGGGCTGCGTAAGTTTGACCATGTGTCTGAATACAGGAGCAAGTTAAAATGGCTTCCTATCAGGTTGCGCCGAGATGAGCATGTCCTTGTACTTCTCTACAACGTACTGCATGACCCTCGTACTCCCTCATACCTTAAAGAACGTTTCCGATACCTTGGTGTTGACCGCTCTCGTGATTTGCGATCCAAGACTGATAATGTGTTGGAAATACCCTTTACTCGGTCAGGCTACTATAAGGAATCTTTCACTTTAAAAGCTATCAGTCTCTGGAATGATCTGCCATCTGAGATTCGTCACTCCAAGTCACTACCTATTTTTAAATCTAAACTGCATAACTTCTTACTTAATAAAATTGTACCTTAGTTTGCAACTGAGTTTGTATATATTTATATGTTATCTATTTGTCTATATATTTTATATATATTTTTATACGTATTTTTTTATTTATTTATTTCTGAATATTTTGTTTTTATTGTAGTTGTATTTACATTAAATATTATCTATATACGAGTATTGGCATTGGCACACTACTACAGTTACTATTTACATTTTCCTACAAGCAAATAAGCTTGTCTGGAAGAGATCGCTTTAAGCGATAAGACCGCCTTTGTCCACCCTAGTTTTAAGAGTCTCCTGTGTATTGTTTTGTTTTTGTGTGACAATAAATAATTTATCTATCTATCTTATCTTAAATTTGGAAATCCCCGCGATGGGAATGAATTCGAGTTACTAAGAGAACGTTGTCATAAACTTATTGATATTTGTTTCAGTATATATAAACAAAGAATCGAATCATGTATCTGTAAAAATCCTAACACATTCTGGCGATTCATTAAGGATAAGCGTAAAGGTCTTTCGGCACGACCAGCAACTATGAAAATGAACAATTCTGTAGCCTCAACGGGTACCGATATTGCTATCCTATTTGCCAAACACTTCTCCTCAATTTATTCAACGAGTACCTCTAAGTATAAAAATACTGAATCTCCTGGAAATTGTCTATTCTATTTGCGATTAAAGGTCACTGATGTAAGGAGAGCTATAAAACGCCTTAACCCGCAGAAAGGCGCAGGACCGGATTGTATACCACCAGTCTTTGTGAAGCATTGTGGTCCTTACATTGCGCTTCCGCTCACACTTATTTTCAATCTTTCTCTTTTTAAGGGAGTATTTCCGGTGGATTGGAAGAGATCAAGAATTATACCCATTTTCAAAAAAGGCGATCAATCGGACGTAAAAAATTATCGGCCCATATCCATCTTGTCATGCTTCTCTAAGATTTTTGAATCTCCTTGAAGAAAACTGGGCGTGCGCAGGAGTTTTTAATATAAATAATACGCAGTAGGCTGATGTGTGCACGATGTATTGAGGAAGAAGGAAGTCTATTACAAAATGTCATTATGGCTTGACAGATGGTGTTAACAGATTAAAAGAATTGGTACAATTTCTATGTTTTCAACATAACTCCCGACAAAACAAAAGATGTGGCCTCGAAAGTGGACTGTAATTAAAACTGGTTAGACTGTGGTACCCTTATCTTTAATTTTTGTCAGTGTTATGTACAAAACGACATGTTTAAAATAAGTTATTTTATCATTAAGTTCGATATTTCAAATCTTTTAAAAAACTTAAGTCAGCTAATTACAAAATAAATATTTCAATGTTTTGACATTGTTTATTTTTTTTTTACTATCTAATGCGTTTACAAATAAACTCCTAAACAGTAGGCTTTTATACAATAAAGATTTAGTGAAAAAGTTAAAGTGAGTTTTTTTTTTTATTTAAAACCATGGTAGTATTTTTTAACCTAAACATCTTAATGGTAGTACCTGTCTATTTTAAGAGTAGTACCTACCTAAGTAAATTAAGTATCTTAACCTAAGTCTCTTGGCATCCCCTCAGGTATAATCAGTTTACCTGAGGAGCGTCTAGGCCTACGAGAAGAGCTGGATATACGTTCCATGACTGGGCAAAAACGTGCGCTGATGCGTACCTCTTTATGTTTAATTGAAAAGCAGAGGACATATTTTTGTGATTGACGTTTTAAGAACTTTGCCATTAGCTTTTTTAACTTCCATTGCTCTTATTTTTCCATCAGTTCCAGGAAAAACTTGAGTGATTCTGGCCATAGGCCACGTCATGGGTGGTGTATCCAGTTCCCTCAAAATTACAAGATCTCCTATCTTAACATTTGGCACGTTATCTTGCCATTTGGGCCTATTCTGTAGCGCATTTAAATATTGTTTAGACCAATATCTCCAGAACTGTTGCTTTAATGCTGTGCATTTCTCCCAAAATTTTAATGTGATTTCAGGAAGTAGTGAAACATCTTTTTCTGGTAAACAGGTTAAGGGAGCTCCTGTCAGAAAATGACCAGGCGTTAAATAAGACATATCATCAGTGTCTGAAGACATTGGTGTTATCGGTCTGGAATTTAAAATGCCTTCTATTTGTACTAGCACAGTGTACAGCTGCTCGTATGTGAGGATATGACTTCCCAAGACTCGTTTCAAGTGATATTTTACACATTTTATGGAAGATTCCCATAAACCCCCAAATACAGGGGAGTAGCTCGGTATGAATGCGAAATTGATGCCTTGCTGAGCTGCTGTACTCTGTACTTGTTGCTGATGAGCTTTATCATTAATAAATTTATACAATTCTTTGAGCTGAGAGTTTGCACCCTTGTATGTACTAGCATTGTCACAATAGACGTCTGTTGGAACGTTTCTTCGAGCCATAAATCTTTTGAAGCTAGCCAAAAATGTAGGAGTAGTGAGATCTGACATTAACTCTAAGTGTAAAGCCTTTGTAACAAAACAAACGTAAACAACAATGTAAGCCTTGGTTGTTATTACACTGCGAGCTCGTGAATGTTTGACTAGTATTGGACCTGCAAAATCGGTTCCAACTTTTTGAAATGGTCGGCTAATATTTACCCTATCGGCAGGCAATGAACCCATCAGCTGTTTGGCTGTGTCAGCTTTGAAACGAAAGCATGTCATGCATTTATAGATGACGCTTTTAATCAAATGTAAAGCATTGATAATCCAATATCGTTGGTTAAGGCTGGATAATATTAGCCTTTGACCAGCGTGCAAGAGCTTAAAATGTTCATTTATTATAAGCAAATTAGTGACCCGAGATTCTCTAGGCAAAATAATTTGATGTTTTTGGTTGTAGTTCAAATCAGCATGTTGCAGCCTACCACCTACTCTGAGAAGTCCTTGCGAATCTAAGAAGGGGTTAAGCCCTTTTAATGGAGCTTGTACCTGCCTATCATTTTGCAAAGATTTGATTTCTTTTGAAAAATACTTAATTTGCTCGTGCTTGATAAGCACATTCAAAGCATCATTAGTCTCTGCAAAGGAAAGGAATTTTTTCTTTATATGACCAGAATTAGATTTCAGATTTTTGCAAAATCTCATAACATAAGCAAGTACACGCTGCATTTTATTAATGTCAGAGTATTTATTTATAATATTTTCAATTAATGACGCGTCGTAGTTCTGCGAGGCTGCGCAGACCTCCGGCTCGTTCATTGGCACAGTTTTGGTCTCAGGGATGTATTTAGGTACTTCAAAATTATGATCATTGAAATCATAATTAGAGTTCAACATTTTCTGAGGACCTGTCCACCACAAAGTGTGGTTTGGTAAGTCGCAGGGTTTGACTCCTCTACTTAAGCAATCTGCAGGATTTTTATCCGTCGTTATATATGACCATGTGTACGAATTTGTTTGTTGATTAATCATTTTTACTCTATTCGCAACATATGCATTCAACTTGATTGGGTTTGTTTTCAACCAAGCCAATACTACTTGCGAGTCTGTGAAGAGATGAACTTCATCAATTTGTTGTTTTGCTTCAAGTGTTTTATGCACTTTTAAAGTTAATTTTGCAAGTAGAAGCGCTGCATTTAATTCAAGACGCGGAATTGTCAGTTGTTTAGGTGAAATGGGGTTGATTCTAGATTTAGAACACAAAAGTGACATTTTCACCTTTCCATCACTGCTGTCAACAGTTCTTGCATAAATTGCACATCCATATGCAACATTGGAAGCATCAGCAAATCCTATTAACTGAACTTTTTGTCCATCACTTTCACAAACATTTCTTTTTATTTTAATACGCGGCATATTTATTAAGTTATTATAGAGTGATTGCCATTCCTTTTCTAGGCTAGATGAAGGAACAGAATCCCAATCAGTTTTGGACAACCAAAGCTTCTGCATTATATGTTTGGCTGGCACAAAAACAGGTCCAATTAAACCAAGAGGATCGTAAAATTTACTTATATAGCTTAATATCTCTCTTTTTGTTTTGACAGATTGCTTAGGTGGAGGAGAGAACACTAAGGAGTCGGAATTTATATCAAAATTCAGCCCTAATGTTTTTACATTATTTTGAATGTTTATTTCCCCAGAATACCTCTGTTCTTGCGGAACATCCTTTAAAATATTGGAATCGTTCGCTGACCATTTGTGTAGAAAGAAGCTACCTTTGGAAAGTAATTCTATAAGTTGATTTTTTGTTTTTATGATTGTGTCAAGGTGATTGTGGCTATATAACACATCATCTACATATGCAGAATTTAGAATCACTGGAACTGCTAAAGGATATTCATATTTAAATCTGTGTGCTAATTCGTTCAGACACCTCGTGGCTAAAAAAGAAGAATTCTTCAAACCATAGGTTACCGTGTTGAGTTGTAAACATTTAATTGACTCATCAGGGTTGTCGCGCCACAAAATGTTCTGTAACGACCTTTGGCTTCTTTCTACACTTATGTTGCGAAACATGCGCCTTATATCGCATGTCAAAAAATATCTGTTTAGTCTGAACAACAATAGTGTGTCGAACAATTCATTTTGAACAACTGGGCCGTTTAACAAAATGTCATTCAGAGAAATTTTATTTGAGGTTTTCATTGACGCATCAAACACAGAACGGACCTTCGTACTTACTGCATCTTTTTTGATTACGGGAAAATGAGCCATAATATACACTGCATCATGAGTTAAATCATAGCTAGTTATATCGACATAGCTGGCATGGCCAAGATCTATGTATTCATGGATGAATTTTTGATATTCATCAAACAAGGTACGGTCTTTTTGAAGTCTTTTCTCTAAATTTAAAAATCTTTGCATAGCCAAAGTTAGAGAATTCCCTAAAGTTTTGTTTACATCGTAAATTGGTATTTTGAGGGGCATCGAAACTTCAAATTTATTATCAATAAGTTGGACCGTATCTTTAAAATATTGTTCGTAATATTGTTGTTCAGACGTAAGATGCTCAGTGTAAATTTCTGGTACAGCTTCGGATTGCCAGAACTTGTTCAAATTGTCATTTAGGTCACTTTTACACTCTTGACAAAATAAAACAACAGAAGGGTTCTGGGAAGACTGAACTGGGATTTTTCCTGCGACTATATACCCAAACTGTGTATGAACGAGGCGGGGGCCTGCAGGATCGCTGAGCTCATTGTGCTGCTCTTCAAGCTGGGGCAGCAACGCCTGAAAAAAGATGTCAGCAGCTAACAAAATGTCTATCTCGCTTGTTTCGTTGAAAGAGTCATCAGCTAGGATTATATTTTTAGGGTATTTTCAAGTGAGATTTGTCAAATGCAATCTGTGGTAAATCAATGGCAATTTTGTCTACCACCAAACAGTTGACGTTGACTTGGTATGGATACGCACATGAAAATACATCCAGCTGTAACGAGCTTTTAATTTTTCTTTCTGTGTTCGCTATGCCAGAAACATTAGTGTTGCTTGGCAACAACTTTTTTCCCAATAGGTTGGCAAGTTCATTTGTAATGAAAGAGGATTGGCTGCCGGAGTCTAGCAAGGCTTTAACTATAATTTCTTTCCCGTCTTTGACTAAAATTTTAACTTTGGCCGCGGGCAACAAAATTTGATTTTTATTTTTTAAACCAGACAGTAAAACGACATCTCCCTCAGGAGTTGCAGGAACGTCATGTAAAAGTGTATTATGATTTTGCTTGCATTGAATACATTTAAAGTGAAAGCGACATTTACCACTGTGAGTATTTAAGCAGATGGTGCAAAGTTTCTTCTCTTTAACAAACTGCTTTCGCTCTTTGACTGATGCAAGCAAAAACTTATTACATAAAAATATTTTGTGGTCTGACTTACTGCAGAAGCGACACTTGGGTGAGTCGTTAGTAACAGGCGTAGCCTGCACCCGTGGTCCGCTCACGTCGTTGTTGTTTGAGCTCTCCAAAGCCAAGGCCCTTGACTCGAGGTACTTTATAAATCCTGAAAAGGTCGGGGTTTCTGTTGAGTCCCTATCTAGACAATAAGCCCTATTTGTGACTTGATCAAGTTTGCGAGATAGAATGCATACAAGTATGCTGTCCCATTTATCGACAGGCTGATTTAAATTTCTTAGTGCTGCAACATGTTGTTTTGCGACTGAAATAAAATTCCGAAGTGACGATACTCTTGGTTTTTGTATTGGGGGAAGGTCCAATAAATTTGAAATATGTTCAAAAATTATTCGATGGTTGTTGTCATACCGATCACGCAAGATTGCCAATGCTTCACAATAACTTGAACCTTGTACCGGCAAAGATTTTACAAGATCATATGCTTCTCCTTTTAAAAAGTTTCTTAAATAAACAAATTTGGTTACATCACATATTTTTGTGTCTTTATGCACTAAGGCCGTGAACAGTTCAATAAAAGGTTTGTAATCTAGGTACCTGCCATTGAATGGTGGAATCTGAATGTCTGGTAGCTTCAAGTTTTGCTTGGGACCTCCGGATCCATCGTTTTGTACTATTGGTATTTTTGTTGCAATTGCTGCGCTTAGCAAACCCATGCACTTGAAGTAGCATTCTTCTACAGCGGCGGGATCGTAGCTGTCATTTATTGCAATCAGTAAATCCGTAAATTCCTTGAATGTTACTCTAGCGTGGTCCAACCGCGTTGTTAGTTCATGCTCTGAAGCAGTCTCCAGAAAGTCTGTTGTGAGGGTGTTGCGTAAGCGCGTCAAGCATCCCTTGATGTAGGAGCGCTTATTCATCATAGCTTTAAGCTGTTCTTCATCCATTTTAACCTAATAAAAGCAATTACAAGGGTAACAAATAGTATGATGCAAAAACAAATTTTTCGTGCAACCTTCACAAATGGTTCTACAAACCTATAAATTTTGTATTTGTGTATTATAAAGACACTTTTCACAATGCTTATAGCTTAAAATATGCCGGCTTTTTAATAATTTTACGTAGATAATTTTACGTGGCGTGGTTTGGAAAATGACGTAATCATGTGACGTAATCTTTTTGACGATTGAATCGATCGATTGAATGAAGATTTGCCGATCAATTTGCTCACTCCACTCCGTCAAATGCGGTTTCGCGACGCACTTCTTGATAAATGTGCCGTGTGAAGATGAGATAACAATCTCGTTATTGTATAGCGCTATCTTCTTCTCCCAGCGTTTGAATTGCAATCGTGCTAAAAAACGTGGACGAAATTCGGATACACGATTGTGCCGGGATATAGTTGTTCGCTCCCTCCTGTTGACTCGGGCAAGTGTGTACATCTACCTTGAATCTCGATTCTCGACTGCGAAGACTGAACGATTGAATGAATGAATCGTTCTGAAGCGCACGGTGACCTCGCCTGTGTGCTGATGAAAATGGCGGCTTGAATGTACTCACGATGCTGGGCTGGGGAATCTTGCAACCCAGATTTCGTGTGTTTCCTCGGCCGGATCGCTTCACAATTTCGTGTGTTTCCTCGGCCGGATCGCTTCACAAACGATTGAGTGGGTACCTTAGGACTTCTTTATCCGGCTCGAAGGACCATGAAGAAAACTGGGCGTGCGCAGGAGTTTTTAATATAAATAATACGCAGTAGGCTGATGTGTGCACGATGTATTGAGGAAGAAGGAAGTCTATTACAAAATGTCATTATGGCTTGACAGATGGTGTTAACAGATTAAAAGAATTGGTACAATTTCTATGTTTTCAACACTCCTATTAATCCCTTGCTCTACAGTCATGTCGAATCTAATCTATCAGACTATCAACACGGGTTTAGACTCGGTCGTTCCGTGGAAACTAACCTTTTATCGTTCGTGTCTACTGTTGCACTCGAAATGGACAAAGGGCGGCAAGTCAATGTGGTATACACGGACTTCAGCAACGCATTCGATAGAGTCGACCATTCTATTCTTCTAACAAAATTGCAAGCTCACGGAATCAATGGTCCTTTGTTTTGTTGGTTCTCATCATATCTTTCAGATAGGCCACAAGTGGTTGCTGTAAACGGTTTTGAATCAGCCAAATTCACCGCCATATCAGGCGTTCCACATGGCTCCCATTTAGGCCCAACACTTTTCCTAATTTTTATCAACAATATTACCTCCCAAATTAAAAATTCTCATGTTTCAATATTTGCTGACGACGTAAAAATTTACAGAACTGTATATGGTTTAACGGACGCTAATCTAATCCAATCAGATCTCTACAGTATTAAAACTTGGTGCGACAACAATAACATGACTCTCAATCCTCATAAATGCTCCCATTTCTTTTACAAAAAAAGTCAATCCCACGCTTAAAACCTATGAGCTAAATAATACAGAACTAGCGAAAGTTGCCCAAATTAGAGACCTAGGCATCATCCTTGACAGCCGATTAAACTTTGCAGCCCATATCGATAAGATAGTAAATAAAGCCGCCTCAATGCTCGGTTTCATCAAACGTAACTGTCGCAAGTTCAAACAGCCACTAACTCGGATTTTTTTTTATAATAGTCTTGTCCGTAGTCACTTGAGCTTTGCTAGCGTTGCCTGGAGCCCTGTATATAGTACGCCATCGCAGCGAGTGGAAAGTATCCAACGCGCACACACGAGACACCTAGCCTACCTGGTTCCAGGTATCACTCACAAAGAACCATACATTCAGCGTTTGGCATTTTTTGAGATGCACACACTTCGTAATCGTAGAGTGATAGCTGACCTTATATTTCTGCACAAAATCATTAATAATAAAATCAAGTGTACTCATATTCTCAATGAAATAAAAATTTATGTTCCATATAATTTCCCGCGAAAGCCAGTTACCCGAATTTTCAATGTAGAAAAGTGCCGAACCAATCTAGGCTTACATCAACCACTCGCCAGAATGTGCTCGCTCTATAATGATGTTAGTGCAAAATTACCCGAAATCGACATTTTTGGTGACTCTCTTACTCTTTTTAAAAACAAATTGCTAAAACACATGTCCTGACTGTTTCTATGTTTCTCTTATAGATGACTTATATTTATTTATCCAATATTTCTTTAATGTGATATTTATGTAATGGTGTTTATAAAACCCTATTACTGTTAAAATATAGTAAAATTGTTTAAAAACTATCCCTAAAATTCCAATTTAGAAGTTGTCTTGTTCTTAACTTTATTTTTCACGATAATTACTGTTGATTGATCTTATTTAATTATAATACTGTTGCCGAATATGGTCAATGCTGTGCACACCTATAATTGGCATACATATTCTACCCTTACCTATTTGAATGTATCCACATTGAAATGTTAATATGTTATGCTGTTGGTTTGCCATAATAAATAAAATAAAATAAATGACACGGCAGCTAATAGACATGAGTTTCTGAGCTTGTAAAATAGACGGTTATTAAGAGACACCATGTATCTTTACAAGATCATACATAATCACGTGGACTCATCTTCTTTACTCGAATGGGTTACTTTTAAAATTCCTCCGCGTATTCCTCTACGCAGTAAACGAACATTTACATACAAGTCCTTTAGGAAAAACTATAATAAGGAAAAAATTTTTCGACGTGCTTAATTCAATTATGATAATATTTTTTCCAATTGTGATATATTTAGGTTGTCTTTGAGTTGTTTTAAAAAACATAAATAAGGTATTGTTGACATAGATGATATTGTTTTACACTGTTATTTAAATATATGAATAAGGTATTGTTATTATATTATTACCTACTCTGTTACTTAGTAAAAAATAATTTAACTTTGTATTTATTATGCTTGCGATATGTATTACTTATGTACTATTATTAGATCTCGATCTCGCTTATTAGTATTTACCTCCTTCATGGAATTCTAGGTCTTTTAGTTATAATTTCGTCTTTGCCTATTCTTTGTATATGACTGTATGTTTCCTAAAAAAAAAAAAGTTTACTGAAATGGATTGACTTTGAATTGGAAAAGGATATAATCTAATTGTAATTGAAATAGAATTACATTATTAGATTGGAATTTAATTGGAAATTATTAGAAATTTAAGTGGAACTGAATTCGAACTAAACTGAAATTAAATTTGACCCGAGTTTGAATTAAAATGGAACAAAATTGAAACTAAATCATAACTGAATAAAAATTTTATTTGAATTGAATTATTTTGAACTTAAATTGGAATCATAGAAACTGTTGATTCTAGTCTATTAGCTCTTGAAGAAAAATTATAGGTCTCGAGGAGATCTTCATTTCGGTTGATATCAGTCAAACTTAAAACCGATATATCTGTAAGTACTTTCCCTAGACTATTCATACATTTGTACAAATGATAGATCTCGTCAACATCTATATTTCAGTTGTCAACTATCAAACTTAAAACCGATACAACTCTGAAACCACTATTCCTAGACTACTCATATGTTAAGACAAATGATAGATCGCGTCAAGACCTTCATTTCAGTTTGACAGCTGTCAAACTTAAAATAGCTATAACTTTGAAACTACTGCCCTCAGACTACTCGCATACAGAGACAAATAAAAGTTCTTGTCAAGATCTTTATTTCGGTTGACAGCTGTCAAATCTTAAACCACTGTAAAACAAAAACTACTAACCCTAGACTACTCGTATGTTCAGACAAATGATATATCTCGTTGAGCTCTTTATTTCGGTTGAGAGTTGTCAAACTAAAAATAGCTAAAACTAGCTTTGTTTGGGAATAAAAATTGTGTTCTTGACTAGGTCTTCACTTACAGTGAAATAAAGCCTCATATCTCGTAAACTAACGATACTAAAATACTTAATGTAGGAAAAAATATTAATTTGACACTTGTAATGTAGATCTTAAATGTGGATCTCATGATCTCAAACAGTGCTATTCTAGCATAGCTAGTTTATGAGATATGGCCGTTTTTATTTTAACCGCTGTTAACAGAATTTAAGCACTCAACGAGATCTATCATTTGTCCGAACATACAAGTAGTCTAGGGTTAGTAGTTTTCAAGTTATAGGTATTCAAAGTTTGACAGCTGTCAAATGAAATGAAGATCTTGACGATGCATTTTTCTAAACATACAAGGAGTCTATTGTCAGTAGGTTCCGAATTACAGCGATTTTGAATTTGACAGCCGCTATACAAAATACAGATTTCGACGAGACCTCCCATTTGTCCTAACATACGAGAAGTCTAGGAACAGTAGTTTCAGAGATATATGGGGGTCTGATCCAAATGGCAGACATTGCATCGGAAGACAGATAGACAGCTAAGTAACCCTATAAGTGTTATTTTTTCTTCTTGAGGTACGGAAATCTAAAAATAATCGAACTTAATAATATAAATAAAATTAACTTAATAACATTAGCATTATAAAATTCAAATGACCACTAATCCTTTAAAATGAGATGGAGATGGCGCCACTAGGATTCTGAGACGCGCTAACGTTGTGTTCACGGCGATTCCATAAGTAGCCTAGTAGATTTTAATTTGTAGGATTTGTCCAGAGTTACAAGTGAGTGAGTGAGTACCCGCACCTATCTACTAAAACGCAGCCGCTAACTGGGTGAGTCAACTTTATTGTGTGTGTATATCCTTGGTAACAGCACTACGGGATATACACACTAAAGCTATTGTGTGACTACCCTGTTGCTAAGGTGGTACTTTGTGACTCTGTGCTTATCTGTGTGCCTTCGGGCTTCGGCCCTCTCGTCCCTCCGTTGCCGCTTCGTCTTGGCGTGCAACTGATGGTGTCCGCCATTAGTTGCACACCGCGCCGTTAGCACCGGGCACTCCCCCACACCGCGGCGGGTGAGTGTCTCCAGGTCGGCGAACCTCCGGGGCCGCACTTCGGCACTGCTCTGCCGGGTGAGGTAACCCAGGGGGGGACCTGTCGGGAGACTCACCAGCACTCCACGGTGGAGATCGGGGATGACCGTTTCACCTCGGTCGGTTCGATCATTTGCCGCTCTGGCAGGGGGCGTCTGGTGATTCCCTAGACGCCTCCCAGGTGTGCCCACTCAGCTGGGATTCCGCTCCTAGCTGTGTGTGGTGCGTCAATAAGGGGTCATGGCACCCCCACTAATTCACAGCCGCCGCCGCCACCAGCGATCCCCGCGACCATATCGCCAGCGGAAATCAGAAGGCACACGCGGATGCCACCACCAACCCCGGCAGCTGCACGCGCACGCCCTGCGCAACGCTCGCCCATGCAGGTGTGTCCGCCACCACCGCCGAAAATCCTCGCGACTTCCTCGCCATCACCGCCGGAGACTTCGTCGACGACCATGGAGCTGGTGCCGCCCATGATCTCGGCTGGCCGCAGCTCGTGCTCTCCCCTTCCCTTCTCTCGAGGGGGGTCCCTAAGTAGCGAGACGCTGCCACCAGCTCTACCCACACCACAACCAGTAAGCCACTCGCCGGAAGCGATGGACACACAGCCCTCTTACGCGGCTGCTACATCGTCCCCCTTACCGCCGGCAAATCCCCCATTGCGGATGCCCACTCCGCCAGCAAACCAGGCTAGGCCGGCATTGCAGCCCGCTCAGCCCGCCCCGCATCCCGCTCAGCCCGCCTCGCAGCCCGCAACGCAGTACGCTCAGCCCAAACGCGAGCGATACCCACCACTAGTGGTGGAGGCACTCCCGGACTGGGCACGGCACTTCCGCGTCCTCCGGGAGAAGCTCAGAAACCCCCCTAACGCCCGGCCGTATGGGCGCGGTGTTCGCTTCCTGCCCCGCACCGGAGAGGAGTACAGGACCATTCAATCTTACCTCATAGCCCTGGAGAAGGAGACCACGCTATCCTGGTTCTCCTACTCCCTCCCATCTGAACGCTGTCTTAAGGTGGCGATCCGAGGGCTGCCCGTCGACACGGACCCAGCCTTTATAGAAGAGGAGCTCCGCTCGCTCGGGTTCACCCCATCCTTCGTGCGCGCCATCCAGGCTCGTAGCGGACGACCGGGGTGTATCTTCTTTGCCCAACTCAAGCACAACCCCTAGACCATGCCGAACATTTATGATGTCAAAGAGCTCCTCAGTATGCCCGGAGTCAAAATAGAAGCCTGGTGGGGCAAAAAAGGACCGGCGCAATGTCACCGGTGCCAACAGTTCCGCCACTCCTCACACAAGTGCCACCGCGAAATTGCGTGTGTGTGTTGCGGGGAAGAGCACCCGGCCCGGGACTGCCCCAGACCATGGGAGGAACCGGCGACTTGCACCAACTGTGGTGGGCCCCACCCAGCGAACCATGTCGCCTGCCCAGTCTTTGTGCGCAAAGCACGCAACTAAAAGGCCGGGACCACGGCCCGCACCTCCTCCAAGGCGGAGGCAAAGAGGGTCATTGTAGTGCCCACAGGCGAGTCCAACGCCAAGGCCTCGCTAATGGCTGCCGCCAATGACCCCAAAAGGAGCCAAAATAAGAAGAAACATAAAAGGAGGTGGCGCAAGAGAACCCAGGATCCCACGCTCCAAAACCCGCCCAAGCAGCTGCCGAAACTGCCAGTAGCTCCACGAGCTCTGAAACTCACCCCCGTCTCTCTTTCGGCCACCGCTCCAGTCCAGGAGAAGGCGAATTCAGTTGGGGAAACCAGCGCTGTAGCCGTTGCTAAGAAAGCAGTGATCACGGTGGCAATTGGAATGATCCATAATATTCTAGAAGCACTAGAAGCGGGTTCTGACCCCGACCCAGTGCTTTGGTCCGGAATGGCCAAGATCCTCGAAGCGTTACTTTTACGTCTTTAAGGATCGTTCACTGGAACGCTGAAGGCCTATCTAAAGTAAAAATGGGTCTTCTTCGTTTCCTCCTTAGAGAGTAAAATGTGGACGTGGCTCTTATCTCAGAGACTCACCTGAAAGACGTGGATTGACTGAAGATACCTTACTTCTATGTTTACCGACAAGATGAGCTCAGCGACTCTGGTCGCGCCTTTTGGGGCTTATCCGTCTTGGTAAAAAGAAGATAAGTCCACCAGCCGCTGCCAACTCTGGCAAATCTTCAGTCGATTTACGCACTGGGAGTGGAGGTTTGTCTCGAGGGTGTCCCCACTCGTGTGTTTGCAGCTTATAAGCCCCCTGCAGTGCGCCTGGCTCTGGTAGATATCCAGTCACTTCTGGACTATCCGGGCCTGACCATCGATGCGGGGGACTGGAACTGCAAGCACATAGGTTGGAACTCCGTTAGGACTTGTCCAGACGGAAGGAGACTCTTTGACTATGCCGAACAACGTGGATACGTGGTTCTGGGCCCGGAGACACCGACCCACTACCCACACAACCCCAACCATCTCCCGGACGTTATAGATCTCGCGGTGGTGAATGGGCTCCAAACCGACCCCACCGTCGAGACGCTAGACCACCACACTGGCTCCGACCACCAACCAGTCCTACTGGTCATACAAGACCAGCCAACCATGACTAGGCTTCTTCCAAAGAGGCCAAAATACTCCTGGGATAAATTTGGCCGATACATGGTTGAGAATACTCCCATGCGACCAGTCTCAACCCCAATGGATGTCGATGCGTTGGCAGAGGAGTTTTCAGCCGCAGCTCAGCGATGGATGCAATGTGCAGTGATTGATGTCCCCATCTCGGGGGCTGCTCCGCCTACACCACATCACATTTCCAAAATGCTCTCTGAGAAACGGCACTTGCGTAAGCTGTGGCAGTTTACTCGCTGCCCCACTATGAAAGCCCGGCTGAATGCACTTGCCGAGAAAATCTCGGCTGCGCTTGACGCCGAATCTGCCGAGTCTTGGCAGTGCACAATAGATTCAGCTGGTGATGACTGGACCGGCATCCACCGACTGTATCGACGTCTCTCCGGAAAGCCAAAACCGATCCGACCTCTCCTCGCCCAGGATGGCACGCCCCACTTCAGTGCTGAGGATCGAGCGGAAATCTTTGCTGACTGTCTGGAGAGCCAATTCCGGCCCAATCCAGGCTCCAAAGACGACGAAGAAGAAGTTTCTCTAAAGCTAGCGAGCTACTTCGGCCGGCCGATATCTCCTGAAGAGGACGCCATCGTCTTCTCCCCAGGCCAAGTGCTAAAGGCGATAAGACGTACGAAGCTCCGGAAGGCACCCGGCCCTGATGGCATAACGAATGAGATGCTGTGTCACCTCCCTCCGCGTTCAATCGCAGCTGTGACGCGCCTCTTCAACGGCATTATGCAAACGGGGCACTTCCCGGATGCCTGGAAGCTGGGTCGAGTGATCATGCTCCCCAAGCCTGGGAAGAACATCTTCAAGCCAGAAAGTTATCGGCCTATCACCTTACTAACTACTATCAGCAAGGTGTTTGAGAAGCTTCTTCTGCGTCACATGATTCCCCACATCATGCCACGCGAAGAGCAATTCGGCTTTCGAGCTGAACACTCTACGACCCTCCAACTGTCAAGAGTACTGCACGACCTGACGGCGGCCCTCAACAGGAGGGAGACCACCGTAGCAGTATTTCTCAACATGAACAAGGCTTTTGATCGCGTTTGGCACCCGGGCTTGGTATATAAGCTGTCCACGTCTACGACTCCTCGTCGAATCGTTAAGACTGTGGCCACCTTTCTCGAGAATAGTAGCTTCCAAGTGACAGTGGAAGGCGTCCTCTCCCAAGTCCGAAGGATTGATGCCGGGGTTCCCCAAGGCAGCTGTCTGTCTCCGGTTTGCTACGCCAGGTACACGGATGACATCCTCGTAGAGGAAGGAGCAAAGCTGGCGCTCTACGCTGATGACGCCGCATTCTTCTCCACGTCCCTGAATTCAAAGCACGCGGCGAAGAAGATGCAGAGAACTTAAGACGCCCTCCCAGCCTGGCTGGAAAAATGGAGACTAACCGTAAATGTGGGGAAGACCCAAGCGATTATCGTGGGGCGTGGTCGGATCGATCCCCCGAAACTGACGCTGCATGGAGAAGAGATCACACGCCACACCTTTAATGACACCCATCGGTTGAGCCACCCCACATGGGCCTTGGCTCGCCGTTACCCCGGACAAAGACTATTCCGCCAGACTGATGTCGCTCACTGGGCCTCCCTGAACAGGGTCTCACTCGGTGGGCTGACTCGCCGTCGGACCTGACTCCACTTACGCCTCACGGAGGAGCAACTCCTGCCCGCCGTGAGCCACACCCCAATGCCCCGCTCGTCTCAACGGGCGGCGACAGACACTGCGCCAAGGAGGGACACCTCGACGGCGCCTCTCCGACGTCCGCTGCCGCGGACATCGAGAAGACAACCAACGAATTTGTATCTTTGACTCGGTTAGCGAAGTACGTTTGTAGACGGCTTCCCGGGTCTTGCGTTCTTCTCCTAAACGGGCGCTAGTGCTTTGCTGGGTTGTGAACGGTTTACCGGACCTTCCCAACTGGCATTTCCGCTCAGTCTGTAGTAGCCTGTACTTAGGCATAGTACTGAATGAATAAACAGTCCTCATCTACTCGTAATACTGGATTTCTCTTCGTCTTCCGCGCCCCGCACTCATCCGCTTTACATGTTTTTTTAATTTTTTTTTTGTTGTTTAAACATGGTTATTGTTCTATATTCTACTTATAGAACATGTGGTTAAAAGGAAATCGGTACTTCTCTTTACACCCTGTATAAGTAGGTACTTACTTGGTTAAAGGAATAGATATTAGTTTAGAAAATAGTAACAAACAAAGTTACCTTGTTACACTATGTACGAGCTATGATCACGTACAGTCTTTAGATGCTAGGAGGTAGTAGTTAATGATAAAATACGAAGAGAATCCGGATCGAAATGCTTTTATTTTACTAATTGCGTAATGATTTGATGAAATGCTGATACATGAGTACCCACCGAGGCGGTCGGAAATGCACTGTAGTGAGGGAAAACAATGAATAAGTAAATGTGCGGTTGTATAGACCGTACATGCTGCCAGGCACGAGATGATAATGATAGATAAACATGATATTACAATTTGTTTAAATATTTTAACTTAACTGCTATGCTTAAGTATTTAATTTTAATGCTTAACTTAAATATTTCAAATAATAATTCACTGCACTTCACTTCACTATTTCTGCGGGCTATGAAATAAAATTGGCGAAGTGCTCTTATTAACTACGCGTGCACTTGTAGAAGGCGCTACCACTGGAGTGTTTTTCTTGTTTTCGCCAGTAGTTTGCAACACAGTTCTAGTTCTACTTGGCTCTGGATGGCGAGTTCTGGTTGATTCTAGCTGGCGGGTTCTATTTGATCCGTTGCTAGTAGAAATAGATGGTATTCGCACGGAGCAGCGGGCTCGCAGACGCCGCCATACGAAGAAAACAGCTGACATTATTGCCCCGCCTGTTAGTAGGTACACTACCACATACTGGTGCACGTCATGCGATGTTGCTCTATCTGCTAGTATTCCATTGATCTCAGAGGTGTTCATCTGTTCAATTTGCTTTCCCACCTCTGCCAAATGCTTCTGGATGTCGTTTGATCGATTGTTTGATAAATTACCTCTATCTATGGTAGCTATCGACAGATTTATTAGATATTGTTGATAGGTGGTATTTCAATCTTAACAAGTTCCGGTCGGACATTCATCTTGCTGATTTGCTGTTCGTGTGCATAGATCGTGAAGGTTTCGCCCTTGATGACGCAACCGTCCCCGAGAGTGATAATGCCGGCCTTGCTGACTTGCTCGGCGGTAATTTGATCCTGGCAAATTATTCTTACTGTTAGCTCTCCACAACTAAAGTACAGGTACGTATTCAGTTGGTTAAGTTCTGTCCATTTATTAGTACATGATATAGTTTCAGTTTCACATTGATTCTTTTCTTGTTTCTTCATACATAGACTGTCATCTGATTTCATTTCATAAATTGGTCTCTGTAAGCGACACAGGTAAGTATCTGCATCGTACTGAGTGCAACCCTGGACTTCATTTTTCAGACATGGGTATATAAGCTTACTTCTGGATGTTAATTGCTAGAAGATCTGAGATGGGTATTATTCTAGACATCTCTTCTCGTAGATAGATAGATAGATGTACGTTTTATTGCTCACATAAAATAAAATACCAACATACACGGACAGCTTAACCTAATGTGGGCAAAGGCGGTCTTAACGCTGCAAGCGATCTCTTACAGGCAACCTTTGACGACAGGAATACATTTTCAGAGTCTGCAAGTAATTATGTGATAACAATTGCCACGAAAAATTTAAAATGAATGTAATAGTAAACTGCACATACCTTGATAGAACGAACGTAATCAGATACTTGGGAATTCAAATCGACCAACATCTCCGGTGGAATCATCAAATCTCCTTACTATCATCTCGCGTAAGACGACTGATATATGTTTTTAAAAACCTTAGACAGGTTGCCGATCAACAACTGTTACTGAAAGTGTATAAAGCACTCGGAGAGTCGGTGATCACTTACTGTATATGCTCTTGGGGAGGCGCTGCCAAAACACTTCTACTGGAAGCAGAAAGAGCACAAAGAGCCGTAATAAAAGTTCTCCTAAAACTTCCCTACAGATACTCGACTCACAACCTGCACATGGAATCAAACACACTTAGCGTCAGGAAACTATTTATATATCAGTCTCTACGCCGATACCACAAACTCACGGTGCCTACCTTGCCTAAGACGAATAAAAGACTTGACCGCTGCCCAGCTCTTTTCGCTTGTAGTAAATTTGCTCAACGGCATTATAACTTTTTATCACCACGAATATACAACGCTTTAAGTAAAAAAATTGCTAAAATATAAGCCCTTACCGGTCATCAATTTAAAGACAAAATAAGGTCCTGCTTAAACCAATAGATTAGATTAGATTTAATTATCACAAAATTAAAATTACATTATAAATTACATTCATGTCAAATATAAGAATTCACAATGTGATCGTCAAAAAAAATATCATATAAAATACAGAAAATATAAAATGTCAAGTACAAAGATGTACATAAAATATAAATCTATAATCCAAAATGTCAAATACTAATAATAACAATAATGTATCTACCTACAGAAATTACAAAAATTTTTAGTGCTGATAATAATTGACAATATAGCATTAAATATAAACTGTACCATGTTCGATTCACAATTAAATTCACTCAGTCTATAAGCTTATTAAAAACCTTTTGAAATAAAGCATTATTCTTGTAAAATTAGAAAATACGTTGTAGGTAGGCACAAGGTTACTCGCTAATCAGAGGACATAATTTCGTTCTTAAAACGATATGCTTAACTAAATTACAGTGATTTAAGCAGCAAAATAGAACTACAGCAGTAATCAACTAAAATATTAAATTTATAAAAACTAAAAAAATTATGAAATCGCTACGCCGTGGTAGGTAACTACTTAACTACAAAGCATTACTACTTAATGTGAAATATTGCAACACTTACCCAGTTTAGGGATTAAAAAGCACAAATTATTATATGTAGTATTTTAAAAAACTTAATTATTAATGTTCAGCAGAACAGAATTTAAAAAATCATAGCATCAATAAAAGATGTTAGCTTCGCTGCTCTTTACGGTAGGAAATGGCAGATCGCTCCCACTCCTGGTTCAACGGACCGGTTACTTGTCATCGGCTATTGTTCTCGTACGGCTCGTTCAAAACATGCACGATATCTAGTTATAACTTAACGTTTTGAGATTTTTAAGGTTTCTTTTTTATTTTAATTTTAGTTAGACTGTAAATAACAAAAGTAGCTAGAATTTAGATTATACTAGATTTTAAGTATTATTTTGTAGTTACTTAGTTATAGGAACGGTAAAACCGTTACATACCCCCCCTTTTAGGTTAGGATTTTTCTTGGAAAATCCGCTGACTTCTCATAGCTTTATAAGCAACTGCTCACTACAGGCATCAACCTTTCTTACTTCCACAGTTAATTCAAAACACAACCATGCTTGCATAGTAAATTTTTAAAATGAACTTTGCATCCTGATATTCGTGAGCATTTGTTTTATTTTACGCAAAATACTCGCAGCTGTTTATAAATTGATTTTTGAGTTTCATGATTCTATATTGAATTGTTCAAATTATAGCACCTCGTGTTATTTTAACCCTACTAATTTTAGATTAGTAAAACTTTTATCATCAATATTTGGTAGAAAATAATGATATTTATAGCATCTCCACTATATAGCTTTAAAAAGTTCTTAGTAGAAAATAAGTTTTATGAACAGCAAGGTTTTAGTTAGAAATTTAGAGGAGAGCAATTTGGAACCAAATCAATATTACATTCTTTTGTATTGAGTCCTAGATAACCTAAAACGCCTTTAGTTGTTTTATTATAACGGTAATCCCTTAGTCGGCTTCTACGACATGCGCGGGAGGATTAGCAGCTAGAGCATTCTACGTTTTTCTCTTGCTCCCAGTCTAGCATGGAAGAAACGTTACCTATACTTAAGTCTTAAAATTAGTTATTTTAAGGTCTTTTATGTGCCAGGAACCTACATTATTGCCTTGCATGTCTTCTAGCTCATAAACTAAATTAGATTTTTTCGAAATTACCTTGCATTTAATATATTTAGGCGCTAATTTTTTAGAAAATCTATTATCTTTATCACTTTGGAAGAAAGTTCTCTTCCACACAATGCCACCAACACTGAAATCAAAGTTTTTGCGACGCAGATTATAATAAGTACTATTCCTAGAGTGGGCTTTAATCAAGGCCGATTGTACCCTCTCAAAAATCTTGCGCAAATGACCAAAATTTTCAGCGTACACATCACGCGGCGTGAAAATGAAATCATCCACGCTTTCTTTGTTAAGGTAATGAGAACCGCAATCAACCAGCTCTCTTCCATACACAAAAAAAGATGGTGTATAGCCAGTAACTTAGTTTACAGCTGAGTTTATTGCAAACTGTATTTTTGGAATATTAGAATCCCACGAGCGGTGATCGTTCTCAATGAAGGTAGAAACAGCTGTCATAATTGTTTTATTGTACCGCTCAACAGTATTAACCTGTGGCGTGTACTTGGGTGTAAGATGAACATTAGGAATTTGGTATTTTTCAAACAACTGTTTTAAGTGGTTACTGGTAATTGTTTTCCATTATCCATCAAAACGGCACTAGGTATTCCATGTACTAAAAAACTTGATCTTCGAGGATCCTCGCAATTATTTCAGAAGTTGCTCGACGTATAGGAAACAAAAGGCAGTACTTGCTAAAGCAACAATTCACAACCAGGAGAAAAGTGTTTTGTTTCCTTGAAGGGGGTAGAGGCCCAACAAGGTCAATACTCAAAAGTTGGAAAGGCCTAGAGCAGTCTTTAGGTCGACCCATTATACCGAGCGTAGTGTGATTTGGATGTTTGTGAGAATTGCAAGTATCGCAGCTTGTTACAAACTTAGTGACATCTTCATGCATATTTGGCCAAAAGTATTTCAAAGTTAATCGTTTATGAGTTTTGAATATCCCGAAATGTCCAGAAGTTGGCTCGGAGTGATTTTCCTTAATAAGATTAGATCTAAGTTTGGATGGAATGACTTCCTTCCATTCGAATTCGCGGGTCAAAGGATTTAGGCTCTTGACATAACGATAGAGTTTTCGGTCTGTAACCCGGTAATTAACAAAAGAAGTTGGTGATGTCTGACAGCCATTAAATACGTTTAGGTACCAAGGGTCTGTAGTTGATATGCAAGGGGTTACTTGGACTGTTGATGACACAAGCGAAGATGAAGTATCATTGGCGATAGGCGCAACAGGGACCGATCGTGAAAGGCTGTCTGGTACGACATTATCAACACCGCGACGATGCCTTATTTCAAAATTGAAACTAGACAGACGTACACCCCAGCGTGCTAGACGTCCGGTGGGGTTATGTAAATTAATAAACCACTTAAGGGACGAATGGTCAGTATAAACTACGAAAGTCTGGCCGTTTTCCAAATAGCAACGCCAATAATCGATAGCCGTTAGCACAGCTAAGGCCTCCCTTTCTGTAGCGCTATAGTTACGTTCCTGTTTCGTAAATGACTTACTCATATAGGCTATCACTCTTTCTGTCCCGTCAACGCACTGGGTCAAAACAGCACCCATACCGACGTCGCTAGCATCAGTGTGGATTTTGAATTGTCTTGAGTAGTCTGGGCAAGACAGCACAGGAGTAGAAACCAAACATTCTTTTAAGGAGATGAACGCGTTGTTGGCCTTATCTGTCCAAGTAAATGGAGGAGCATTTTTACCTTGTGAGGTTAGTTTGTTTAGAGCGGCAGCTTTAGAACTGAAGTTAGGAATAAACCTACGATACCATGAAGCAGTACCTAGAAAACGACGTACTTCTTTGCGGTTAGTAGGAGTTTGATAATTTATTATTGCTTCTACCTTCTCGGGATCAGCATGTAGACCCTTCGAATCCACAACGTAGCCTAAATATTTCAGTTGTTCTCTGAAAAACTGACACTTTGCAAAACTTACAGTCAGGTTAGCATCTTTTAATTTTTTGAGAACACGAAGTAGCAAGGAAATATGCTGATCAAAGGAGAAGGAAACAATAACAATATCATCGATATAAACAAACACCCTATGTTCAAATTCTGGATCACAAAAGAGTAAATCGACCAAACGTTGTTGTGTCGCCGGAGCGTTAGTCAGGCCAAAAGGCATCGATTTAAATTGAAATGTACCTCTTGTTGGGACATAGAACGCGGTTTTACATCTATCCTCTGGTGTGATCGGTATTTGCCAAAAACTTTTTGATAAGTCTAGACTTGACAAGTACTTTGCGTCGCGTAGGTTGTCAAGTATTTCCGATATGTAAGGTATGCTATAAGCGTCTTTTTTTGTGACAGCGTTTAGTTTTCGACTGTCTAAGCAAAATCTTGGCTCACCATTCTTTTTAGGTGTAAGCAAGACAGGTAAAGACCACGGGCTCTCACACGGTTCGACGACATCGTCCTTGAGCATCTCATCAAGTTGTTCGATAAGAATACGCTGTTCCTCAGGCGACATTCTATAGTAGCGTTGACGAATGGGGGCAGCATCCCCAGTGTCGATAGAATGTGCAATCAAAGAAGTGCGTCCTAGACCACGTTCCTCATACGAAATATCGCGGAACCGAGCGATAATGTTATCAGCAGTCACTCTTTGGTCATAAGTTAAGTGATCATAATCACAAATAAAGGACTCCTCCTTAGCGGTCAGCTCCGTAAGGAAGCTATCCTTAGAATCCGTTAGTAGGATTGAATCTAGATTTTTAGGAAATAGACCAAAGACTCTCCAAAAGTCCATTCCGAGTATCAGTGAATGTTGAAGTTTTGGTACAACATACACTTTCATCGTGTGAAGTTGATCGAGAAAGCGAATTGGCAAAAATAACAATCCTATACTCTCAAGTTTCTGACCACCAGCAGCAACAAAGTTAAGGGGTTCACTTTTAGTAAGAGTGAATCCCACATCAGTAAAATACTTATAATTGTCCTTACTCAAAATAGTAAGGCTAGAACCGGTGTCCAATAAACCAGACACAGATTTCTCGTGGATATCAACAGTAACGTATGGCCGGGTAATTTGTTGACTTTTATTATGGATTGAAGTGACAGTGTAACATTTAAAGAACTTTTCTACGAATTTTAACCAACCGTTCCACTCGTTTTTATCAACTTTTGAATAAGCACTATCGTTGTCACTACCGCTACAATCCATATCACCTAGTTTTTTGGGTTAGCGCTTTTCTGATTACATGTAGGACACTCAGGGAATCGCACACCTTTCCTTCCGCATTTGAAACAAATTAGGAAATGTGGCTGGGTACACTGTCTTAGGGAATGCGAGTTGCATCTGCACCGAGGGCAATAAGTACTGCTTGAGTTTTATTGGTTCTCTGAGTCAACTGGATTAACTGTCTCCGTATTATAGTTTTTGTTTTGTTGGTAGCTTGTTTTAGAATTAAAGTCTTTATTTTGTTGGTAGTTATTTAAAATAGTTACTTTGTGATGTACTAGGTTTGTTATAGGCATATTCTGGGGCAAGGGTATCTGCAGTTACTCTAGGAGGCTCGCGAAACTGTGATAGACGTGATTGGAAAGTTTCAAAATTACGACACTTCAGTTTCAGTTTAGTTTCAGTTTAGTTTATTCGGTTACAAAATAACATTTGTGTTCGAAAATAATACAATTATAATAATAATAACTAAATTCAATCGACGACTATTTCCAAGTTCAAACAAAATACATAATAACATTGAAATAATCTAAAATTGTCAAACAAATAAAACCAAAATAACATCATTACGAAAAAAATAATAATAATAATAATTAACGTCAATTATGCTTATACCTAAGAAATTCGTCTAATTCGTAAAAACACTCCTTCAGCAAGAGCGCCCTTAGTTTTGATTTGAAGCTGAGTAACGAAAGATCACCCTTCAACTCTACCGGCAGCGCGTTAAATAGACGCACCTCATTGTAGCGTGCACCGTGGCTCACTACGTCAAGACGTGGAGGCGGCGCTGTACGTGCCACATCTCGTCTGCGAGTACCAATCCTAGAGACCCTATCTTCTTCAGTCTCTTCACCTAAGAGCTTTCTTTTAAAGTTTATGAGCATCACAAATATATAGAGAGAAGGAGCCGTTAGTATGCCTAACCTAATGAAATGAGGTCTGCAAGATTCCCATTGGGGTATTCTGACAATGGTTCGAATGGCTCTTTTTTGTATTACAAATTTATGAATATTGTATTTGTAACTATTTCCCCATAGTAAAATGCTATACCTTAGATGAGACTCTACTAAGGCATAATATACGATTAGTAGTTGCTTTTCAGTAAGCTCATGTCTGAGAGTTCGTAAGGCGTAACAAGCGGAACTAATTTTACCTTCGACACGATTCACTTCATTCTTCCAGTTTAACAACGAGTCTATTAAAACACCTAAAAACTTAACATTATCTGTCGTGTTCAATTTATGATCTTTGAACGCGATGTCTAAAGTATCTGAGTTTCTGACTGTCGTTTTAAAAAGAACAATATTAGTTTTATCAGGGTTCAGTCGAAGGTTATTTGCATCAAACCATGTGCAGAAGGCTATCAGTGACTCATTGACCTTAAAATTAAGCTCAGTTATAGAATCAGCACAAATGACAGCATTCGTGTCGTCAGCGAAAACCACCAACTTCGCATCGGATACTTTGTTTATCAAGCTTTGTATAAGGTCGTTGGTGAAGATGATAAAGAGAACTGGTCCCAGTATCGACCCCTGTGGAACCCCACGCGATAGTGAAGTGAATCTCGACGACACTTTTTTCTCTATATCTTGCTGTAAAGAAATTATTTCCACGTATTGCTTCCTATTGCTTAAATAAGATGTAAGTATGTCAAGAGATTTGTTCCGCACACCGTAATGCTCTAACTTATTTAACAAGATACTGTGGTCAACAGTATCAAAGGCAGAGCTCAAATCGAGAAACAAAGCTGCAACCTTTTTTTTTTTCTGTCAATTCCATGAATAATATCCGTAACCAGAGCATCTATCGCGTCACATGTACCTACACCTCTCTGATAACCAAACTGCCTAGTATTTATGATTTTATTTTTAGCTAAATGTGTAATGAGCCTTTGTTTTATGACTTTTTAGTAAATTTTGGATAATACCGGCAGCAGGGAAATCGGTCTATAATTACGTGGATCGGTTGCATCTTTTTTCTTATATACTGGGACTATGCGTGCAATTTTGAGTTGGTCAGGGAAAGTGCCTTGTTCTATACAATTATTGATAAAGTATGCGAGAGGTTCCACAAGTATATCAATATTGTCTTTAATTACTTTAATGCAGATTTCATCGTAACCACAAGACTTTTTTAGTTGCATATGCTTAACGATTTTGATGATTTCCCTAGAGTTTGTCATATTACTGCTAACCCTGTCTGAACATTCCCGCAATAATTGGTCTGCTAAACTTGTGTCCCTAATTTCATTACTATGACAACTAAAATGTTTAGCAAAAGTATCTGCTATATGAGCAGGGTCTTGAGTGATAATATTATTCACTTTTAGTAAAATATTTTCTCTTGCATTTGGTAGTTTTGATTTATTTCTGTATTTATTTACAACTTGCCAGATACCTTTAGGAGAGTAACTTGCATTCTCTATATCAGACTGAACCGTTATTTTCCTAGCTTGCCTAATTATCCTACGGTATATGTTTATATATTTATTCCGATAAACAGTAATACTAGGATGAGTGCTATTTTTGTTTCCCAGAACCCGCTTCATAGTACTTGCAGTTTTAATACCTTTTGTCACCCACTTTAATTTTCTTAATTTCTTATTATTAACTTTCTTCTTATACTTTCTAAAACTTGATTTGTAAATTTCACTAAAACGTTTTAAATACTGATTAATTCCCATAATGAACCAGTTTTCTTGCATGACTTGCTCGCGGAAATAAATATTACTCTTTTTACTGTGCGATCTGGCTTCAGAAAAGTGCCATTGCTCATTCCGATGGCAAGGATCATTAAAAGCAGCCTTCGCGGTAATTGCAGCGTGTCCATCTGCCTATCCGTTAAAGTCAATTTGTGCATTTATAATGTTATCGTCCGGTATGTTGGTAAAAAAGTTGTCCAAACAAGTTACGAAGTTCCTGCTTGTATTAAATGCCTATAATTATAACACTTTAGAAGAGTCAAAAGTTCATCCCCTTCGTTACTAGCTTTTAAAAAATCTATATTAAAATCACCACATACAATGCATTTTTTGCTGAAAAAATGCTCTAAAAGTTTCTCTAACCTTTCAACAAAAGTTTTAAAATTACCATGCTCAAAGTTAGAATTGCTCGTGTTTCTGTAGCAACAACAGATATTTACATTTGTTAAGCAATCTTTCACACCACAAATTTCAAAACATTCTCGCTTGTAAAGCTTGTCACAGATTTCCAGTCTTGTACATTTACGCTCAGATAGAGCCATAATAAGGCTGCCACCTCTTTTCATTTTATCTCGAACATTATATGAAGCTAACTGGTAATTATTCATAGATAAAACTCCAACAGAGTCCTTGTTTAAAAAATGTTCCGTACAACATACGTAGTCAAAAATATTTATATTACTTTCTATATACAGTTCCAATTCCTGAGTTTTTGTGTTTATACCACATACATTTTGATGAAATATATTAAGACTAGTTAAATGAGATCTATTATTATTATTATACCTAGGTTCATCTACGTCACTGTTTACAGTATTTACATTGCTTACGTTTGTCTCTTGAACTACATTATTTTCACGAATTAAATCAATGTTTTCGCTTAAAGTATCGTTTTCAAGGCTAGTTCTAAACTTATTTTGAGGGACGAAAACATTTTACAGTGGACGCATTACAGAGCTGTACGTACATAATGGCTCTCCAGATAGATTTACTCGTTTCTAAATTACTTAATTTTTGTGCACTGTAAAATGATTCAAACACTTCAAAAATGCTCATGTGATTTATGTTCTTACATTCGAGCTTCACTGTTCTATTTAAACGTGTTGCGAGACCGTTAATATTTTCAAAGACCTCTCCAATTATTATCTCCAATAATTATATTCGTATTTGACAGAGCACAAACATGATGTAGTAATGATTCTCTAAACTCAGACGGATTCTTGTCATTTGCACCAGGCAAAATAACTATGAAATCATTTTTTGTGAAGCTTTTACAGTCGGTACTACTACTTTCTAATATTTTATCAAAAGAAGCATATGGCTTAAGCATTGAAGTGACACTGTATTTTTCGCCTAATAGATGTTGTAAAATTTTTCTCATATTTCTTCCTTTTTCTCCCGAATAAATGACTACTCTATGCTTCAACATGTTCCTTTTGTTGTTCTGCTGATGAGTCCTTGCTGCGCTTGTCGCCCGTGGCGGAGATAAAGCTGTGCTTTTCGCCCGTGGTACAGATATTGCTGCACTTTTCGCCCGTAGCGGAGATAATGCGACGGATGTGTCTTTGCATTCGAATTGTACCTTAGGTGAAGAAGTGGGCATATGGTTTGGTGTCGGATTAAAACTGTGATGCTGATCGTTGGTATTATGCAGCTCTAGGTCGTCACTATTCTGCAATAAACTTGGTTGAAGGTTAGTTAAAACATGTTTGGCGTTTCTGTATTTAGGGGAGATAAATGTATTTGGAGTTATTTTGCCTACATTAACTGATTTGTAGTTTTGTATAATTCCCGCGTAGCGATCACATTTCCTGGTCAGTGAGAGATTTTCTAAGCTCAAATCCTCGATCAGGTCGTTTGCTTTTTCTAACTCAATTTCTAGTTGCCTGACCTTTTCTTTTAACTCATTTATTTGCTCAATATCTACCAAGGCATCGGGTAAGCTTTGATGAAATATGTGTGACTGTCGTCTATTTGTAGATATAGGTAGAGGGCTCGAACTTCGGTCTGTATGTCGAGACAATTCGGAGGATTCATTCACTTCTTGCGGTGAGTCTTCTAAAGGCAATGAACTGAAGGAATTTTTGGTTGGCACGTTTATCATCACTTCCTCACTCTGTTTTAGTTCATTGAAGGAGATTGCAGATAAATCGGCACAGTTAGCTCGGATTGAACTTTTGTTTATGTCAAGTACGGTGCTATTTGAGGCGGACGTTGTCAGTGGTGGCAGCACTGGCAGCGCCGCTGAATTAGAGTCATTAAAAACTTGGCTGTTGTTCCCATAACTCTTATGCTCTGAACAATCTTCTGTTGCAGTCTGTGGTGAGTTTAAATTCTCTTGTAATGTTTGCTTACAAGTTTCATTTTTAGGTTTATTCCGTTTTTTTCGGTTAGTCACTTTAGAAAAAGATAGATTATTCATCTGTGTTTTCTTCTGGCAATCGATGCAATTCCAGTTTTGCCTGTTTTTTAGTAAGTAGAATAACTTCTCCGTATTTGTACAGTTTTGACAGTAATTTTGGCTACAATTTGAACATTTTAGGATTCTTTTTACAGGAATTTTTTGATTGCATTTCGTGCAGAAGGGATCAATGACAAGCAGTGGTGATTTTTTAGATGAAGTTGTATTTTTTGACATATTGTAAAATTTTCAGTATTATACATGTAATATATAAATTTAGGACTTATTGGTTCTTGACGAACAACTCCCGCCCTCTGTTGTCAATTCGGTGTACTACTACCGTTACGTGAGTTCTTAGATCTAGCTAAAGCATCCGTTCTGCTATAGTAGTTCAGCTACTGCACAGTAGATGTCTCTCTAAGAAAATTCCAGCACTTTCGAGTAGATGGCGTTAGTAGTGAAATTTTTGAAAGCTCATTGATTGTTTACATCTATACACTCGTTTTTGAATCTACCAACGAACACAAAATTTATTATTTCGCAGTTTTCAATTGAAAGATGGTTGTTAAACACAAATTATTGGCACTATTTATCGACACAACACTCCCGGTAATTTGCATAAATCATCTTACTAAGTTTTATCAAGGTTTTTATAGTTAAATTAGCACTTTTCAACGACAGAATATTTTCTTTAAAATGTCCTTTTAAGTTTATCCGATTACAACACAAACGCTTGTGCATGTGATTTAAAAGACTACCAGTCTAATTATATGGACACAACACTAAAAACTACACTTTTAGTAATTTAAATAAATATTAACCACGGACCAGTTATGTTTACGTTGAGGTGGCGCCCTCCAAGTCCTTCAAGTCCTTTCACTGCTTCTGGAGTGCCTCAATAGTTTTGATTTCAGGGCAACTAGCTAGCGTACTTGCATAACAGGGACGTATGTTATGCAAGATAATCTCAAGTCTATCCTCCTCTGAAACTTGACGACTCAATCGAGAGAACATGCCACGCATAACTGCGAGATAAATAGTGATATTTTCGTTCTCACCCTGCGAACGCGATCGAATTTCAGACATAAGTCTGTAGTCGTAGTCCTCTTGTCCGAAATCTTGTTTAAGTAAAACCACAACTTCATCCCAAGTCTTAACTGTATCCTTGATAGCCAGAAACCAGTGTAAGGCGTCATCGCAAAAAATTTCGGAGGCGAAATTGTAGATTTTTTCCTTAGAAATGCCTCGAGCTTCAGCAAACTCGTCTACTCTTTGTATAAAAGCACGGACGCAAGTTTTTCCTGAGAACCTTAGCTTGACCATTTCAGTAGATAGATTTCGCTCGCAAGCAATCAACTTAATTTCTGATTCCTTATCATCATTTGGACTAGGATTAGATTCTGTTAATTTTGCAGGTTTCATAGCAATTAGATCTCGATATAGTGATTTATAATTATTGACGCAAACTTTATAATAATCCAGAACATCTGCCCCAGTACCATTGATTCTATTAAGTCGGTGGTATACGTGGTGTAGTAAATTTTCAATCCGCAGATACAGATTTTTATCAAATCTGCTTTTTAATGATTTAAGGAAGCCATCTCCTTTCATCAATGAGTCATTTACGGCTTTCAAATCGTCAATTGGTGAAGGATTGAGAAAGCTTAACGATCTGTTTCCGTAGTTCCTGTACGGTATCTGAATCAGGGCCACCTCTGATTGCTACCTTATATTCAAGTTCTGCTTTTTGTAGTGAAAGAAACTTAATAGGAAAAGACATTTTGAAACCCTAAGTGGATAAGTGTCACAATACGAAGAACAACCAACAACTACAAGCAGCTTAAAAATAGTAATTCACTATTGAAACAATACAGGCAAAATCAAAATTTTTTATACATGTACATATCAAGTAAATAGACACCAACACCAAAGATGACTACAAAATGTTACAAAACTTTAAAGTGCAACTCACCAAGCTAAAAACTTGGGCGCCACTGTAACCTTTAGAGGCTAACAAAGTAAAATAAAAAAGGATAAATTCTTAAAAAAACAAGTTTTATTTTATTTTAAAAAAGGAGGTAAGGTAAGTAGTTATAAAATATAGCACTCAGGGTCTAGATACGTTTAACTATGGCGGGTTACACTTTAATGTCTCTAAAACCACTTATCTGCCACTTCCTTGAAGATGATGAAGCAGGTGATGATGATGATGAATATGAACATGTGATGATGATGACGGTAACGTAGTGAAGTTGATCTCTAGGTAAGTATTTAAACCCGGTGGAAGTTCCCTGGAAATCCAGAAGGTCGGCATTTTTCAAAAAGTCAGCTTCTGTGTTACTGACTGCAACATCATTTTTCTGGTTGATAATATTTTGACGGAAAGCTTGAAAAGTGAGTAAAACATTAAATAGCAATCAATGATGTTGCAGACACATCCTAATTATTTGTAATAAATAGATTTTTATTACAATTAATAAGTATGTGGTATTGACGGTATTATCAATTCAAATTTTGTAGTGCTGTTAATAATTGACAATATAGCATTAAATATAAACTGCACCATGTTCGATTCACAATTAAATTCACTCAGTCTATAAGCTTAGTAAAAACCTTTTGAAATAAAGCATTATTCTTGTAAAATTAGAAAATACGTTGTAGGTAGGCACAAGGTTACTCGCTAATCAGAGGACATAATTTCGTTCTTAAAACGATATGCTTAACTAAATTACAGTGATTTAAGCAGCAAAATAGAACTACAGCAGTAATCAACTAAAATATTAAATTTATAAAAACTAAAAAAAAAATGAAATCGCTACGCCGTGGTAGGTAACTACTTAACTACAAAGCATTACTACTTAATGTGAAATATTGCAACACTTACCCAGTTTAGGGATTAAATAGCACAAATTATTATATGTAGTATTTTAAAAAACTTAATTATTAATGTTCAGCAGAACAGAATTTAAAAAATCATAGCATCAATAAAAGATGTTAGCTTCGCTGCTCTTTACGGTAGGAAATGGCAGATCGCTCCCACTCCTGGTTCAACGGACCGGTTACTTGTCATCGGCTATTGTTCTCGTACGGCTCGTTCAAAACATGCACGATATCTAGTTATAACTTAACGTTTTGAGATTTTTAAGGTTTCTTTTTTATTTTAATTTTAGTTAGACTGTAAATAACAAAAGTAGCTAGAATTTAGATTATACTAGATTTTAAGTATTATTTTGTAGTTATTTAGTTATAGGAACGGTAAAACCGTTACACTGTGTCATCCTTGCTTTGACTTTGAGCAAATGATAGATGCTTTGCAGATCAGTTTGGATATTCTTGATCGGTATTGCTAAGTCTTTTGACAACTGGCCAGATATTATATTAAGCTCTTCGCGTAGTTGATTTGGTGTCAAAAGGTGTATGTTAAATTTTCCATCGTGAATGTTCGTGATAGTTTCCATCAATGTTTCTTGCATGTTTTTAAGGTTGACTAAGATGCTGTTTGCTATTATAGATCCCAAAGTAAGAATAAGAATAAGTTTATTGCAAAAGAATTACAGTACTTACAATTACAGTGATTAATTATACAATAAGTGTTAGATTAAAGAATTACTCAGCGGACCCTGCACTAAGCAAAGCTTGTATCGCAGGGACCCGAATAGCTATTACCCGTCACAATATTTCTGACAAAGCAAAACAAAATTTACAAGATTATATACTTACATTTACAATGACAACAAATAATATTAATTTAAACTAAAAACACTGATGATCGCAAGAGGAACACAAAACAATTGATAGAACGAAAAAACAATCAAAAAGTTTTTTTTTAAGCTTAAAATTAAATAAGTTATGTATCTGACATACAAGTTAAAACACAGATCTGAGTGAGTGTTATGATTTGTGTGTGTATGTGTAATGTAATGTGTATGTGTATAAATATGTATAATATCTAGAGCAGAGGATCAGGAGTCAGTATCCCGGTGATGGCAGTACATCCTCTGTTTGTGTGTAATTTAAATTAAGCAACCATCCTTCTATTATTGATATGGATTCCGGCACAGTAGAAGTCAAAATATGAAGAAACTTAGAGCAAATTTTGTTGAACAAGTATGGAAATAAAAACATGGGAAGACGTTTAGCAAAAGTAGTTCGAATAGCCGGAACATTAATTTTGAAAATCCTACGATTTAGAAGTCGCTCGAAATCTGTGTCATTGCGAACCGTCTTAAACATTGAGACCACAGCTCTTAGCATGTATAGTTGTCGGACTCGCAGAACCTTGGCCTCACTATACAAACGGTCTGTAGGAAACCTGAACGGCTTCCTTAACATGACCTTGAGAACGGCTCTTTGGGCCCTTTCAACCGTGATCAACTTAGTCTTCGCCGCGCCACCCCAGATTCGAATGCAGTATAGGATGACTGACTGACATAAGGTCTTGTACACCAATAGCAATGTTTCCCTTGAAGCGGCAAGTCTAAGCGACTTCATAATAAATATTAACTTTGTGGTGAGGTGCGGGGAGACAGATAGAATTCAAACGACACGAGTATACTACAGCGATGACTCTTTATTACTGTCCTTATTGTAACAACATACATATACCTATATATCGCTACTTATACTATATTACATACCACACCATGGGGGCAGACAGCAAAAAAAAAAAAAATACTTAAGATTTTTTTTTTTTTAAGTAAAGGTAATTTTAATTACCAAAAGAAAGTACTTAATTAGGTACAAAACGTTTTGTCCGATTTTTATGAACCGTTAATTGTTTGTTATTTTTAACAATAATTAAGTTTTTTTATTTTATTTTATTTAAGTAACATATGAAAACAATGACAACAACTTTTTAAAACAATGTAACAAAAACTAAGGCGTTTGTCCGTACATTGCATAGTTCGTCGACGATAGTCTGCGCTTGTAGAGTGTGAGTAGATAAGGTAGGTAGGTAAGTATTACTGTTGGAGTTATCTTATTAAATATGTGTGCGTAAAGGTGAGGTAAAGCAATGGTGCATGCGAGTGTGCGTGAGCGAATTGAATGTTTGGTTTGATGTTTGTAAAGTTGGTTGCGTTGTGGCTGTGTTAGTGGAGTAGATATAATATAGCATGTTCTTCTTAATTGGTTAGTTAGTTAGTTAGTTATTATTAGTTAAGTTATATTAATAAGATATAGGTTAGTTAAATAAAAGTACTTATAATAACAAATACAATTAAGTTATAAGGTAATATTAGATATAGTGTAATTATGTATAAATTCAAAATAAAAAATTATAATGATTTAATTTACAGATATCCGTATAAAATGTATATATATATACATTTTATACGGATATCTGTAAATTAAATCATTATAATTTTTTATTTTGAATTTATACATAATTACATATATATATATATATATATATATATATATATGTTTATATATATATACGAGGGTAATTTGTCTGTCTGTTTGTATTGTAATCATTTCATAAAATTTGGGGCTTCATCATGGGGGTGGATAGCTAGTTTATTAAATTTTTTTCTAGAAAACATGCTTTTAATTTATTTTTAATGTTTTTGCTGTTTATTTCTTGTTTAAGAGTGGTTGGTAATTCATTTATTAACAATGGTATTTGGTAAATAAGTTGGCTGTAACCATAATTATTTTGACATCTTGGTAGGACGAGCAGTTTCTGAGCAGCACTTCTAACTGGATTTCTCTTTATTATTGGTGTCTGTAAATCTTTGTTGAAGAAATGCTCAGTTAAGAGTGAGTACTTTACTTTATCGTGTATTGGCAGTATTTTACAGTAGGCGAACAATTTGCTGTAGTCGTCTTTATGTTGTTCTTTTATTTTATGTGGCACGATTTTTTTAAGAATTCGTAATTGTAGCTCATAAATATGGTCAAGATGAGATTTATAGGTTCTCCCATAACTACTTAGGCCGTATCCTATAATAGATTCCCCGAGCGCTTTGTAGAGGGATAGCTTGATTTGATAGGGAATTTTGTTTTTAATTATAGAAAATTTCGCTAAAATTGCACGGAGTTTATTACATACACTATGGATATGGGAGATCCATTTCATCCTATCATCGATCACTAGCCCGAGGTATGTTTGTTTGTCTGTCACTTCTAGGGTAGGGCAGTTACATGTGGACTGTCTATTTGAATGCAGGCAACAATGTGTGTGAGCTAATATTTTTAGATCGACCTGTGCTCTATTTTGGGAGGAACTTATATACAAGATTTTGGTTTTTCTTGCATTTAGGATTAGTCCCACATCATGGGACCACATATTGAGTAGATTGAAGTCAGTCTGTAGTCTCTCAAGTGCTGTGCCAATGTCAGTATCTGCCGAAAGAAGACAAGTATCATCGGCAAATTGGAATATTTCGCAGTTGCTAATTAAATTTGGCAGGCTATTCACGTAGGTCAGATAGTGCAAGGGCCCCAGCACCGAGCCCTGTGCTGTTCCTTCAGTAACAGTTACTCTTTCACTGAGAGTTTCGCCTATTTTGGTGTGATAAGAGCGATTAGAAAGATAGTCTCTACTCCAATTTAACAAAGGCCCTCTGACACCGCAGTCTTCTAACGTTTCGAGAATTATATCATGTTTCAGAGTGTCGAACGCTTTGCTGTAGTCTATAAAGGCTACCAGGGTATGCTTTTTACTATCTAGATGTTTGTATACTGCGTCAGTAAAAGTAGAAAGTAGTTGTGTTGTACTTTTGCCTCTTTGGAACCCATATTGTGTGTTGCAAAGTATTTGATTATCGGTATAAAATTCGTGGATCTGTTTACTTATATACTTTTCTATTATTTTATCGAGTGTAGGTAGAATCGTTATTGGTCTATAATTGTCATAGTCTTTTTTACTACCGCTTTTATGTATAGGCCGCACGATTCCCGTTTTAAGCTCTAATGGTACTTGACTTATTTCGACAGATGTGTTTATAAGTTTAACAATCGCTAGCGAAATTTTATCACACAATGATTTGATATCTATGGCTCGGATGCAATCATTACCGGGTGCTTTTTTACTATTTAATGATTTAATGATTGGTTGTATATTTTGTTACTGTGGCCTTTTTAAAGAGTATCGAAACGTTTGTAGGTTTTTTGTAAAGGTTTTTATCAAGAGTTAATTCGTTGCAAGCTGGTATAATTTTTTTAACGTTATTTATAAAGGTTTTAGAAAAATGGTTGGCGATTTCTTTAGGTGTATCGTATTGTTTTTTTAAAGGCATTCATAATGATACTATCTATAGAGGGTTTTATCCGTCCTGTTATTTTATTAAGTATGTTCCACAATTGTTTTTGGTTATTCTTGTTTATAAATATCAGATTTTTTATGTTATTATTTTTAGTTTTTTCTATTAACTTGCTGGCAAAGTTTCTGGCTTTGTTATATTTACGTTTAAGAATCATGTCATTTGTGTCTTTTATCCATTGCATAAATAGGTTATCACGGAATTCACAGGCTTTAGTGATTTTATCGCTTATCCAGTAATTGTCACAACGCGAGTTATTTGTTTTAACCTTTATATTTATTTTTGATTTATCATAACATTCCTTGAAACTTTGACTAATAAATTTATAAATCTGTAAAGGGCAACTCATTGTTTTAGTTTCTTGCCAATCTATTTGTTCGATATGTAAATTTAATTTTTTGTAGTCATATTTTGTCTTAGTAAAAGGTACATCCTGTATATGTTTTTCATTCACGCCACAGTAGGCGATAGCAACCGCTCGGTGATCTGCGAGTTGTGTCCCGATCGCCGCGGTGAATAGGTCTTGCGTCCGGGATCTCGCATAAATATGGTCAATAGACGATTTTGTTAAGATATTTTTACGCAATTCTATACGTGTATAATCCGTGATCCCGCACGCAATGCCACAGCCGTAGAGGATGTTATTGTATCTATGTTTTATAGGTTATTCCGTTTTAAGGTCAATATTAATATCTCCTATCAGGCAGATATCGGATTGTGCGCTAATTTTATTTAGGATGGATTTTAGCTCATCAAGAAATAAGTGTTTACTATTTCTCGGGGGACGGTACACAGCACACAAAGTTACGGAATAATTTGTTATGGTTGTAATTTCACATAAAATGCATTCAAAGTGTTTTGTATTAGTGTGTATGAAGGTAAGTTTATGTTTTTTGTGGTAGTAGATGATTATACCGCCACCTTTACGATTTTTCCGTAATTTTGTGTGCATGTAGTATCCGTTAATATTGAAAAGAGAGCTAATGGAGTCTGTTATGTTTACTTCAGTTAAGATAATTATATCGATACATCTGTTGCATGAATATATGCATTATTCTAGAGAAGCGAAGTTTTTAATAAGAGATCTAATATTTATGTGAATACTAATTAGGTTAGTTGACTTTTGGGGAATGTTGTGAAGAAAATCGTTAATATTAGTGCAATCTTTAATTTCTATAATGTCTGATAGTTCATTAGTAATGGTAGCCATTTTGGGTTAATATAAATATGGTTAGGGTTGTGTAGGTATTTACCAATGTGTTTTATTGTGTTTTGAGTAATTTTTCAACATCTTCCTCGGAGCGTAGGATTATAATCTTTCCCTTGTCTTCCTTTCTTGCTCTGATGACTCCTTGTTTGTATCATATATATTTATAAGTAGATTTAAGCTTCTGTTTCGCCTGCCATAATAATTTCTTATTGTAGGTAGTTAGTGCTTCTCGGATAAATATTTTTTCTGAGCCCAGATGATATTCTACGCTTGGTATGATGTCAGCGATTGTTAAATTGGTGAATTTGGCTGCTGTAGTCCAGGCAGAGCACTCAGTTTCATCGGAGAAGCGAATAAGGATATTCCCTGGTTGTTCCTTCCTCGCTCCTTGCCTTTGTATAGTTTTGATGTTGTTTGCTGTTGTTTTTAATTTGCTTGCGACTGTACTAATAATATCTGATAGGTTTTCGTTCTCCTTCCATGGAATGTTTGCAACTTCTATTGCTGAAGAAAGACGTTCCTGTTCCAGAGATTGCACTCGTTGTTCCAGGGCTCCCATACGAGTTTGGAGGTTTGTGTTATGTTGAGCTAGTTCAGTGTTCTTTTTTTGCAGATCTTTCATAGCAATTTTAAACTCTTGGATTGTTGTTTGGAGTTCTTCCATTTTATCAGAATGAAATTGAAGGGAGTTGGTCAGCTCACCTAGCTCTTTCTTCATGGTTTTCTCCATCTCCTTTGAAATATCTTTCAGCAATTGTTTGACGTTGATTTGCATGGGTGTTTGGCCGAAAGGTCCTTCATCCTCATCTTCCTCTTCATCAGGAACAATTACCGAGTGACATTTAGGCGTAATTTGTTCGCACTCCTGACACATCCATTGTAGGTTACCAGTTCGAAGGGCTGCCCGTTGCTTGGCGCTTAATCCTGAGCACTCTGTATTGAGGTGCACAAGCAATTCACACTTATGACATTCCACTCCTTGGTTTTTTTTGGTGATAGATTTCTCGCATTTGTCGCACGTTGGGTCCTTCTTCTCTGATCACTTTGTACGGTCCGTCGTAAACACTATTCAGTTTACCACTTGTTTCACTTTTCACCAATAGTAAGTCATTTGGCTCGTATTTCACTGAATTCACTGATTTATCGTACACTCTTTTACGTTCACGTTTTGTTTTTAACAAATTTTCGTATGCTTCCTTATGAGCTAATTGCAATCTATATCTAAGTTCCTTACTGTAATCTTCTATGTTATACAATGGTTCTATACTACTTCTTAATCTACTAGGAATTTCACATATTTTACCGAACACTAGTTCGTATGGCGTATATTTAGTAGCGGTATGGACAGTAGTATTGTAACAAAAACTCCAAAAAGGTAACCAGTTGCTCCAAGTTTCTGGGTGTTTGTCACAATGTATACGCAAAAATGCTGCTAAGTGTTTGTGTGAATTTTCTAGAGATCCAATAGACTGGTGGTGATATGCTGTGGAATTTATTTTTTTTATATGTAGCAGTTTACAAACTTCTTCCATCGTTGATGATATAAATTCTGTTCCCTTGTCTGTAGCTATAGCCTTTGGAATACCAAATCTGAGAATAAAATTGTTTACAAACGCTTTTGCAACTGTTACTGTTTCTTTATTTTTTAACGGGTACGCTTCAACAAATTTACTTAACTCACATTGCAATGTCAGTATGTAAACATTTCCATCCTCATCTCTGTCCAAAGGTCCTACTAAATCCATGTAAATTTTTTCTAGTGCTGCGTTGTAAGTTGTCGTTATCACCATCGGTTCTATTGTATTTCTAGAAAATTTCATTTTTTGACACTTCACATTTTCTAACGTAATCACTTACGTCTTTTTCCATTTCTGGCCAATAGTAACGTTGTTTTATGTTATTTATCATCCTACGTATTCCAGCATGTCCACTGGTCGGCAGTAGATGATAGTCGTTAAGTATAAACTTTTTGTCGTTAGTATCTTGTATTCTTTCTACACCTCTTAAAATACACATCCTTGGACCAGTCCAGTTTTTTCTACTTTGTATTTCTTTTATTAATTCCTCAGTAAATAATGCATTATTTTTATTTTTAATAACACATATTTCGTCGACGTTTATTTTGGTACAAAAATCTCTTAATTTTAACACAAATTCGGCTCGCGAGAATTGTGATTTAAAATCAAGATTAACATATATTACCTTCATATCTTTCCTATAAGCAAAGCAGTCAATTTCTACTTCTATTTTGTTTTCTACTCTCATCTTCTTTATTTTTTCTCCTTCTATTAAACTCATTTCAACTACATTTTCTGGTTTCCTTAATATTTCTACGACTCGTGGTTGATCAGGCCGTTTGTCTGTAGGAATATTAGGGGTGCCACTCCTTTCCTCTTCCTCTAACTCTAGTTTTCTCCTCTGTGCTCTAGTCATGACCGTTACTATATTTTTATTTATTTCTTTTAGTTCATCTGAAGTGATTATTACTCTAGACAATGCGTCAGCAACGACGTTATCTTTCCCTTTTACATATACAATTTTGAAGTCATATTCCTCTAACATGATTCTAAATTTTAAAAGTCTACTTGATGGATCTTTCATCCCAAAAAGGTATAATAATGGTTTATGATCTGTCATTATGGTAAATTTCCTACCAAATAAGTAAGGTCTGAAATACTTAATACCCCAAACAATGGCAACCAATTCCTTTTGTATTGTCGGGTAATTTTTTTCTGCTGAATTTAATGGTCTACTAGCATAAGCTACTGGTCTTAAGTCTCTATTACAAAGTACAGCAGCTATTGCGAAATCTGAGGCGTCAGTTTACAAAATGAATTCGTTGCCTTGGTCAAAATTGGGATATTGTAGAATTGGTGGGCTTGTTAATAATTTTTTGAGTAATTCGAACGATTTTTGACATTTTGTATTCCATTCAAATTTAGCATTCTTTTTATTTAATCTTGTTAACGGTAGCATAATTTCGTCAAATTTATCAATGAATTTTCGGTAATAGTTACAAAATGCAACAAAACGTCGAACATCGTCTGAATTTTTTGGTACTGGATATTTTTTAATGGCATCAATTTTTGTAGGATCTGGTAAAATTCCTTCCGCTGACACTGAATGCCCTAGATATAAAAGTTCTTGTTTTAGAAATTGGCATTTATTTGGATTTAATTTCAAATTAACTTTACGTAGTCTCTTTAGAATATCAATTAAATTTTTGTTATGTTGGTCTAAATTTCTGCCAAAAACAATTAAATCATCTAAGTAAATAAAGCATTTCTCGTATGTCAGTCCTGACATAGCAACTGTCATGACACGTGAAAAAGCGCCTGGGCTAGTTTTCAATCCCATAGGCATTCTCTGCATCTGATATTGTCCAGTGTTGGTTGTAAAAGCAGTTACTTTTCGGCTATCTTTACTTAATGGCACTTGATAGTAAGATTGACTAAGGTCTAAATGCGAAAAGTAAATTGCTCCTGACAGTGAATCTAAGATTTCGGTTATATTAGGTAAGGGAAATTGATCATCTTCGATTTGATCGTTTAGTTTCCTGTAATCCACTACTAATCGCCATGGTTTTCCACTATCAGATTTTTTTGGAACCAATAAAATTGGACTCGACCACTCACTTTGTGATTTTTCTATTATATTATCCTGTAACATCTGTTCTATTTGTCTATTAACTTCGGACTTGAGACTATTCGGAATACGATAAGGTTTTATGTAAACAGTCCTAGCATTAGGTTTCATTTGAATTGAATGTTCGAGTACGTTCGTCGTAGTGAGCTTATCGCCTGGCATATGAAACACATCACTATACTTACAACATATAGCTTGTATGTTTTCCTTCTCACTAGGACTTAAGTGATCCAATTTCAGTAGCGATAACAAAGTATTAGCGCGCTGAGAGTTAGATACACTTTTATCAAAACAACATATTTCGTAATTGGATAATGGTTCTAAAGACGGTTTAAATGCTGGTATACTAATTTCTTGTTCACACAAATTTAAAATTTTGATTGGAGTTATTCTATCTTTCGGTCTTACTATCAAACTTCCTAAAATGACATTTTCCTGTAACTCTTTCGATTGAATGACGCAGTCTTGGTTGATATCACTATCTAACTGTATAAAATGTATAGATTCGCTTTTTGGTGGTAATCTAATGTAATTATGACTCACTTTTGTTGAACTTGATAGGGGTAAAAGTGACTCACTACAAGTGTCTTTTATTGTTAATATGTAATTATCTAGATCAATATTTGCCTGGTATTTATTTAAAAAGTCTAATCCAATTATTCCGTCTGACTTGCATGGCAACTTTTCAAAGATATAAAATTTATGTTCATAATTTCTACCATCCGGAGCTTGTAACGTAAGATATACATAGCCGTCTGAACAAATTTGACCACCTATTACATTAATTAAAATTTTTTCACCATGTATGGGTACATGCGATGGAAATGCTGATCTGTTTATAGCTGACAAAGACGCGCCTGTATCAAGTAACCAAGAGCAATATTTATTGTTATTTACTTAGAAATCTTTATTTACGAAACATTTGCACAATTTACAATAACTTGAACCCCGCACTAGGTAAACCTGTATCGCGGGCGTCCACTTTAACGAAATTCACTATAATGCAAACACATAAATTTTGACAATTAAAAGAAAACAGTATTGACTAAAACATACAGATGAACTACATTTTTTTTTCTTCTATGTACAGATTAGATTAGTAAATGTTAAATGTGATAAAGAGTAGAATGCATAATAACATGAATAATTGTGTGTGTGTGTGTGTGTGTGAGTATGTGCGAGATGTGCGTGTGCAAGGTTAGATTTCTGTTTACTTTTGCGAAGTGATAAGCCTTTCCGTTTCATCGTAAGACAGTGAGCGTAGGTGACACATAACAGTCGTTTTCGCTTGTCGAACAGAGATATGTCGGATGTCACAGTTTCTGAGTAAACGATTGTACACAGCTGGAAATAAGAAATCAGGAAGGCGCTGGGCAAAAGTCGATTTCACACTTATCTGACGGACCGAGAAGATCCGTTTTTTTTAGCATGTTATGATATTCATGCGAGTTTAGTACAGAACGGTGCATATATAGAACAACTTTCATTATATATAGTTGTCGCACCGTAAGTACTTCAGCCTCGGAGTAAAGGGACGAGGTAGGGTATCTAAAAGGTTTCCGGAGCATAACCTTTAACACCGACCGCTGAGCACGTTCCAACAAAAGCAGTGAGGTTTTACAAGCACCCCCTCAGATAGGAATACAGTAACAGAGAACCGATTCGCAGAGCGCTTTGTACACGAGGTGCAGGATACTTATGCTGGCAGAGTTGCGCAATAATTTCATTACGTAAATCAGCTTCCTTGTTTTTTTGGACATCGATTCTATGTGTGCCTGAAATGAAAGACGTTCGTCAACGGTGACCACAAGATACTTTATATGTTTCACTTTGTCGATTGTAGGGCACTGGCAGCATGTGGGGTCGCAAGTTTGGTGGATTTTTAAAATAAGTGGCGCAGCTGGTCTTGATACGGCGGTCTTTTGGAAACATACGTATTTTGTTTTTGATGCATTGAGGGTGAGCAGGTTGCAATCAAGCCAATGCTTGAGCTGTGCCATCCCGAGTTCTGCATCATGCAATACTGCTTCCCATGTGTTTCCACTAAATAAGACCACCGTGTCATCCGCATAACAAATAGTCTCAGCGGTTTTTGGGACGGCTGTGTGTATGTCATTCATGTATAAAATAAAAAGTGTCGGACCCAGTACACTGCCTTGGGGAACTCCAAAGTGTATCGATGATTCCTCGCTGATGACATCACCAATTTTTAAACACTGACGTCTTCCAGTTAAATAGCTTCGGAACCAATCTAGTGGATTCCCTCTTATGCCCACGTGTTCTATTTTCTTTAACAATATAGGGACAGAGACAGTGTCAAATGCCTTGGCCAGGTCCAGAAAAACTCCTACAGTCTTAGACCCCTTGTCAAGGCAATTTGACACATGCCGAGTTAGGTGCCCCACGGCGTCCTCTGTAGATCTTTTGGATCTGAAGCCATATTGCTTATCAGACAGCAAACCGTTTTTCTCCAGAAAGCCCACAAGCCTGCAGTTGACCACTTTCTCCAGAATTTTGGAGAAAATACTCAAGAGCGAAATGGGCCTATAGTTTTCCGGAGTCTGCTTGGAACCATTTTTATAAATAGGGACCACTGCCGCACGCTTCCATTCACTAGGGAAAACACCAGTCGAGATGCTGAGATTCATCAGGTAGGTGAGGGGCTCTATTATTTCCTTCTTGATTCTCCTTATTAAGGTCACAGAATAACCATCGAGTCCAGGAGCGGAGTCAGGCCTCAGTTCCATCACTATCTTGTTTACCTCAACTTCGTCTGTGGGTTGCATAAAAAATGACGTAGGTGAAGAGCCGTCCAAGGTAACACCAGACAATATTTCATCTTCACTTTTCTGTAGCTGGTTCATATGTTGACGCGCTAGCTTTTCGCCAACGGTGGAATAATAATTGTTGCAGAAATTGAGTGACTCCTCAACACTGCCCTTAACTTTGGTTAATTCAGTTGCTACACTTCTCTCACTAGCGCATTCACTGACGTTGCGTACACATTTCCATAGTTTTTTTGGATTGTGTTTATTATTTTCGAATTGCTTGTTATCGTATTCCGTTTTAAGCTTGCGAAGGAGTTCACGGTAAAAGTTACGGTACCTTTTATACACATGCTTTTTCTGCTCATTTTCTGGGTCCTCGTTGTGGTCTTGATGTAGCCTGTCAAGGTACCTGGCGCATCTCAGCAGCCCAGGTGTCATCCACGGCTTTATGACGAATTTGGAACGACTGACACGACGTAATTTGGTGTTTTTATGAACCGAGGTTGATAATATATTACTGAACTCATGTACAGCGTCATCAACATTCTGCACATTATATACCGGAGACCAATCTACTGCACGAAGATCTTTAGATACTTCAGAATAGTCAATTACTTTGGCTATCCTATTTTTGGGCTTATTATTTTTCTTACTATTTAGTGCCAAAATTGCCATGTCGTGATCTGTAATATCACACTTTCCGACCAAACCCAGAATTTGTTGATATTTGGACTTGATAAAAATATGGTCTAGACAGGAGTCACCTCTTGTAGAAACAGAAATAGCCGGAATGAAGCCAAGTTCGGTTAAAAGACAATAGTGACCTCTATTACTTACTATAGCGGTTACTCTTTTTCCCAGTCTTTAGTTATTACATTTTTGTTTTGCTCTTACCCTCTTACTAAATTCTTAAGTGTCCGGCCGTATTGAATTATTGTTGTTATTAAATGTGTGAAGGTCTCTGCGATACAAGCGTTGCTTAGTGCAGAGATCGATGTAAAATTAATTAATTATGGTAGTTCCTTTTAAAATAACTATTCAACCATAGGTGTTTATGTTAAGTGATGTTAATATTAAGTAGATTTAAGTGATTGTTATGAAATACCCACCCAATTATTTCATCTGTGCACCTACTGTAACATCTTGGTATGTTTATTAAATGATTTTTTTTTTTTATTTTTTTATTAAAACCTCTCGAATTGTTATGATAATTTCCTCTCGATGAGAATGCATTTCCACGGTGTGAGAATGCATTTCCACGGGAAGAAAAAGAATTTCCCCGATAACCGCGAGAATTAAATCCTCCACGTCCTCGAGTCGAGAATGAGTTTTTATAGTTATAATTTTTAGACGACTTACCCTTCATATTGAGTACCATCCCCGAAGTAGAGGGCTGGCTGGCTTCCTCGTCCTCTGCTGCTCTCACGGCGTCTTTGAGCTCGGAGTAGTTTCTCGCAGAAATAATGGTGCTCAACCGCCTGTTTCGTAGTCCGTCTGCGAACTTTTTTATAGCAAATTGTTCGTTTATAGGTCCCAGGATTTCGTATGCCTTCTCATCGTGGTTAGCTTGCTAAATCGTGAGATTGACGAAAAGATCTTCAATTTTAGACGCATACTGACTGATCGTCATGTCATTTTGTGTCATATTATTTAATTGAGTTAGTAATGAAGTTGCAGATTTTTTTGTAAGTAAATGGATTCGCATATCCTTTACTAAATCAGTGCAGTTCGCATATTCACTTTTTAATCTTAGTTTTGCTGCCTTTGACAGCCTTGTTTTTAAAACAAAAATTGCCAATGATTTTGTACAACCTGATTCTTTTAAGCAACTGTCGTACATTTCTACGCTATCTATAATTTTTCCCACAGATTCTTCGCTACTGTCCATAACCGGTACTAAACTCGCTGCTATTCTTAAATAAAAATTTTCCATTTTTGTTGGTTTTGATATTATAAATTCCTGACAATAACTAGAAATAACCTTATATTCCTCCTCTACCTTAACTAATAAAGTATCCAATATTATTTCTAAGAATTCTAAATTACTCTGCTGCTTATTCAAAAATTCTAATGTTTCCTTAAACAATTCATACCATTTTTCAGCTTCGTTATATTTATCTTGTACGTATTTTGTTCTTAACTTTCTCTTTTCTGGTCCCAATTTTCTAAGTGTAATTCTTATATCTTTTATCTTATCGTGTGTTTCTATTAATTCGCTTTCCATTAGATAATTAGAACAAAAAAAAAATATACTAAGAAGATACAACATACCTAGTTATTTTATATCTATTTAGTATCTATGTAATTTGAAGTTCCGACGTTCTGTCCGACGGGCCGACGCATAAAAAAAAATAATTTACCAAGTAATCATCGCTGTTTTTCTGGTACCTTACATGCGCACCTCTTCCTTCTTCAAACCTCGTTCTCTTCATCACCTGTTTCACCTTGCCTGGCGAAACGCTTTGACAGGCGCTTCTTCAAGCGCTGGAATGCGTGCTCTTCAATCTTCTTGTCTATCCACTTGTTATGGCACTTTCTGTAGCTCCTATAGGCGAAAAGCAGAGATCCTACTCCAACCACCACGAACAACGTGATCAGCAGCACGTAGTTGACATAATCCGTGTGGGACGAGCTGGTGCTGGCGGCATTACCCGCTCCGTTTTGGGCGATGATCACCTCCTTATTCACTTCCTTTGATTGCTCCTTCCCCATCTTGAATTTTTGAATCACTGAACCAAAACTTGACCAAAACTGGTAATTTTCCACGCGCGTTATTATTACGTTGCAGTTCGTGAAACATTGTCCAATCCCGTTCGCTTTAACAAAAGCACACAGGAATCCGCTCGCGTCAGCAAAGGTGGCTCGCGGCCTGCACGGGCAGGGTCGCCATGTGGTGAGGCGCGGGGAGACAGATAGAATTCAAACGACACGAGTATACTACAGCGATGACTCTTTATTACTGTCCTTATTGTAACAACATACATAAACCTATATATCGCTACTTATACTTATACATACCACAACTTCCTTACACGAGAAGACATATAACAACACCTAGATATTTGATACTCGATGTTGATTTAATGGTGTTACAACCACAAACTAAAGTTTGTGCAGTCGTCTTTGACACTTGCGCCGTCTGATAGCCATCGGAATGCAGTCTCAGTACCATGTTTTCTGGAGGCTTTGAAACACAGGTCTTGTGGAACGCTATGTATTGAGTTTTTCCAACATTTAATGTTAAAAGGTTCCTATCAAGCCATGCTGCAATAGTTTTTAGGCCACCTTCGGCAGTTTTGTGTACTTCCTCCCAGGAATCACCATGGAAAATAATCGCTGTATCATCTGCGTAGCAAATACTCGTAGTTTCTAAAAGATCGTTCATATAAATAGTAAAAAGCGTCGGACCCAACACGCTGAAATCGAAACCGTATCAAACGCCTTGGCAAGGTCGAGAAATACCCCAAGACAGCGCTCGTTGCGATCCAACGCAGATGAAACTGCATTGGTTAAGAGCAGGACTGCGTCTTCGGTGGATTTCCCGTGCCTTAAACCGAACTGCCTTTTTGAAATTGTCATTTTTGTCAAGGTATTTTATAAGTCGTCTGTTAACTACTTTTTCGAGAAGTTTACTTAAGATACTTAGTAAAGAGATTGGCCGATAATTACATGGATCACTCTTTTCGCCACTTTTGTGTATGAGTGTTACGACCGCAGTTTTCCAACTCAGTGGGAAGGTTCCAGTACTTAGACTCAGGTTGCAGATGTGCGTCAGCGGTTCCAGAAGAATGTCTTTACACTTTTTAATAAGAGTAGGCGTGTAACTATCAAGACCGGCAGCGCTTTTAGTTTTTAATCCATTTATTAAAGCGCCAATCTCATCTGTATCTGTTGGAGTCATGAACATAGAGGTCATGCTTGGGTGTTGAGGTTTAAAGCAATTTGCTAGACTTGACTGCGTTGATGAGAGTCTAGTAAGGATGTCATTAGCCAGTTTATTTCCTATATTAGTGAAGTATTGGTTACATTTGTTTAGTGACGTCGTGGGATCATTAGCGATTCGGCACAATTCTATGGCGTCAGTGTGAATGTTGGGAAGATGACAAATATCTTTGATTGTATGCCAAAAATTTTTGGGGTTATTTTAATTAATTTTTAACTCTTGGCTTTCATAACTTTTTTAAGTTTGCGGAGGAGGTTGTTAAGAAAGTTGCGTTACCTTGTATAAGTGGTGGTAATAATTTTATTGTTTGGGTTTTGCTTAGCTTGTAAATGGAGGCGATCACGATGTCTTTGGCATTTCATTAAACCAGGAGTAATCCAGGGGCATATATTAAACCTACTACGACTTATTCGAACTGTTTAAGAGTTTTTAACGATCGCTTCTTCTAGGATATTGTGGAAAGCATTTGCCGCACAACCTAAGTCGTTGCAATCCAGAACACGTGACCAGTCAGCTGCACTAAGTTCCTTGACAACGGCCTCATTATCAATTTTAAGTCGTGTCCTTTTTAGTGGAGGACGATTTAATTTTAAAGTAGCTCCTAAAATACAAATGTCATGGTCTGTTACGTCAAGTGGACAGACTATGCCTATGGCTGAAGATGGAAATGGATGGAAAATTTAGGAATATGTGGTCAAGACATGCTTCTTTCCTGGTGGGTTTAGTTATAGCAGGGAGCAATTTATGACTAGAAAGAAGGCAGAGATAATCGGAGCATTGCTCGGGCAATGGCTCTGAAATTATGTTTAAATTTATGTCACCCGTTATTATCATTATTTTATTGCGTGTGGATTGTAAGATCCTGTCAAGAGATAACAAGAAACGATCTGCCTGTTTAAAAGAGGGAGAGCGGTATATCGCTAACAGGATTCAGTTTTCATCTATATTGATCTGCAGGCAGTTGCAATCATCCCAATCTGGTTAAATGACTGTCGCGTTCCATTTCTGGCTAACGTAGACTACCACCCCGCCACTTTTATTTATACACTTAAAGGATCCAAAAACATTATACCCAGATATAATCGGAGGGTCAGAATGCTCGGTAAGCCAACACTCCGTAAGTATGATGACGTCTACTTCAATGTTTAATCTCTTATAAGCAACCATAAACGCATCAAAGTTCTGTTGGAGACTCCGGATGTTTAGAGTCAAACATTTGAAATCGTGGGCAGCACTCAACTGTTCACTGCAGGCCTCCAGGTTCTCAAGCAACACACAGTTAACCGACAATGATTCGTCAATATCATTACTAAAGTCAGTCATTTATATATATACTAGCTGTTGCCTGCGGCTTCGCTCGCGTGGATTTCGTATTTATGTTGTTACCGGTTTTCCGAAGCAATGAGATATTTACCCGTCATTTCGAGGTAATTTTAAACTAAGGAAAAACAGGACTAATCCTGCGCAAATCAAGGTAATTTTAAACTAAGAAAAAACAGGACTAACCCTGCACAAATCAATGAGTATAATTCAAGATCCTGCTGAATTTTATATAATATACAGACGTTACTCATAAATTACTCAGAACAGAGGAACTTAGCAGCAGTATCCTAGGCATTACAATGCTGTTTGAGACCGATATCCAATTGTGTAATAATTTGTATGTTTTAGCCTAAGTGAAACAAAATAAATTTTATCTTATCTTATCTAAATGTAAAGAGAGAGATGAGAGACACCTTTATGTAATATTTCAAAACAGAGCCAATTCGCAGAAGGAATTGAGAAAAACTAAAACCCTCTCCCTCTGTCTCCCTCTCCCCCTCCGTCTGTTTGTCCCCCTCCCCCCTCTCCCCCTGCCCCTCCCTCTCCCCCTTCCCCTCCTTCTCCTTCTCCCTCTGCCTCTACCTCTCTACCTCTCTACCTCTCTACATCTCTACCTCTCTACCTCTCTACCTCTCTACCTCTCTACCTCTCTACCTCTCTACCTCTCTACCTCTCTACCTCTCTACCTCTCTACCTCTCTACCTCTCTACCTCTCTACCTCTCTACCTCTCTACCTCTCTACCTCTCTACCTCTCTACCTCTCTACCTCTCTACCTCTCTACCTCTCTACCTCTCTACCTCTCTACCTCTCTACCTCTCTACCTCTCTACCTCTCTACCTCTCTACCTCTCTACCTCTCTACCTCTCTACCTCTCTACCTCTCTAACTCTCTACCTCTCTACCTCTCTACCTCTCTACCTCTCTACCTCTCTACCTCTCTACCGCTCTACCTCTCTACCTCTCTACCTCTCTACCTCTCTATCTCTCTACCTCTCTACCTCTCTACCTCTCTACCTCTCTACCTCTCAACCTCTCAACCTCTCTACCTCTCTACCTCTCTACCTCTCAACCTCTCTACCTCTCTACCTCTCTACCTCTCTACCTCTCTACCTCTCTACCTCTCTACCTCTCTACCTCTCTACCTCTCTACCTCTCTACCTCTCTACCTTTCTACCTCTCTACCTCTCTACCTCTCTACCTCTCTACCTCTCTACCTCTCTACATCTCTACCGCTCTACCGCTCTACCTCTCTACCGCTCTACCTCTCCACCTCTCTACCTCTCTACCTCTCCACCTCTCCACCTCTCCACCTCTCCACCTCTCCACCTCTCCACCTCTCCACCTCTCCACCTCTCCACCTCTCCACCTCTCCACCTCTCCACCTCTCCACCTCTCCACCTCTCCACCTCTCCACCTCTCCACCTCTCCACCTCTCCACCTCTCCACCTCTCCACCTCTCCACCTCTCCACCTCTCCACCTCTCCACCTCTCCACCTCTCCACCTCTCCACCTCTCCACCTCTCCACCTCTCCACCTCTCCACCTCTCCACCTCTCCACCTCTCCACCTCTCCACCTCTCCACCTCTCCACCTCTCCACCTCTCCACCTCTCCACCTCTCCACCTCTCCACCTCTCCACCTCTCCACCACTCTACATCTCTACATCTCTACATCTCTACCTCTCTACCTCTCTACCTCTCTACCTCTCTACCTCTCTACTTCTCTACCTCTCTACCTCTCTACCTCTCTACCTCTCTACCTCTCTACCTATCTACCTATCTACCTCTCTCCCTCTCTACCTCTCTACCTCTTTACCTCTCTACCTCTCTACCTCTCTACCTCTCTACCTCTCTACCTCTCTACCTCTCTACCTCTCCACCTCTCTACCTCTCCACTTCTCCACCTCTCCACCTCTCCACCTCTCCACCTCTTCACCTCTCCACCACTCTACATCTCTACCTCTCTACCTCTCTATCTCTCCACCTCTCCACCTCTCCACCTCTCTACCTCTCTACCTCTCTACCTCTCTACCCCTCTACCCCTCTACCTCTCTACCTCTACCTCTCTACCTCTACCTCTCTACCTCTACCTCTCTATCTCTCTGCCCCTATCCCTACCCCTGACGCCAATTTAACCGCTATCCCTAACATAGAAACGACACCTATATTTATTTTTAGACATTTCAATCCTATGGCACCCCAACCCCATCCCCAGGGGATGATGGTATTTCACGTCCTCCACGTTGGATTTCAAAATTGTTGTAGTTTTTGTAATCAGCGACCCGATAAACCATACAAACGATACCCATATTGGTTATTGGACTTTTTCACCCCATTTTCCTTTTTTAGGGGTTGAATTTGGGGTGGAATTTCAATAACAGTGATGAACGTTGCATAGAATTACATCATTAATGCCTAAATAATAAATTATGTGGATTTTACTTTAAAAATAAAGAATTTTCAACTTCATCCCTCTTTTAACCCTTAAGGGTGTCGAATTTCCAAAAACCCTGAGACAAGTAAATATTTATTTTTAGTCGTCAGCCTAAATACAAATTTTGAAGATCCTAACTTCAAAACTGACGGACTTTCATACAAACTTTCATCCCCTATTTTGCCCCCTTAGGGGTGGAATTTTGTAAAACCCTTTCTTAGTGCACCTCTAGGCCTCATAAGGAACCTACATGACAAATTTGGAATCTCTAGACCCAGTGGTTTGGGCTGTGCGTTGATATGTCAGTGAGTCAGTCAGTCAGTCACCTTCTTCTTTTATATATATACTAGCTGTTGCCCGCGGCTTCGCTCGCGTGGATTTCGTATTTATGTTGTTACCGGTTTTCCGAAGCAATGAGATATTTTCCCGTCATTTCGGGGTAATTTTAAACTAAGGAAAAACAGGACTAACCCTGCGCAAATCAATGAGTACAATTCAAGATAAAGCTGAATTTTATATAATATACAGACGTCACTCATAAATTACCTTGTTCTCTTCCTTGTTTATATTAACGACCTCCCCCAGCTATTGCAGCAAAACTCTATATCTTGTGTTTGTTTTGCGGATGACCTGTCAGTGGTAGTTTCTTGTAACAATACAACAGAACTAGAAAATAAAATGAATATTGTTCTTGAAAAAATTTTAAACTGGCTCGATTGTAATAACTTAGAACTTAACTTAAAAAAAACTAAACTAATTCAATTTAGACCGTACCAAAAAGCTGCATTGCAAATAAATTATAAATATAAATCTAACGAATTAGAAACTGTAAACTCTGCAACACTATTAGGGATAGAAATTGACTCTCATGTTAACTGGAAGTCTTACATAGAAAAGCTATCAAATAAACTGTCTTCGTTTATATACGCTCTCCGTCAACTAAAACGGGTCACAAACTTAAATACCGCACTCTCAGCGTACTACGCATACGCTCATTCAAGGCTGTCTTATGGCATCATTCTATGGGGAAACTGTTGCAATATACAAGAAATATTTGTACTCCAAAAAAAATGCGTTAGAATACTGGTGAACATCGATCAAATTGACTCCTGCAAACCCTACTTTATCAAACTGAGCATACTGACTATAACAGGTATTTATATTTTTGAAGCTTGTAAATTCGTACAAAAACACCCACAATTGTATTCTCCTGAAAAAACGATAAAGCGCAACAATCGCCACCTAAATAAACTTCAACGACCCTTCTCCAAATTAGAATTATACACATCCGCTCCCCACTCTATGATGATTAAAATATGGAATCACATTCCGAACTATATTAAAAACATAACTAAAACCGCAACGTTTGAAAACCAACTAAAAGAATTTCTAGTCAAAAAAAGTTACTACAGCATAACTGAATTTTTTACTGACAAATTAGAATAAAGTATAATAAAATTAAGTAAATAAATACACAATCTTATAAATAAATATTCTAATATTTTAAAATAAATAATTTAATAACAAATGAATAAATTATGATAATAACTATGAATGGGTAATAATATTATAAAATAAATACATAGAAATAATGACGTAGATAATTTTATGATTGTATTGTTAAATTATTATAATAATTTTTTTATGAAGTTAAATTATTGCGTACTAACATTCACTAATATAATATAGGTACTTAACATATACTAATAAATACTAACGTACATAAATTTTATTTTTATTGTGGCAACTAGTCCTCTCATGTTTGCTGTGCCCTTGCAGGGTGTCACCTGTACTTATTTTATAATTTTAACATCTTTTATACCTGTGACTGCATTAAATAAATATGAAATAAATATGAAATTACTCAGAACAGAGGAACTTAGCAGCAGTATCCTAACAAATGTAGGTAAGCAATTGTAATAGTATATTGAGTGTATTTGTTTCGCCAACAAACTACTCTGTAGTTTGGCGATATATTTGAATGTAACTACTGCAAATTTCAGGAAAATAAACTAAAAAAAAAAATGTAAAGAGAGATGAAAGACACCTTTATGTAATATTTCAAAACAGAGCCAATTCGCAGAAGTAATTGAGAAAAACTAGAACCCTCTCCCTCTCTCCCTCTCCCCCTCCCTCTGTCTCTCCCCATCTCTCTCCCCCTGTCTCTCCCCCTCCCCCTCCTCCCTCTCCCCCTGCCCCTCCCTCACTCCCTCCCTCTCCCCCTTCCCCTCCTTCTCCCTCTCCCTCTACCTGTACCCCTCTACCTCTCGACCTCTCTACCTCTCTACCTCTCTACCTCTCTACCTATCTACCTATCTACCTCTCTACCTCTCTATCTCTCTACCTCTCTACCTCTCTACCTCTCTACCTCTCTACCTCTCTACCTCTCTACCTCCCTACCTCTCTACATCTCTACCTCTCTACCTCTCTACCTCTCTACCTCTCTACCTCTCTACCTCTCTACCTCTCTACCACTCTACCACTCTACCACTCTACATCTCTACCTCTCTACCTCTCTACCTCTCTACCTCTCTACCTCTCTACCTCTCTACCTCTCTACCTCTCTACCTCTCTACCTCTCTACCTCTCTACCTCTCTACCTCTCTACCTCTCTACCTCTCTACCTCTCTACCTCTCTACCTCTCTACCTCTCTACCTCTCTACCTCTCTACCTCTCTACCTCTCTACCTCTCTACCTCTCTACCTCTCTACCTCTCTACCTCTCTACCCCTCTACCTCTCTACCTCTCTACCTCTCTACCCCTCTACCTCTCTACCTCTCTACCTCTCTACCTCTCAACCTCTCTACCTCTCTACCTCTCTACCTCTCTACCTCTCTACCTCTCAACCTCTCTACCTCTCTACCTCTCTACCTCTCTACCTCTCTACCTCTCTACCTCTCTACCTCTCTACCTCTCTACCACTCTACCACTCTACCTCTCAACCTCTCTACCTCTCTACCTTTCTACCTCTCTACCTCTACCTCTACCTGTCCCTATCCCTACCCCTTACGCCAATTTAACCGCTATCCCTAACATAGAAATGACACCCATATTTATGTTTAGACATTTCAAACCTATCGCACCCCAACCCCATCCCCAGGGGACGATGGTATTTCACGTCCACCAAGTTGGATTTCAAAGATGTTGTAGCTTTCGTAATCAGCGACCCAATAAAACATACAAACGACACCCATATTGATTTTAAGACATTTAAAACCTATCGCACCCCAACTCCATCCCCAGGGGGATGATGGTATTTCACTTCCACCACGTTGGATTTCAAAATTGTTGTAGTTTTCGTAATCAGCGACCCGATAAACCGAACAAACGACACCCATATTGATTTTTAGACATTTCAAACCTATCGCACCCCAACTCCATCCCCAGGGGGATGATGGTATTTCACGTCCACCACGTTGGATTTCAAAATTGTTGTAGTTTTCGTAATCAGCCACCCGATAAACCATACAAACGACACCCATATTGATTTTTAGACATTTCAAACCTATCGCACCCCAACTCCATCCCCAGGGGGATGATGGTATTTCACGTCCACCACGTTTGATTTCAAAATTGTTGTAGTTTTCGTAATCAGCGACCCGATAAACCATACAAATGATACCCATATTGGTTTATAGACTTTTTCACCCCATTTCCCTTTTTTAGGGGTTGAATTTGGGGTGGAATTTCAATAACAGTGATGAACGTTGCATAGAATTACATCATTAATGCCTAAATAATAAATTATGTGGATTTCACTTTAAGAATAAAGAATTTTCAACTTCATCCCCCTTTTCACCCTTAAGGGTGTCGAATTTTCAAAAACCCTGAGACACGTAACTAATAATTTTTAGTTGCCAGCCTAAATACAAATTTTAAAGATCCTAACTTCAAAACTGACGGACTTTCATACAAACTTTCATCCCCTATTTTACCCCCTTAGGGGTGGATTTTTGTAAAACCCTTTCTTAGTGCACCCCTAGGCCTCATAAGAAACCTACATGCCAAATTTGGAATCTCTAGACCCAGTGGTTTGGGCTGTGCGTTGATATGTCAGTCAGTCAGTCAGTCAGTCAGTCAGTCAGTCAGTCAGTCACCTTCTTCTTTTATATATATAGATTTATTTAAAGTATATATTTATATATATGTGTTTATATATGTATAGTTTATGTATGTATTTGTATAGTATAAGTGTTATATTTAGGTTTATATTTTGTAGTTTATGTGTGCACGTTCTATCTGCCTCTTCCAGTCCAATCACGCTTCCGTAGGTCTGCTGGAAGAAATTTCCGTGTAGAAATAAGCAACACCTGTTGTGTCTTTTTTCTTAATTTTAGTTTTATGTTTGTATTATCTTGTGTACAATAAACTGTAAATAAATAAATAAATAGATTGAAGTTATTAAAGACATCATAACAGGGTAAGATGTGTTGCTCAGAAGCCCTGAGCAATTTAATTTTGTGCTTGTTTACATAGAGCGAGCTTGCTGCCAACTCGTGAGTATATGAAGAGACAGAGTGAATGAAAGCTGTGTGTACTACTAAATATGGTCGTCCTTACAAAAGTATATACAGAACATTAAGAGAATCGCCAAAAACAACAGAAGTTTAGTGATAGAATTACTACTGTAAAAATACAAGGCCAATGTTCTCGTCAAGGTCATTAGCTGAAGCAATCCTAAAAGCCGGTTTTCCGTCAAGCTGTCGCACGAATATATGGCCATTTCGAACCCAGCAGTAACGAAAGCCTTTCTTTGATGCTCGATCTCGGGCTGATCGAAATAACAAGCGATTATTTTTGGTAAGTCACTCATTGATGTATAGTTTGGCTGGCTCTCCTTCAGCAATCCCTTCGGTGGACAGGTTGCGGCTAGACTTGGCAGCCCTGAGAAAATCGTCACGTTTACGGCGTCTGAGAAACCTGAACACTATTGGCCGGGGAGCGTTGTTGTTATGTTTTTTTGGTCCAGCTCGATATACTTCGTCTATCTCTTCTTCTTTTAATTCAAGGCCGATTTTCTGGGACGTAACCATGACGATGTGGCACAAATTTTCATTATCTTTTTCAGGAATACCACAAACCTCTAGCTCACTTCTCAAACTTTCTTGCTCTTGGGCGTTAGAGAGATGAAGAATGTGGCTGACTACTGAATCGAGTTCTGCAAAATTCCTTTCTATTTTTTCAAACCTTTCTGTATGCTCCTTAACAGTAGCATTATATGAAGTTTGTAAGTTCGATACGAGTGTATTTGTTGCAACATTTGACTTTTTAATGTCATTTACCTCCTTTCGCAACAGTCGGACCTCTTCAATAAGCGTTATTAACATGCTGAGCGTTGAGTTATCTTTACCGGTCCCTTCATGGCCGGACTTAGTTGATTGCAAATTAGATTCTTTGTTTGACGCGCCACGATTTCCGCGGACAGTATTAACATTATTGCTGGTGCAGGTGTTGTTTAGAGTTCTGATCGGTGAGTTAACATCGCTTATCTTTGGTTTGGCACATTTACATCCCGGACACAACCAGTTTTCCTTTTGGTGATCTTCAAGTGTTTTGAATGTATCTTCCGAGTAGTTTAGACAATTAATGTCGTAGAACTTGTTGCATTTAAAGCACTTCATGTACAAATCGGATGCAATATTCTTACCACACGCGTTGCAGCTCTTAGACATCTCCAATAAAATAATTGATGTAAACAAACCGGTGCAATATGGATGTCTCAGGGGCGCGGACAACTCTCAGGCGGGCGGAGGTCGGTCGAACGCAGAGTCCACTCAGCGATGATTCACGCAGCTAGCGATAAGCGAGTTGCTTACAATGTTGTCGTGCGTTGACCGAAAAGCGTTATTGCAAAATTTTGAATTTTATTTGCTTACGAGTATTACTTACGAACGCGTAAGAATATCGGGAAACGGATTTCATTACTAAAAAGCTCACGTTTTGAACAGTGCGGATATAGTTGTTTTGAAAACTATTCGATAAATTTTACACAAGATATTGAAAATTATTGCCGGAACAAAGTAAAACGGGTCTGGTTAGTTCAAGTACCGACGACGAAGTAAATTCGTTTGTATTTTCTACATCTGTAATTTGTTTGCTAGGTTGTTGCTGGCCTTTTCTAGGTTCAAAATTTGTTGATTATATATTTTGTGTTGCTTATTCATTGCTTGTTCGACTATCTTTAATAGGTTGTATTCAGCCTCTACTACAGAAGTGCGAGAAATTTTTCCACAGTAGGGCGAGATGTTTTTGATTACTTCTGATCAGATTAATATCTTGTAAATATTGCTCTGCGAACTGTTCATCGAGTACTCCGAATAAACTACGTGCTAAGTAACCGACTCCGTCGATAAGGCCGCGCCGTCGTCGCGAGCGTGGGAGTTGCTGACCGAGCATCATATTGTTGTAGTACTCTAGTTCTGATAAGCCTTGACGTAACTGCAGTAGTACTACATTACACCTTGATTGCTGGGCTGCTCTTGAACATATGTTTTATATATTGTTTATATATTTTTGATATAGTTGTAGTCCTTGCCAATAGGGTTCCATGTCGTAATACACTATCAATTTCCATTCATCTCGAAGTAAGTGCATGTTATGGAGTTTATCAAAATATATGCTGTGGTTGCTGTTAAGAGGTTTAAGGCTGTGGTCACACCAAGCTGATGATATTAGTGTGAGAATGCAAATCATAGTCATTGTTACGAAATTGCATGATCGCTCGCTTCTGGTTCGTTTAGGTTTTTCGCTTGATGAGATATGATCGTTTTGCTGTTTAGTAGGTTTGCTTGAATTTTCTTTGCTCGTTACTAATTTTGATAATTTTGTGCTAGGTAATTTTGGTAAGACTTTTTAGCAGTCACTCGACATTTTATAAATTTTGGAGCTATTTTTTTACTGAACTATTTGTCTTTATCGCTTAACACGTATGCGCGTTTAAAGACTATATCTCCGACGTTAAATTCTGCTGACTTCCGTCTTAGATTATAATGTGCAGTATTTTTAGTATGTGCATGCCAGAGAGAGGACTGTACCTGGTCGAAAATAGCTGACAGACTCCCCAAATTCTCCGCGTAGATATCACGCGGCAAAAATAAAACTTCTTTACCCAAGTCGCAATCAGTATAGTGAGTACCACAAACAACCAACTCTCTTCCATAAACCAGAAAAGAGGGCGTATAACCCGTGGACTCATTTACGGAGTTATTAATGGCAAATTGTATTTTAGGGATATTAGCGTCCCAAGACCTGTGATCGTTATCAACACAAGTCATGATGGTTTTATTGTAACTCTCCACTGTGTTAACTTGAGGCGTGTATTTCGGTGTGTAAAAAATGTTGAGAATATGATATTTTTTAAACAGAGACTCAGTGCTACTAGATATTAATTGACTGCCGTTATCCAGAAATATTGTTCGGGGGACGCGATGTACCATAAAAACGGAGTCATCCAATATTTTGACTACAATGTCCGAATTGGCTCGCCTGATAGGGAAAATGAAACAAAATTTTGAGAAACAGCACGTGACTACTAGAATATATTGCTGTTCTGCTTCCGACTAGTAAGAAGTGGACCAACAAAATCAATTGAGATCATTTGAAATGGTCTCGAACACTGTTTTGGTCGACCCATTTCACCCAAAGTAGTGTGATTTTGTGCCTTGTATGTTAAGCATTTTGAGCAGGAACCTACAAATTTAACAACATCTTGATGCACACCCGGCCAGTGGAAACGTAATGCAAGACGGCGGTATGTCTTGAATATGCCAAGATGGCCTGCGGTAGGTTCCGCATGATTTTCAGAAATTACTTTATCAAGCAATTCTTGTGGAACGACCTCTTTCCAAGCAAATTCGTCAGTTAACGGTGAATTTGTTTTTGAAATTCTGTACAGAGAGTTATTTTTTATCATAAAATTTGGATAATTAGCTGGAGTATTAAGACAGCCATTATAAATTTTCGTGTACCACGTATCCTGAGTGGTCAAGTAAGAATCTGACGTTGACACGGCTGTACAAGGTACAGCTCTTGAGAGAGCATCTGGGATGACATTTTCGACCCCACGACGATGCTTCATATCAAAATTAAAAGATGACAACCTGACACCCCAACGAGCCAATCTACCTGTTGGATTATTGATCGATAAAAACCATTTAAGCGCGGAATGGTCTGTATAGACAGTAAAGGTTTTACCATTTTCTAAATAACACCGCCAGTGCTCGAGGGCAGTAATCACCGCTAGGGTTTCCCTCTCAGTGATGCTGTAGTTCTTTTCTGCACTGGTCAGTGAGCGGCTCATGTACGCAATTGGGTGTTCTTTTTATTTGATGTCAGTTTGTTTAAAGGCCCTGCAACTGTACTAAAATTGGGTACAAACCGACGATACCATGTGACCGTCCCTAGGAAGCGTTTTAGATCTTTCCGAATGGTAGGAGTCGGGTAGTTAAGGATCGCATCAACTTTTTCCGGGTCACTGCGTAAACCGTGAGAATCAATCACATATCCCAAGTATCTAAGTTGGCTTCGAAAGAAGTTACATTTTTCTAAATTTATTGTCAGATTAGCTTGTTTCAGCTTTTGGAGCACGCGTAGCAATAGGGACACATGTTCCTCGAATGAGCTGCTTACAACTATTATGTCGTCGAGATACGCAAAAGTTTTTGATCAAATTCACCAAATAACATGTCAACGAGACGCTGTTGGGTAGCAGGAGCGTTGGTCAGGCCAAAAGCTGTGGTTTTAAACCGAAGAGTACCTCGTCCCGGCACATAAAAAGCAGTTTTGTCTCGGTCTTCAGGAGCAATTCCTATTTGCCAAAACGCTTTGAACAAATCTATGCTAGATAGGTATTTAGCGTCGCGTAAATTGTCAAGAATTTCTGACACGTATGGTAAATTGTAAGCATCCTTTTTGGTGACAGAATTCAATTTACGGCTGTCCAAACAAAACCGAGGCTGACCGTTCTTTTTGTTGACGATGAGCACAGGAGAAGACCAAGCGCTCTCACATTTTTCGATCACGTCCAATTCGATCATTTCATCTACCTGTTCCTGAAAAATCCGTTACTTCTCTGGTGACATTCGGTAGTAACGTTGACGAATGGGCTGAGCGTCACCTGTGTCTATACGGTGGGTGATTAAATCTGTCCTACCTAAACCTTTTGTCTCTAGTGAAATCTGTTTAAATTGCTGTACAACGTTATCAGCTATTAATTTTTGCGAATCGTCTAGGTTATTATAGGAATGCAAAAACACATCTTTTTCTTTTGCATCCTTCACTTTAATTTCCGATAGCGGAACACCAGACATAGTGATACTACCTAAATATTTGGGTAGAATTTTAAAAACCCGCCAGAAGTCTATACCTAAAATTAGTGAGGTTTCTACTTCCGGAACAACGTGAGTTTTTATTATGTGAAAGTCATTTTCAAAATGTTTAGGCAATTGGATGTAACCTATACTTCTAATTAATTGACCACCAGCGGCAGATATAGTAATTCGCTCATCGTCATTTAACTTAAATCCATATTAGTATTAGTATTAGTATTGCTCCTTTACCCATATTTACTAAATATGGCCCTGCATACTCGTTAAGGATCTCTAAAGCATATCTTTCACCAGTCAGAGTGCCATTTTCTATGACTACTAGCTCTGTGCGACCCTCTGAAGAGATGCCAGCCCATACGTGTACAGAGCCCCCGCCGTATTGGACTCTTTCCGAGCTGCAAGCTTGAAGGTATCGATCAACAGGTCGCCTGTAGACTCTCCGCCTTCCATCGGAAGTGTATAAAGAGAAACGAGACTTATCTGTGAACAAAACTCTTGTCCATTCTTCTTCGCCCCATTGTACGTGTTGACGGGCGTAGCGTAGTCTCGCTACTCGATGCCCTGTCTCAAGTTTGGGGTAATTTACTGGCCTATGCTGCCGTACTAAGAAAAAAAACCCTAAGTGCAGGGTACGGTGAAAATAAGTTACGATTTGTTGCGAAATCACGAAAAGAAGGGCTATTTTTCTGTCTGGGAACGGTTTCAATTGAGCCAAAACTGATTGTTTTAGTACCACATAAGTACACCCATTATTATGTATTCAATAAACCTTCAGAGAAAAAAAAACACAAGTGCACTATCATAACAAAAAAAACACAACTACAAACTTTATGTTTTTTTTATCAGACTAACGTAATTAAAGGAGAATGCCCATAAGTAGTATCGCAAAATTATACAAAATTGCTCAAATTGAAGTTGTGATGTACATTTTGGTATCGATATTCGTGTACCCTGGCGACATTGACTTGTCTGTTCAGGCGGTAGCGTCGCTGTCAACAATCGCAGTGTTTCACTTGTAGTAGGTAGTAGTGTCGATAATCCTCCATTTCTCCGCCTTGGGCCGTAGATAAGTGGATTTCTACTATCGTAAATGCCAGTAGTATAGAATAAAAATGTATGAGATTGATATTAACTGACGAAATGTTGCGTGATGGCTATGGCTATATTATATGCAACTACCGTTTACGATTACAGAAAGCCCCTTTTCTAGGTACCAACCCAAAAAAGTCGGTGGAACTGTAATTTATGTTTCTTTGTTCAAACCTCATTTTTTTATCTTCGTCACTGCACGACCAGTGCCAGTGCCCCTATCTTAGGCCAAATGTATTTTTTTTATTTTTAATGTATGGAGCAAATGTCAAAATATAGCATTTGAGGCTGCCAAAGGCCTCTAACATATGACTCTTTAACGACTACATCCATAGGTAGTAGTCGGGACCAACGGCTTAACGTGTCTTCCGAAGCACGGAATCATCCAACTTATCGGACTATCAGGTGATTCATCCTGCAATGTCCTAACCAAACTGGGGAGGTCGCACAAAGGGATTTTTGTCTGACAGAGTCCCCACCGGGAATCAAACCCAGAACCTCCGGACTCCGGATCGAGAGCCGAGCGCTCTAACCACTAGACCACGGAAGACGTTAATGGCTGATAATTCTACAAAGCAGAAAATCGCTAAATTTCACAACCACAAACGCAACGCAACGTTGGAATGCGTATTGAAGACGCATATTCACACCACTCGCTGTCACACCACTTACGATACAGGTTGAATCCTAGTATATGTTGGTGTGACAAAGGGTCGCACAGTTTCCTAATTAGATCAATTTCGGTGAATATGATAACTTTGTAAATGTTTTGTATGGCTTTTTGAAAAAATAAAGATTTATTATTATATTATCCAAGTACTGACCACGCCCGACGTTGCTTCACTTCGGTGATCGGACGAGAATCGGTGTTCGTTGAACGTTGGCGACTATGCGTCTGAATTACATTATTGCATTTATGATGTCATCAATTAATATCAATAAAGTACAAATTGAGGTCAATTGAGGTTGAGGTATATTTCACAACATCAGACAGAACAGAACCACATTTTAGCCTAGTAGGTAAAACGTCTCCGGTACTTACGGAGAAGACGCAGGTTCGAATACTGTCTGTGGTTGTGAAATTTTCCGATTTTCTACTTTATAAACAAAAATTTTAAAATAGTCAGTTTTAAGGAAGGAATGACATTATATTTTGGTATCAATTTGTTTGAGCCGATAATAACTATACGGAAGTGCCTCCGCTGCTGCCGGCGCCGGGTCCCATATGAGCTACCGACCGGCGCTGGTTGCCGAAATGGCTGCCGGCGCTGATATTTTTTTGAAATTGGTAACAGAACTAAATTAGTCAACCCCGATTCCAAGCTGCCGAATCTGTTAGCTCCTTTTAATAAAGTTGTATTTAGTCGACATTTTCTTTTATATACCTACATCTAGAAAATGTTTGCTACAAATTTAAGAGTATTTTTTAGGATTCCAACTCGTCCAATCACCCTTATCAATTTTCCTTTTATATTCGAATCCTTTGGAAACTGATGAACAAAATGGAAAAACAAAGTTAGGACTGACCTACTTCTGTTTATTTCAAGACGAAAATGGTAAATCAAGTATTTCAGTACGCGACGCGTAACAATGTGTCTGTTAGCTCGTATTATAAACATAAAGGAAATAGGTATCGATAAATTTGAGTCAAGCCCTAGCGTAAATGTGAGCTATATTGATGAAAAATATAACACTAAAATTCAGAACATTCTCAACAACTTAACTTATTTCAATGCAAAATACGAAAATTAGCAATTCAGAAGAAGCTATTCTATATTTTAAACATGAAATATAAGTTATTTTAAGCAAAAAAACATATAGTTCAAAAGTAATAACGTCCTAGGAATTTACCCGTGAAATGTACATTTCTCTGGACTATTTTTGTGATTAACACCACATCCAACTACACTACACACCGTCATAATTAAAAGTATCCTTATTATTATATAAATATGTAGTTTTAACGCAATTTTTTACAAAAAACTGGAAAGCTGGTTTTTCGCGTGGCCCAAAGTGACCCCCTGTCATTCAAAATCGGTTACAGAGCTATTTGATTCGCTATCCTTTGCTGTCTTGCAGTATCACCATAAGAGATTTGTTTCTCGCTCGCACTCATTGTTGGTCTTCTATGCTTATGTCTATGTTGTCCGCATACCTCCGTCCTTTTCTCACTCACACTGCTGTCATTATAATCAAGATATAATTATCTTATTTTTAACAATACATAGAAAAATGCATTTAAGGTGCACTTATGGTTTTAATTCTAGTACGTTCTGTACATCAGTATCATTAAAACTAATTTAAAAAATATATCTTACCAATACTCAGAAATGTAAACTAAAGGAAGTGCACTTATGCTTTTATTTCTAGTATGTGCTTTACAATAGCATTGCCAATACTAATAAAAAAAACATAACTTACCCATACTTACTCGATAATTTTATAAATAATTTTCTAAGAACAACATGTAATTTCAATTGTTTGGTGCTTGTTTTGATAAGATTTGGCTTAAAAATAATAGAATTGGAATCGTTATAGCTTTGAGTATAAATCGCTAAAAGCAATGTTTATCGTTGAGATAATGCCTTGATACGATGGTAAAAAGAAAAAATCTGCCAGGTGCGAGTCGGACTCTTGCACAGAGAGTTTCGTATCTAAAATACTGTCTCAGTCAGGGTCGCGCAATCACACAGAAGTATTCTCAATGCTGAAAACGATACCAAACTTGCCCTATAACAAATTACAAATAACTACAAATTTGCAGTTATAACGAGCCACAGTCGCGCGGATAAGGAAAGCTTTACCCCCTCCACCTACCCTCCACCTGGCTTTCAGCCCCATACTTCAGGGCGTTTTTAACACTAGTCTACCTAACTAACAAGTGTGCCAAGGCTCGTCCTTTAATCCGGAAAATATTGGTCCCCATACATTGAATGCCCATACTGACTAAGCTAAACAGAAGCCACACGTATGCCGCTTAAAACTGTGCAGTAGCTTCTGTTTGAGTGAGCCGATTGCAATGAATCAAAAACTATATGTTACACGAAAATAAGCCGAGTACATTATCAAAAACCTTGTTTGAATTGGTTTAGTTGTTTGTGCATATCCAAAAAGTCAAAATTCAACACGAACGAAGCTGTGAACACAGCTAGTATATACACTATTTGTACAGAAGAAAACATAATTTTCACATTTTCAAATTTTAAAAACCTTAAGTTGCTAACTTTGGTTTTTTCTCATCGTAATTTATTTATGAAAAATTTGTGTAATAAAAAAATAACTTTGTCTATTGGCTATTGTAAAAAATACATTTTATAATTCACTTGCCTATGGCAAAATTTAGATTTCCGGTTTTCTTTGTAAGTACTTCAAATTTTCATTGAAAGTTTTTTGCGTTTTGCTCGAAACAAGTCTGGATGCACTTATGGTTTTTTTTCTTAGTATGGCAGTATGAGACTTCAAGTTAGCTTCAGCAAGTCTTCTTCTCACTGTACTCTCACTAATGTAATCAGCTCGGGTCTGAAGAAGTTGTTGTTGGACCTCAACTGCATTAAGGTGACGATTTTTTAACACAGTAGAAACAATAAAGCGGTCTTCTCGGGTATTAGTGCACGTGGGTCTGCCATTACCTGGTCTCCTTAGATGGTTTCCAGTCTCTTCGTACCTTTGTTTTACTTGCTGGACCGTTCGTAGAGTTACACCTACCGTTCTTGCAGTACCACGCATACTGATGCTTACGTCGAGAAAAGTCAATCTGTTACAGATGACATTATGCATGAAGTTTTTATTATATGAAATTAAATTTTCTTTTTAACTTTTTTTATTTCAAAGTTTTAGCTTTTATAGTTTACGAGATATTCATATTTTAAAACTGTACTACTTATTTTTGACGCCCAGTGTATTAACATCTATATTAATTATGATAGGATAGTGATCCGACCAATTCACATCATTTAGGACACTAACTTTAGTCACAAGTTTCATGGCTGCTTTCGCAACAAGGCTGTGATCGAGCCAGCTTGTTGTTCCGTGAGCATTACTTCGATGAGTAAATGTGTTCGAATCCGCACTAAGAAAAGAAAAGTCAGCACATACCAGGTTTTGCTCGTGGCAGTAGCTCATAAGCTTACCACCGAAGTGGCTAGGCTTGGCCAAGTTAGCATTGTAGTTCTCTAGGGAACACACTCTGTATCATTATTTTCTATTAACACACTGATCACTCCTATGTTTAGGAGTGCGAATAACGGTATGTTTATATCACTGTCGCACGGCATGTAGACCGACATCACAATGAAGCTTCTTTCGGCGAATGAAACTCGCACGGCAGCCACTCTTGTCGAACCTGTGTCCAGGGGGGTGATGTTCTTGAATCTGGTCTTCCTTCACAACACTGCCACTCCTCCATGGGGCGTCCTTTAATAGGGCCGGCAGAGGTGTCCATTGCTGACGAACCACTATACGAAAACTCGTTGTCAATACTATTTATGCAGTCAAGTTCTTCTGGTGAGAGCCTGCTCTTGGAGCGCAATGAAATCATTGTATTTACAATTGTTGACGTATCTACGCTTAAATATAAAACGCCTGTTCTCGATGCCAGAAGGCCAAAAGTCTTCACTCAAGAAAAGAGGTTCTTGTGCCTGCTGGATAGATATTTTAAAAGAAGAAAAGCTGGTCTGATGGTAATGTATAATTTTTTCTTCTTTAGTAATTTATTTTCCACTTTCTTTTATGAAATCTGAAATATTTTCAGCTGTTATTTTTCTGTCAAATCGTGTAGCAAATATATTGGAAAGCCTTGGTGCAATCTTAATATTATAAGAGGTTAAAAGTGCCTTTCCTTGTAAGTTAGAAACTTTTCTTTGTTCTTTATTCTTTTTATTTATAACAGTTCTAAAACTGCTATCTCTGTCAAATTCAACAATAGTATCATCAAAATTAATATCACAGTTCAGTCGTGTACTGCTCAAGCGCTCAAACGCAGTCGTATTTCTCTTATTACTATGTACAGGCGATGGCAGTTGAGGCTGCGCACTGATACAGTATGGGCGGTTCTTGCTGTCTATACTGGCGTGCGCGGAAATACCGCTAGACGCCAGCGGGGGGGCCTGTGACGCGCGGTCAGCGGCGGTGGCGGGTGAGACGGGAACTCTGCCCGTTACGGTGCTAGGTACTACCGGCGCGTTCTGTTTGCGGCGTTTTCTTTTCATTTTTTTTACTATGTATGGGCTTACTCTTGACCTCGATTTAGCCTTGAAGATAGAGATGAGGTCGACGATGGAACGAGCTTGCCCAGAAGAAGCCTATTCACTCGCGACTTAAATAGATTAGGGTTATAAGAGCTCGGGGACACAGACGCAGGCAGAGAATTCCACTCCTTAGCTGTGCGCATTATAATGGATGTTTCAAAGCGCTTTGTGTGGATGCGTGGAATATCAACCAAATATGGGTGATATCCTGCAGTGCGTCTGGATTCTCGATGGTAGTAGGCGATGGCGGAATAAGATTATGGAGGTCTTGGGCACACTCTCCGAAGTACAATCTGTAAAAGACCGACAGACATGCAATTTTGTGCCGGTGGGCTAGGCTGTGAAACTTTGTTTTCACTAGCATCTCATCACCAACGAGCTTCTTGGCTCTGCGATCGATCGAGTCTAGAGCGGCTAGTTGGTATTTGGCTGAGCCATCCCAAAGGTGGCAGCAATTCTCCATGCAACATCGGACTTGTGCTTTGTATAAAACTAGCAACTGTCCAGGAGAGAAATACCGCTTAACTTTATTGAGGATACCCAACTTTTTGGCCAAATTTTGAGCTTTTGACTCAATGTTGGTGCCAAAGTTCAGGTTTGCACACAGCTTCATGCCAAGAAGCTCGAGGCTGTCGGTGACCGGTACAGATGTACCTCGAAAAGTAGGAGCCAGATTGAATTGACTCCTTTTGGCAGTGAATAGACACGCTTGTGTTTTGGTGGCGTTGAAGCTCACCAGATTTTTGTCACCCCAGTCGGAGACAAGACTTAAGGTTGAGTTTATACGCTTTACAATGGCCTCTCTCAAAGAACGTATTTCGTCACTGCTAGCTTTTGCGCTTGACATATATCTCTCGACGACAGTACTGTCATCTGCGTACCCAACAATATTAGGACCAAGTAGGTCGTTGATGTGCAGCAGGAAAAGAGTCGCAGAGAGAACAGACCCCTGAGGGACCCGGCGTCAATAGTCATGAGGTCAGAGAAGCAGCCATCAAGGACTACTCGGATCGACCGTTCGCTCAGGAAGTCAGAAATCCAAGTGCAATAGTCAGCGGAAATACCGTATGCAGGAAGTTTGCTCAGCAGGCTTGCGTGCCATACCCTGTCAAAGGCCTTTGAGATGTCCAGTGATACGGCAAGGGTTTGCCGTGTTTCTCGATGGCCTTGCCCCAGAAATGCGTAACATACACTAGAAAATCCCCAGTTGATCGTCCCCGGCGGAAGCCAAACTGACGATCACTGAGTAAGTCGTTAGTTTCTAGGTACGTCAGCTCAGCAATTTTCCATTTAGTACCCTTTCCATAATTTTGCAGAGTATGGAGGTGATGGCGATCGGACGATAGTTGGTGGGGTTGGCACGACTACCCTCCTTGGGTACCGGCTGTACATTGGCATCCTTCCAAGGTTTAGGCACCGTTCTTGTTTTAAGGAAGAGGCGGTACAAACGCGTCAGCACAGGAGACAACTCAGGCGCACAGTTCCTCAAGACTCTTGCTGGTATTCCATCAGGACCGCTAGCTTTGTTCACGTCTAGACTTCTAAAAACTCTTAAAACCTCTTTTGATTGTATTGTGATCTCCGTCATCGAAGAATCACAGCGAGGAATAGTCGGTGGCTGATTAAAGTCGTCATCTAGGCGAGAATTGCTTGCAAATAAATTTGCTTTCTCTGTTACGGAGTGGGCTAGCGGCTCGTCTGGTTTCAGCAGGGGAGGTAATATAGAATGGCAGAAGTTGTTTTCGACTGACTTGGAAAGGGACCAAAATTGTTTGCTACCAGAGGGGAAGGATGCAAGTTTGGTCCCTATGCGACTGGCGTGGTTGTAACGGGCCTTCCGGATCACCCGCTTGCAGAACTTTGCAGCAGAATTAAATGCTCTTTTCTTCGCGCGAACCCGCCGAGCTCGAACTTTGCGGTCACGGGCTTGAACCCAGGCTTCTGCATACCAACTAACTTTATTCGAGCCTCAGCGCGAGCGCAGTCTGCATTGAACCAAGGTCGGGCTTTGTGACCGAGCAGTATATCGGAGAATGGAATATAGTATTCCATTCCCTGTCGTATCACATCTGCAACCGCTTCAGCTGAACAAGTGGGGTCGCCCGAAGAAAAACACACTGGCTGCCATGGGTAGGACGCAAAGAAGTGCCGCATCTCATCCCAGTCTGCTGACTTGTATCGCCAAACTCGCCTCGTGCCTCTTGGGCTATCATCCGGAGGAGAGATGATCGACACGGACTTCACCAGACAGTGGTCGAATGTTCCCAGCGGGGCTGATACCGATACGGAGTGCCTGTCCGGATCTGGGGTCAGCAGCAAGTCCAAGCATTTGGACGTGTGTCCTTCAACGTCTGGCACCTGCGTAGCAACATTCACCAGCTGGGTGAGATCTAGCGATAGTGTTAGTTTACGCGCCTCTCTCCTAGCGTGTTCAGTTTTCTGGTATGGGAACAACCACTCGCTGTGGTGGGCATTAAAGTCCCCCAGAAAATGAAGCTGCGCTGTTGGGTACCGTTGTTGGGCACAATCCGCCTTCTCCATTAGCTGTTCAAAGAGCCTGGTTTACTCCTCGTCACTGCTGTGCGACCGATAGACACCGACGTAGAGAGATTTCTCGAGCCCGGTGTCCACCAGTAGCAAGATTGTAGAAAACCCGGAATCCTTAAAGCAACGGAGACGCCAATAGCAAATGTCATCGCGAACGTACACACAGACCCCAGCTCGTTTTTTGAACTTGTGTTCCAACGAGTATCCTGGGTAGTTGAGGTACGCCGCGTCCGACGGTGTTCCTATTTGCTTCTGCGTTAAAAAAAATAAATGCGGCTTGTCGGTCTCGAGATGATAGTGGACCGGGTCGATATTTGAGTGCAACCCCCTGATGTTTTTGAGGTGCACTCTTAGCGGGAGGAAGTACCGCCGTTTGGTAAACTTAATTATTTTCATACTTTTTTTCATTTCGAGGAGTGTGTGGTGGGGAAACGGAAGAATGGTCGAGACGGTACTCCTTTTTCCAATTGAACGCTTCAGCTCATTTGACCTGTGGGGAACTCATCTGGAGACTGCGGGGATGCCCGAGCCCCCCCGAAATGGGTCCATCGGGTCCAATCGGGTCCAATCGTCCAGTCGTCAGCTGGCACGATGGAGCATTTCGGAATTTTCCGCTAGTTTTCGGGCAGCCTTTCCCACGTCGGTTTTCGTGGTACTTGGGCCCCCTACTACCTGCGGTTGGCCAACGGCAGGGACCGTGCCTCGGATCCCGCTACCCTCCAGTATGAGTTACCCGGTACAAATTTGCTTAGAGACCAAGACCGAATCAGAGCCGCGCTACTGACCTCCTATTCCCCAATGGCACTAGCACTCCCGCACTCCGACGGAACACATCTAAGCTGTTTGGCGTCGGGCTCCGGCGGGAGGGTGGTCGCGAGCCAGGCGGCCGAAGCCTACCACCGCTGGGAAAGCGTACTCACGTATGTACACGACCAATTGCGACCGCGGTGAGCGTGAGACAGCCACACACAAGTGCTTTAAACTACTGGATACTAACCTTATAGCGTAGTAATATTCTGCATCCTTCACTTGGTATATTCCCATCATAAACACTCCCCAAATCGACACCACTAATAAAAAAGTATTGTACATGCCGTAAAAGGCAAAAAAAAAAAACAACCTGTTGAAAAACAATTACTGTAGGTGGAATTAAGCTCCAGCCCTGCTCACTAGATGGCGTTGTGATTGCCTTCGTCTTAAGTTAAAACTTGCTATTGAGATATTTTCTGTGTGGTATAGGGTCTCCCTTTCCTCACGTATGTATAACGCTTTGACTGTTCACTCCATCATACTCCGTGAATGTCCTTAACACTCCATTACACGCCATATCTTTTCCCATTACAATAGTTTACATTCCACAACATAACATCACACTACATTACAGTTCATAATATTTCATTATAGGCCAGAAAAACTATTATTTGACCTGGAAGTATTGCTGTTTTTTCTCGGATTTCCTACCCTCTTCTTTTTGTTTCTCGAAACTTTCTTCTCGTTGTTCCAATTTTTTGTCTTCTCTGATATCGTCTGTGTTAGGAATTGGTCTCTGGATTGTAAAATGCCTATGGTTGCTCGAAGTTCAGATATTTCATCTTCCAGATTTTCTGTAACGGCCGTAGTCATGTAGTTGGTTTTGATGTGAAGTTGGTTTTGTTTAAGGATAGGTATATCCTTTAGTAAAGTGGTGACGTCTGTGTGGTCAAAATATACCGATGGCAGATTTTTCAAGTCTTTTGCTACAAATGTTGGTAATTCTGTCGAATTTTTGTTCTTAAAGAACAAGAAGATGCAATATAGCAGACGTTAACCCCATCCGTCTCCTCATCGCGTTGAACGAAAGTTAGTAGATTTAGCCAGAAATCTTGCCACCTCCTCCACCTCTCCCTCCTTGAAGTGAGATCCTATGAGGCTAATGACATCCGTATAATTTATTTTACACTGCACGAAGCACAACAGTTCATTTACTATCAGATTAACTTTCTGAGTCGTCATTTTTGCGATTGAGGCATTTACTTTTCCCGTAAAATACACGGTATAAATGTTTTTTTTTTTCAAATAAAATATAACGCGAGCACTCAACTCAACAATGGCTGACTCCACCGGGCGGGAGCGGTGCTGGCGGAAAGCATACTCACGTATGTACACGAACAATCGCGACCGCAGTGAGCGTTAGACTGCCACACATAAGTGCTTTAAACTACTGAATACTAACCTTATAGCGTAGTAATATTCTGTATCCTTCACTTGGTATATTCCCATGATAAACACTCCCCAAATCGACACCACTAATAAGAAAGTATTGTACATGCCGTAAAAGGCAAAAAAAAACCCAACCTGTTGAAAAACAATTACTGTAGGTGGAATTAAAATCCAGCGCTGCTCACTAGATGGCTTTGTGATTGCCTTCGTCTTAAGTTAAAACTTGCTATTGAGATATTTTCTGTGTGGTATAGGGTCTCTCCTTCCTCACGTAGGCATAGCGCTTTGACTGTTCACTCCATCATACTCCGTGAATGTCCTTAACACTCCGTTATACGCCATATCTTGTCCCATTAAAATAGTTTACATTCCATTACATAACATCACACTACATTACAGTTCATTTCATTTCATTTCATTATAGGCCAGATAAATTATTATTTGACCTGGAATTAATTAGGTATGACTGTTTTTTGTCGGATTCTTGTTAAACAACTAAATATCTCTCCTATAATAATATCAGCTGATAGTACATTTTGTGTGGGAGGTCGAATTTGGTTTTTCGTACTTCGAGCTATATTCCTTGGGTAAAGATGTTCAGTATCATGATACTGAACCACGTTACCCAAGGAACAGCATAGTACATGCATATTTTTTGGTATAAAGAACTAATTAAAAGTCACCCTATATATTTCACAGCTTTCGCTTCCTTTGGAGCCGAACACTCAGTTTCTGTCCAATGCTTTGATATAATTTTGGATTCAGATGTAATAGTGGTGGACCCACGTTTCATCTGTTGATAAAAACCTTCGCAAAAATCTACTTTATTCAAATTCAAATTCAAATTCAAATAATTTATTTCAGATAAGAATCCATATAATTTGTTAGTACCACTTAATCTATATTAGTTTTATCATAAAATGTCAAAAAAAGTCCAGTATCAATAAATCATGTCAATAATCAAAATCTATTCATAATTACCCTATCAGAGTCCCAATCCAGTGCCTCTGTATAGGGCACTCGCACTTATCGCCTATCACCTTCAGAATGCTGTTGGTACTCCCACGCACCCTGCTCATCAGGGAAGCCACTTTTTTCCGCATTATGGCGTGGAAGCCATCGGTGCGCGCTTCCGCAAACATACCTGATGCGCTGCAGTAGCGCGGAAGCCCCAACAGCATCCTGAAGGAGTTATTATATTGAACGCGCAGGGCACTGTAAGTTTTCTGCTTATATGTGATCCAGAGACTGCTGGTGTAAAACGATTGACAAAAAGATTTGAACAATGCAATCTTAACCTTTATTACACTATTCAAACAGTGTTGGGAGTCTTGTGTACGAATTCGTTTTTGATCAAGCGCCAACGATTTCAAATTAAGAATATGGGAACCTGTTTTGTAAAATGAAATATTATTTTGATATTATGTTCTTTTTTAGGGTTCTGTACCCAAAGGGTGAAAAACGGGACCCTAATGATATGCCTCCGATGTCTGTCTGTCAGTCTGTCAGCAGGCTGTATCTCATGAACCGCAATAGGGAGAAATTTGAAATTTTCAAAATTTGTGTAAAGCTGTTGCCAATACAACAACAAACAATAAAAAAATATGAAAATAAAGAGGGGTTCCTAAACAGCTACAGGGGGGCGCGAAAAAAAAAATATCAACATAATACGAGTATAACAGATAGAAATATAACAGGGTATCTTTGTTCAGAGCTTGTTGAGTAGATAATTACTGTGGTTTTTGTTTTACTATTCATGAACAGTGATAATTATACAGTTGAAATTTTCACAGATTATGTATTTCTGTTGCAGATATAACAACAAATACTAAAAATTAAAAAAAATAAACAATTGAGGGAGGCATAGTTCATTACACTCCGTTAGATGTCATGGAACAGGAGCCGCGAAGGATTTTTCACGTGATAATAAGGGCGAAAATTTTATTAAAATGAATTTTGTATAGAGAAGCCGGTTTTTTTTTTCATTTCTGGAAAGTTTTATTCACTAAAAGTTATTTAGTCACGTGGACTGATTATGTCCTTTGAGTATTCGGAAGGTTGTCCCTTACACCCTGTATAGACTGCTTGGAAAGTAGAACAAACCTAAACTCAACCTTTGTCATACTTTCAGACACACACTTCTTCCATAAGATACACATTTCATTCGTTTATCCATTCATTTATAAGTACTCGTATCCACCCACATTACACACTATCGTCCGTGCCTCACTCGGCAGGGCTAACAGAAAACCAGCGCAGCAGCTTGTAAGGCTCTTTTATTTTACTGAATGTTACAGCACATGGGTCCATTATTTTATGTTCTGACTATATTTCTATTATTTATGCATATGTCTGTTTTGATTTGTAATTACGTATAATATTGTGTTGTGATGTTCGTAAATTAATAAAAAGATTCTGATTCTGATTAAAAAGCTTTGGCCAGACAAGAAAACCGGGAGCTTTAGTCAATACAGGCAAACCTGAAAATTTGGAAAATATATGTTTTATGCAACATGTTACAAACGCTCTAGACGAACGAGTGCGTGGAAAAGTAGACGTAGTGTATTTTGGATTTTAAAAAGACGTTTGACGTGTGAATACTGATGTGATAGTAGATAAGTAAGTAATAGTTGGTTTTACGCCTGCCTTATAATTTTATTTCACTTTAATCTGAACGCAACCGCTGTACTGCGCCTTTGCGCGAGACGGGGGGCCATCGCTCGCTCGTCGTTGCTCACGGCGGCGGCAACTAGTTCTTGTTCTTTTCTTCCAACTCCTCCACCTCCCCACGCATACCTAAGGCGCGGTCAGACTATATTTATTTATCGAACCGGAGGCGATACGTCAATTTTGCAGGAAAGACGTCAGACTTTTACGAAACATTTTCAGGTGTAAATCAGGGCAGTAACCTAGGGCCCTTAGAATCTTTTTTGTTATGATAAATGACTTATCCGACGTAGTACAGCACGCCACTTCTTTTTGCCAATGACCTTTAATTGCTTATTACTGTTAAATACTCAGTAGATTGCGAACACATGCAAGGCAAGGAGATATTGACAGAATAGTTCCATGGAGTAATGACAATAATGACAATGACAAATGCACCATAGCATTGCGTCCACTGGAATTCAAATATAGTATGAAGACAAAGCACTGAATAGAGTAGTCAGTTCTTCATCTAGGGATTCAACCATAATTACGGATATATGCAAAAAATCATTTTGGAATTGGAAATTTGTTATCCGCCAGACAAAAGACTTCCAAAACATTTCAGCAGTCAAAGCGTTTTACAATGCCTTGGTTAGGAGTCGCCTTGAAAGTAGCACGATGATATTATGATGAACACCTCATGAAACAAGTTGAAGCTATTTCCTCTTCTTCTACATTTACGGCAGTTAGTTGTGAGTTCTCGCAAGTTGACAAAATAAATCAAAGAAAATCGGATAATTTTATGCGTAATAATTGCAAAGAGAATGTGTTCCCGTCAACTTTTAACATGACACGTCATTTTGAACCAGTCAAACGTCAGCCTATGTCAATGCCATCAATGCAGTTGCAGGAACATAAGCCATTATTTATTTGTAAAAATTGCGGTTATTCGCATGGAAGATACCAATGTCTAGCATACGGGAAAAAATGCATGAAATGTGGAAAGCCTTATCATTTATCCGCAAGATGTAGAAGCGTTAGAGAGATACAAGAAAATGGTAGTGAAAATAACGAAGTTGGCACACTTTTTCTAGGTGCGGTTTTTGTAAATTCAATTAATAATATTCAAAACTGGTCTGTTACCTTAGATGTTGATTGCAATCCTTTGCAGGTTAAAGCTGATACGGGTGCTCTGGCGAATATTATGGCAGAAAGCGCTTTGGTCTCTCTTGGTTTGGATAAAAATAATTTACTACTAGTTACGACTAAGCTAACTACATACACTGCTTAGGTAAGTGCAAACTCTCTTGCAAGTACAATGGCAGAATTTTTGAGCTTAACTTTTTTGTTGTTGCTGGGCGATATACTAACCTTCTCGGGTTAAAATCGGCTATTGACATGCATCTTGTGATACCAATGCGTGAAATAAAAACGCAGGTAGATTTATTTTATGAATTTAAAGATATTTTTGAAGGTTTAGGTTGTATGAAAGGCGAGTATGATATTAAAATTAGAGAAAACTCTGTCCCTGTCATCCATGCGTGTAGAAAAGTACCGTTAGCTGTACAGCCACGTTTAAAGGAGCAACTAGATGAAATGGAAAAGCAAAAGGTTATTGTACGAGTTACTCATCCAACTGAATGGGTGAATTCCTTAGTAGTTGTTTACAAACCTAATGGCGATCTTAGATTGTGTATAGATCCTAAAGATCTTAATCAAGTAATAATGAGGCAACACTTTAGCTTGCCAACTTTTGGGGAAATAACAAGTAAATTATCAGGTGCAGCTGTTTTTAGTACACTGGATGTTAAAAGTGGCTTTTGTAACATTAAATTGTCTGAAGCCAGTTCGGATTTATGCTGCTTTAATACCCCGTTTGGCAGGTACAAGTTTTTGAGAATGCCGTTTGGTTTGTGCAGCGCTTCAGAAGACTTTCAGCAAAAAATGCGTGATATTTTAGAGAATTTAGAAGGAACAGAAGTTTTCATTGATGACATATTGATTTGGGGAAAAGATCAGGTTGAGCATGATAAACGATTAAGATTAGTTTTGGAGCGATTGAGGCAAGAAAAAGTAAAATTGAATAAAGATAAATGTAAATTCAATTTGGAAAAGGTTAAGTATCTCGGTCATATAATTAGTAAGAAAGGGTTAAAGCTGGATGATACCAAGATTAATTCAATTGTTAAAATGAAGAGTCCGCAAGACAGAAAAGAATTGGAAAGATTTTTAGGCGTTATCAATTATGTTTTAAAATTCATTCCTAACTTCACAGTTTTAAGTTTTCCTTTGAGAGATCTTTTAAAAAAAGATGTTGAATTTTTATGGCTAGATGTTCATGAAAAAGTTTTCCAAGACTTAAAGAAAAAGTTAGTTTCAGAGCCAGTTTTACATTTTTTTTATTCAGATCTTTCTGTTACTCTTTCTGTGGATGCTTCCAAGGATGGTCTTGGAGCTGTTATTTTACAGAACAAACTTCCTGTTGCCCATGCTTCTAAAGCCTTGAATGAGTGTCAAAAAAGATATGCTCAAATCGAAAAAGAGCTTCTTGCTATTTTGTTTGGCTGTGAAAAGTTTTTTCAATTTATCTTTGGTCGAAAAATAATTATTGAAACTGATCATGCTCCTTTGATTTCTATTGTTAAGAAACCATTAAACTCATGTACTGCACGCATACAGAGAATGTTGCTTAAGTTGCAGAAATATAATTTTTAAACTGGTTTATAAACGTGGCAAGGAATTGTATTTAGCTATTACTTTGTCTAGATCATTTGATATAAATGATTCTTCAGAAATTGATTTAGATAGTGAAGAAATTGAAGCGCAGATAAATTTTATTATAAACAATATAAATGCATCAGAGTCACAGTTGGGCAAGATCTAAGAGCTTTCTTTGCAAGGTGATGAATTAATTCTTGTAAAGAAGTTTATAGCTGATGGCTGGCCATCTCATAAAAACTCGTTGCCTGTTAATATAAGAAAATGTTGGCCCGTTAGAAACGATTTGACTTTTAAATTGGATATCATATTTAAAGGGAATGCTGTTGTGATTCCATTGAAATTGAGACGAGAGATGTTACAACGTTTACATTTTCCGCATTTAGGTGTCACAAAAACGTTGATAAGAGCACGTGATTGTTTATATTGGCCTGGCATACCCAATGACATTTATAATTTGGTTTCATCTTGTGAGACTTGTAAACTTTATAGTAATAACAACAGACAGGAGACGTTGATACCGCATTAGGTTCCAAATTTCACTATGCAAAAGATTGCTGCTGATTTGTTTGAATTAAATGGTAAAATGTATTTACTAATTGTTGATTATTTTTCTAAATTTCCGGAGCTTTCACTTCTGACTAGTACAACTAGTGAAGCTGTTATTAATAACTTGAAGCGTATTTTTAGCCGCAATGGTATTCCGGAAATTTTCATGAGCGATGGAGGACCTCAGTTTTCTAGTGAAAAAATTGCTGGTTTTTGTAAAGAATGGAATTTTGAACATAAATTTTCCAGTCCTGAATATCCTCAGTCTAATGGTATGGTAGAGAGAACGATTCAGACTGTTAAGAATTTGTTGAAGAAAGCGTTTCATGATGGTAAAGATCCATACTTGGTTATGTTAGAGTTCAGGAATACTCCTATTTCTCATGCAATTCCTTCACCTGCTCAAAAGTTAAGAGGAATTTTGCCAATGTCTTCGGAGAGCTTTAAACCAAAAATTAATAAAAATTTAGGATCTGACTTTGTAAAAAGACAGTTTAAAGGAAAAGTTAATTATGACCAAAACAAAAGAGATTTAAGACCGCTTGTTATTGGGGAAAAAGTACTATTTAAGGTTGGTAAACAATGGAGAAGAAGTGAAGTTTTTTTTCATTTAGATAGACGAACCTACAGAATTATTTCTAATGGTGTATGTTTTAAACGTAACAGAATATTTATCAAGCCACTAGCTTTTGTTCCATTTTATATTCCGGATGACATAGTAACACCTTATATTGTAAATGATTCTTCACCAGTGGAATCTAGATCTAGGGCTGTGTTACATAGAAATTCTCAAGGGTTTCTAGTTACTTCGTCAGGTCATGTTAGTCGCCCTCCTGATCGTTTAACTTATCTTATTAATTAATTATCATTAATTGATTGTTTATCTTTTAAGTTTATTTATTAAAAGGAATATGTTGTATAATATCTCTTTACTCTGTGTGTTGATAATAAAAATAAATAAAATTGTCATTCGTCCGACAGAACTTGAACATGGTAGTTTTCTATTATAATGTATTTATTATAAATCTCGACAAACATGTCGTCAGGAACCGCGGCGGCGCACCCAACAAAGCTACGGGAAGCCTCAAGACGTAAATGGTGAATGACCCCAGGGCGATCAGCTGTGAACCACGTGTCGTTATAGACGTTCATAACAATCCGAGCATTGCGTAAAAAATCTATGCCTAACAGGGTGTCGTTATGCACAGAATCCGGAAAAATAACGAAGGTGGTCAGTACAACCGAAACTTCAAGTTTAACATCAACATCCGCAAGTTTGATGTCCATCTCGTGCACAATACCGTCGGCGAGCTTGACCTTCATGACGTCACTACGAAAAGGATGGTTGTTCCTTTGAAGTAGGGCGTAAAGGGTAGAGCCTGCAACACTTCGTCTAGCCGCGGTATCAGCTAATCCTGTTCCCCGTTTACCATAAATTTCGATATCCAGGAAAGGACGTCCTCCGAGATCAGCAGCGCTTGAATCACAAGTATGACCATTAATACTATAAGTAGTGGAATATTGTGCTATCTGGATCAAGAGTTATCAGAGAACTAGAGTTTTAAAAAACCCAGAGTTTTCCGAAAACAGGAGTTTTCGAAAAACACATGTGTTTCAAAAACTCTAGTTCTCTGAGAACTCTCGATCCAGATAACACAATATTCCAGTTTTATTTGATTCTTTATTTATTTTTTAACATATCAGATACATTTATAAAATACTAACATAATTAAGAGAATAGCGTTTACGAACAATTGTTTCCAGAACATAATGTTTTCAGAAAAGTGTTCTCAAATAACACGAGTTTTTTGAGAACATTACTTATTTATTTATAAACAAAAATAAAAGTAATTCTTAAATTAAAATTTTATTACATTGAAAGTATTTATTGATTTCTTTAAAACATATTTTTTAAAAAAGACCTTAATACAGACAAACAAAATATTTTATGAAAACATACATATTACAAATTTTGTTATTATCACTGCACCACTTTTTTTAACAAGTTACGTTTTTTAAAGCACATACTGATGCATGATGTGAACAAATTAGAATCTTATCAGAATTACAATATTCTTCAGATAAATTCAATAAGCTAGGGCACTGAATATCTTCCAGGTTTCGCACTATATTGTTAGGCATTTCTTTAGCAATCCATCTGACTTTTTTTTTAGACCTTTTGTGTCTTGTCTCCTTTCAGTTTTCGAAAGATCATAAAATGGAAATGGTGGTTTAAACAAAAATACTTGTACTATTTTACCATATGCAATTGCTATTTCTTTCAGTTTGAAGTCATTTGAATCACTTTTGAAACCCTGTACATCAACGAGGGCACTCATATTATCCTTGTCACTATATTACTTAAGGGCTTGTAGGTACTCAACTAGACGGTCATTTATATATAATTAGGCAATAAGCAGCCGTATTACTTGGAATGTCTCCTGATGTTTCAATTTCCAAGCGGACATCAACCGGGCTACTTTTTAAATTTTCGTTTTGCGGAGAACAATTGATTACGCTGTCGGATTATTTATTTATTCTTTTATATATCAGATACATTTATAAAATACTAATATAATTCAGAGAACAGTGTTTACAAACAATTGTTTTCAGAACATAATAAGTTTTCGGAAAAGTATTCTCAAATAACGTAAAAATAAACAATTTCAATATTTCATAATATAATTATCGTCTAATAAAATACTTTTCGTTGTATGAAAAGCCGGGGATAAATCTTGGTAAAAGTCTGAGTACTCTGTAATCTTTATTAATCAATTTCTGTAAGTTTTTTATTTTCTCACCACAATTTGACAGAATTTTTATGCTTAGACTATTATTGTATAGCATAACAAAATTGTGGGAGACTGATGCCTAAACTAGACTAGACTCCTCCGTCATGAAATCGATGAAAAATATCTTTTTAGGAGGTACATTTGTTCTCTTTCGTGGCTTTTTTCCCTGTAAATGAAATGTTTAATTTAGTTCACTTCATTAAGACGACAATACGACAAAACAAACTTACATAAATATAAAAAAATAAATAGATAGTTTATGTACCTGTGATTCTTCTTCAGGAGTATGCAAGTAGAATAAACTATAAGTCAATAAATAATTAACATAGACTGGTACTAGGCATAAGTTATACGTAGACTAAGTTAAAGGGGTGAGTTGGAGGGTGGACTGCGTGGCTATCGCACCCCTTCTCACATACAAGCATAAGGGTGGACTGCAGTGCGGCTATCGCACCCCGTGCTTCTAGGCAAGGTATAACTTGAGGACTGCGTGGCTATCGCTCAAGCTAACCGCTAGCTAGATAATGAGAATATTGGAGATGCGCCGGCTTTTATATGCTTCGGTCCGTGCAGCCGGGCGTTGCTTGCTGGTGGTGGGGTACGCTCCGCAGTGTCGACGCGCAGAGCGAGCGAGGTAGATGTGTGCGAGCGAGAAAGTATTCGAGTCCGCGCGTAACGAATGACGATGATGATAAGATGTACTTGTTACAGTCTCCCCCTCTGGTACTTGCAGACGTCCCGTTAAAGTACCAGGACTAAGAAGGTAAAACTTTTTTGGGTCTTCCACGTCGTCTAATAGGTATTATTGGTACTGGAGTTTCATCGTCTCTTTTCTCAAATTTCACTATGGCTGACGTATGATATTTTCCAATTGGGTTTTCAGTTTCATTGACATTAGCTACCTCATAGATTGAACTTCCCTGTTTCTTGATAATGACATAGGGTCCATCACGTCGAGGGGCCAGTTTAGCTGAAAATTGTTTGTCTTGGTTGCTGACGGGGTGAGTTTCTACTAAATCTCCGACAGAATAGCCAGGGTCTGTACGTCTCTTTTGATTTGCTCTAAGTCTATTGACGTCTTGCATATTCAATGGAATGTTCATTAAGTCCCTCCCCCTGCTCCAAAGCTGCTCCAATTGCGTAACTGCTTGTATCAGAACCGGTGCAGAGGTTAATGCTACATATGATATATTCTCTATTTGCTTGAAGATAGATACACTCGTCACGAATTCTTCGACTTTCTCGTAGCTACGTTCGCCGTCAAAACGGTGGGTACATCGAGTGAAGTTTTTATTTATTCTTGAAGATGAGGGTATTCGACTTAAAAGTTCTTCAAATTGTTCCGTAGTGAGTTGTACCGCCGCCATCTGATCGTGATGCGTTCCTTCTTCGTGTTATATCGTCTGTCTAGATCTTCGACTCTTTTTTCCGTAAGGCGACACTATGAAGAGTAATGAGACGCCAGATAGATCGACTGTCTAGACCTTTATCTCTTTTTTCCGTTGGGTGCCACTATGAAGAGTGAATGAGACGCCAGATAGATCGACTGTCTAGACCTTCCTCTCTTTTACGTTGGGCGCCACTATGAAGAGTGAATGAGACGCCAGATAGATAGACTGTCTAGACCTTCCTCACTTTTACGTTGGGCGCCACTATGAAGAGTGAATGAGATGCCAGATAGACCGATTGTCTAGACGTTATCTCTTGCCCCACGTTGGGCGCCACTATGAAGAGTGAATGAGACGCCAGATGGTTGAGATACGTTTATTCATACAGAACTTTAGACTGGTACTAGGCATAAGTTATACGTAGACTAAGTTAAAGGGGTGAGTTGGAGGGTGGACTGCGTGGCTATCGCACCCCTTCTCACATACAAGCATAAGGGTGGACTGCAGTGCGGCTATCGCACCCCGTGCTTCTAGGCAAGGTATAACTAGAGGACTGCGTGGCTATCGCTCAAGCTAACCGCTAGCTAGATAATGAGAATATTGGAGATGCGCCGGCTTTTATATGCTTCGATCCGTGCAGCCGGGCGTTGCTTGCTGGTGGTGGGGTACGCTCCGCAGTGTCGACGCGCAGAGCGAGCGAGGTAGATGTGTGCGAGCGAGAAAGTATTCGAGTCCGCGCGTAACGAATGACGATGATGATAAGATGTACTTGTTACAATATTATATTATTAAATAAAAACAACAATTGGGTTAAAACTAACATAATTTTATAAGAGTTATGTTGCTAGATGAAATAATTGGCCAAAACTTAAAAGTATCTGACTTGAGGATTCTAAATGAAGGATTCTCAGATCAGTACAGTACCTACCAGCGATTTGTGTTTGAACTTTCTTTGCACACACGGCCGCACATTGGTGAAAACACTTTGACCTTGAGCGGGTTTCTGGTTTCGGGCGTTGTAGCGTAGCGTTGGTTCAGCTTTGGTTTTGTTTCCACATGCTTGTTGGCGTGCATACTTTATTCAAATAATTAAGTAGGCAGTTACGTAATTGTGATTATTCATTCATGTCGTGTGGGTTGCAAGGTCGATGACCGACCTTACAACCCTAGTGTCAGAGTTGTTGTGCGCCTAAAGGCCTCTGACATAGCTCACTTACGACTATGTCCGTAGATAGTAGTCGGGACCAACGGCTTAACGTGCCTTCCGACCGAAGCACGGAAACATCAACTGTTTAGATCCTCATGTGATTCATCCAGCAATATCCTAAAACTTCCTATACAAAACCGCCATTACACACAGTAGGATTGGCAGTGCGCTTTGCAAGCAGGGCCCTGCATGCAGGCCGTTTAACCAAACAAGGTCGCACAAAGGGATTTTTATTTTGACTGTGTCCCCAACGGGAATCGAATCCAAAACCTCCGGGGCACTACTCACTACACCACGAGGGATGTTGATATTAAATTTTATCAACACTAATGCTATGCTGGCAACACTTACGCGATGGTTATTGTGCAAATCTGTGGGCACACGAAAGAGAAGAGACGACTGAGCGAGCGACGAAAATTATTGAAAATCGAAAAAAATGAGCTCTCGAATGTACCTTTAAATGTGTGCATCTCAAAGATTTGACTTATAATGAAAAGGCAATTACAAAAAAGTATTTAATTTTTAAGTTAGTGTTCAATAAAATTTTCGGGCGAACGAGACAAATGCGCGCCTGATGGCAATGGACTTATTAAATTCCGGAAAAAGGTGGCCATGTTTTTTTTTTTTTTGATATTTTAGAGCTGAAAAATCACGAAATTTATAGAAACAGATTTTTTATTGCTATATTTTTTCCAGGATATTTTTTCAAAAATCCGTCCATTTTTTCGGATGCATGTCTATATTCCTTTAGCCTCACAGCTTTAAAAAAAAAAAAAAACAGTGATGACATAAGATAACCTGATAACTAAAACGGAGTGATTTATTTCCTCTATGCTGATAACCTCACTCACTCCACTTTCGGAGTTTCGTGTTGTTTGTTTTTTCGCTGCGATTATTTTGAGATTTCAACCACTAACGACTACGGCTTGACCCTGGAACACCGATATTTGCTGCTACTACTGACTGACCTGGCTTACACTGAAACGGACACCGAATACTCTGCTTACTTGACGACCTTTGCTGACGTGAAACGGACTCCGATATTAGCCTTCTCGACGACCCTTCCAAGAAGTAATAGTGTTCTGTGCCCTTAGACACCTTCTGATCTTCCTTTTGTCTGGCGAATACCTAACATGGACGCATTCGGTCATTCTGAAGATGACTCAATGGATAGTTTCCATAACCCAGAATATTATCGCGATGAAGCGCGTTGTTTGGTGCCATCGTGCAAAAAATACAGACGTGATAATCCACAAATGAAATTTTTTGGGGTTCCAAGCTCACTGAAAGAAAATTGGTGCCAAGCATTGTTGAATAAAGCTCCACCTAAAAGATCATTGTTTGTCTGTGAAGATCATATAAATGTGAGTATACGTTGACATCTTAGTTAGACCATCAGCTTTTATACCTGCTACTTTTTGTAGATTATCTTTCTTATCATCTAAACATGTTTTTTTTAAACCAGCCAGTGAATGATACTAACAGTATGTATACTTTTTTAGATTGAACAATATTGCTATACTTCTAAAAGAGGCAAATTGCACTTAAAATCAACATCAAATTTAACAATAACAAGAACATGGAACGAAGAAGCACCCGTATGTATTACATTTTAGTAAATTACGAGTATGCTCTTTTATTTCCATTTTACATGAATCTAAGTTCTAAGTAAGATACTCAGGTTAGTTTATGTAAATACATATCATAGTGTTATTCGTTTTGTTTTCCTCCAATCTTTCCCTATCAGAGGTTATGTTGATACAGTTGCTGCCTGCTGTCTCTTTATGTTGTCTCCCTAACATTTTCTTGTGTCTCTACTTTTCTTTTACTCATTGGATTGTATTACCTGATCATATCAGTTTAAAAATGATACATTTTCTGGACAACGGTTGTAGATTTATAGGTTATTCTGTAATGAATAAATTATCTTTCTTAGCAGTCCATGTTGACTACACCAAAGCACATCAGTCAGGGTAATTTCTCACTGTTTTGTTTGTATCGCAACCTCAATAATTTTCTCTTTTCTTTTATAGCCTTCAAAGAAACCAAAGATATCTGTAAGCCAATGGAATATCAAACAGTCAGTCATGTATCAATCTACACATTCTGAAAATGCTGAATTTACAACGGTTAGTACTTAGTTTAAGCTTTATTTGTCGTGGTAGCCATCTACAATCAGGTTCATTATAATTATGTTAGATCAATGACTGATCTCACAAGTTCTGGTGTCACTACTGTAAATTTAGCCACATACTGATGGTCAGTAACACTACTTCATGTAACAGCTGCGCAATGATAAGGTGTATCTATAAAGGGTGCCAGGGTGCAACCTGGCACATTGTGTACACTCTGCAAAAATCTGCATTTTTTACCACATTGAGAATGAAGAAAGTATACCCAACAGCATGTCAGTAAAAGCCTTTCGAATTTTATACCATGTAATAGAGTTGTTTGGTGTGGTTGACTATATATTTTTGGGCATAAAAACAGCATGTCATTTGGAATTTTATGGCATGTAATATAGTTGTTTGGCAAATGATTTTGCTGACATGCACTTGACTTTATATTTTAGGCATGATTTTTTTTTCAGTCTGATGTAACTGCTGGCTGTTCGCCGAAAATTCACAAAGAAGTTTTAGCAAAACCGTCATTGCGAAGTGTAGGCATTAATACGAGCATAACTGTGAACGAAGTGGATAAAAAAGTTATGCCTACTCATGAAGGAAGCTTCTCAGCCGCTACGAGTGGGACATCAACGCCTTCTTTGTATCAGCCATCTACTAGTTCTAGTAGTAGTCCTAAAGATATAAAGGACTTGTCTGGACGCAATCATGTATTAAAAATGATTGAATGCAATCCAAAAATGTACATTGGTATTCCCAAAAAATTTTCTTGGATTGTTGATCTTATTTCAAAAGAGTGCAAACTAAATCGATTACATGTTATTATAACGTTATTTAAAATCAAGCAGAATGATAGTTTAAAAAGAATAAGTGACCATTTTGAATTGACGGAGGTGACCATTCTAAATATTATTAAAAAATGTATGACTGTTATTGCAACATATTTACAAAACTTTATATATTTGCCATCAACAATTCAAATAAAGTCAATGTTGCCACCTGTCTTTAAAATGAGGTATGCTAATGTACAGTGCATTATTGACTGCTTCGAAATAGAAATAGAGAAGCCCTTGGACCCCGTCAAACAGCCACAAACATGGTCGAATTATAAATCATGTAATACAATAAAATGTTTAATAGGTTCTTGTCCAAATGGTCTAATATGTTTCATATCAGAAGGTTATGGCAGAAGGATATCAGACAAAGCCATTACAGAATGCAGTGGCTTTGTGGATATTCTTTCTCCAAATGCAGTAATATTAGCAGACCGAGGTTTCAAGGGCATAACAAGTTTATTAAAAGATAAAAATATCCAACTCATACATCCACCAAGCGTATCTGCAAATGAAACCCCAACCAAAGAAGAAGTGATCAAATCCAAAGTAGTTGCAAGTCTTCGGGTACATATAGAAAGGGTCATCAGAAGGATAAGGGATTTCTACTTTTTAAAACCACACTCTGTAGTAAATCATAAACATGTATGTTACTTAGACGAAGCAGTAATAATTGCATGTGCACTTAGCAATTTACAAGATGAAATTATTAAAATTGAATAAAAACTAAATCATTATTTTCCGCCATTTTATTTCACCCAGGACTGTATGCACGGCAGCAAGTAAGTGGTAACAAAACCAGTATGAGCTAAACCAGTCCTTCGTTGCAATCGTACAGATAGATATACAAGGTTATTTTTTTTTACCTGATATGAGTATGCCTACCTTGATTGTGAGGTCAAAAGCAACAACATTTGTTCTGCGACTTTGCTAAGGCACATAAAAATTTCGACTTCCCATACAAAATGTGTTGGTCTCCTGCGTTACTTTGTATGGGAGGTTAAATTTTTTTTGATCGTTATTAGCAAAGTCGTAGAACAAAAGTTGTTGCTTTTGACCTCACTAACAAGGTAGGAATACTCAATCAGGTCCAAAAAAATAACCTTATATAATAATAATAATAATAATAATTGTTAGTTTCCTTTTTATTGCAATAGTTTACTGCACCCATCGGGTATTACCTCTGATGCATTTTATGTGTGGGTGTACTTAGAGGTAAGACCCGAAAGGTCAGTTCCATCTCACAATTTAGATTAGTGTCTCAAACGGCCTCTACGTGTTGGACCCATGTCCCCACGCAAGCCTAAGGCCCGGGTTTCGGCCCGTGAACTCCAGCCAGAGACTACAATAATAATAATACTTTATTAAAAACAGAATTACAACTTAGACATAGGATACTAACTCTAAAAATTAATACATTTATATTCTTAAAGCGAAACTTACGTCTAGGTTGATACAATCATTACCAGTGGTCCCCAAACTAGGCGAAGCCTGTATCTTGGGAAACCTATGTACATTTGGTTACCGAGTTGTCTATATAGCTTAAAGTGATAACTTAAAAGGAAAATAATAGTAATTAAATCTAACAAAGTGCGTTGTAGCTGCTATTCAAATTAATTTAAGAATTTATTTATTACCTAGTGCATATACTACTATACTACCGAAATATTATTGTCTAAAAGGTATAATTAATTCTGTTTGTTGATAATCTAAAGTGCTAAGCCAATTTTGAAATATACGCATATAGATCCCTTGGAGGTTGCCAAATATGACTTTAACCTGGCGTTCATGTTCAAAAGAACGCCCTGTGTTTTATAGCAATCGAAAGGGTAATTGAAAAGGATTGATTTATTCAAAGTAACATAGTATTTTAAAATAAGACTGCACCGAGCGGACACTAGTGCCCTCATCAGAATTTAAATAATAAGCTTTATGTTGTGTTGTTTATTCAAAATCCTTTGAACAGAATGCGGTAGCCACCAATTTCCGTTTAAAGGATTTTGAATAAACAAGATAACATAAAGCTTATTGTGATAGTTTAAAATAAGGCTATCCTGACAAAGAACACTTTGTCCGTTTTTCATTTTTGTTCCAATTCAAAGAAAAGTTATTTAAATTCTGATGAGGGCGCTGGTGTGCGCTCGGTGCAGTCTTAAAAGAAGTATATGATAAGTAACAAGGTCAAGATAAAAGTAGGCTGATTTGGCCCCAGCTTCCTCTTAACCGTCTTATATGCATGTTTCCTCGTAAAAGATTACTGCAAATAGATTTCTCTAACAATATTTTTGCTTTTTACAATGAGTGTTGTTCGATCAATTTTGAGCGAGTCAGCCCGAGACCATCATTCACTACAACATAGGTCAAATTTAATAGCTGCACTGAGTGTAAAAAAAAGTACAGATATACTTTAAAAATATATATTATTTTAAAATACATAAATGTTCATTTCTTACCCAACAAATAAGAATCTAGCAGTGGCATATTTACGGACCTGGCATATTTATCAGACCAGTCAAACTGTGTAAGCAGTTGAGCGGGCCCTTGTTCAAGTAAAAATTTTTAAATGAATAAATATCCTATCTATCTATATATAAAAGAACTTAAGACAAGGCACTTTGTAATATTTTTGGATAGATATTAGTCTTCCAAAAAAGCTCTGCCTTATGTAATAATTCGTTGACATATTCGGTATCTAAATGTACCCATACAAGTTGAAATTTCTTATTCTTTTCAAAATCTGGGTCAGCTACGCAAAATAAACATTTTGTGCAACACGTTTCCAACATTTCCATCTGACATTGATCATAAAATTTTTGTTTAATTATATTACCATCCAAATAGTTTTTTATTGTGTTTCTGGTACTTGGGCATTTAACTTCTACAACAAAATCATTGGTTGCACCGTCAGGTGAAGCTCCACATATTAAATTAATCAAAGAAAATCCACAATCCCGAATTTCACATTTAATTTTTTTTTCAATTTCTCTCATAACAGATTTCTCAAGTATTTTTCCCCTTCTCATTGCTTTTGTTTCATATTTTTTATACCCTCCTAATATTTCTTCAACCAGTGACCCATCAGGAGTTTGACAGTGGCAGACATCGTAAATCTTAGATCCTGCGATTCTTCCCTGACGGATGCTATGCCACAGTTTAGATTCAGATTGTTGGGTAGTACATTTTTCGATCTCTTTAATCACATCATTATTTAAGACTACTGTCATTGCGTCTTTAAAATTTTCAAATGAATGATTATCACTCTGAGAAGTAAATTCTAATAATAAATTGAAAATACAATATTTTATAAGACCTCTGTCACAATCCGGTAGCGGAGTTAAAATTAATGAGCTTTTTATTTTTCTTTTCCGACACTCTTCATAAAAATTATTAAGTTTTGTTGGGTCTTTAGGGCCCATCAATTTAGCCGGCGTAGCTATTTCTTTTGCTCTGGCTGGTTGAGTAGCTTCACTAGAGAGTCTAGGTTTCTTCCAGTAACATTTTATTTCTGTAGTGGATGGTTCAGACCATTTTTTTTCCAACCAAAATAGAAGAACTATTGTGTGTTTACAGCAACCTGAAATAAATTTAATAATATGTAGGCACATACTACTTAGCAGCACCTTCTTTGCGACACCGAGTGAGGCCTCCTTGCTTCAGGAATAGACTGGCAGCTGAGTATTTAGTTAGCTGTCGATCTGATGAAGCGTCAAGGTGAAAGGGCGACACAAGACAACACGTCATCTGGTTGAATTGTGATCGTGCTTTTAGTTCTGACTATTTGTCTGGTTTCCTGAAGATATGATAAGTGGGGTTGCAGCACAGGACGTACAATTATAGCGTTGACTGTAATAACTATCCAGGGTCAAACTGAGCCAGAAGGGTCCGGGTGCCTCACCACAAACCCGGAGCCCGTGACATGACGTGACAATAATCGGATCCTGGTTGTTTATACCTGAACCCACAATAATCCTAAATGATTTTGATATTTATGGCCTCCTGCGCCGATATCAGAAGTGGGATAAAGAGACACAGCTCAATATTTTAATCATGTGTGCAAGCATTTCAGTTTCATGGATCTGCGTAAAAGTACAGTCGTGCCGAGAAATTGTTGAGCAACAAGTACAATCAAGAGAATTAGGTGCTGTACATACATTTTATGATAAAAAGGAATCAAGTTTAATGAGTTTTAATACCTGATATGTCGTAATGTTCAAAATTATATACGCTTAGATGGTGACAAAAAGCGTAATTTGCAAAAGTATCGTAAATTAGAAAGGCGTTGATGCATTTTTAAATAGTGGATGTTAAAGGCGCTTACGGTACATACGAAGAAGACAAGACTTGCTTGTGGTTGTGAAATTATGTAATTTTCGACTTTGTAGAATGGAATCAAAGTTACGTACGGTAGCGACGATGTGCTCCTACGCTGTTTTTATACAAAGATAACCAGATTAACCAGATGTCTGTAAAAATAAAATGGAAATAAACGAAATCTGAATGAATACCGATTAAATAAAAACAAAATGAAATGAAATGAAACGAAACAAAATAATTTGATCACACAGCTAATGCTGACTGGTTGAAATGGTGGTCGCTGTTAGGTATGCTCTGTGACTGAAGGATGCCAGTTGAAACCAAGAGCACTAAATACAAGTATACAAAATAGTGGAGAAGCAACATTTTTGAGTCTCAATGATAATGAGCATCTTTATTGGCAATTTCGTGTCAACTCAGTGCGTGAAAGACTCAGTAGATTCGTATTTGCGTCAATGAGAGTTTCCCAAACAATATCAAAAGATGCTACACTAACTGCATATTATGGATATCAGGTCTGTCGTCAGTCCTTAGCTATGGTGTGCTATTTATGGGGACACAGCGTTAATCTAGAGGATGTGTTCAAATTGAAAGATGTTCTTCTAGCAAATAAACGATTTGATTGATTGTTTGAAAATCTGTGGTAGACTCGCGATGCTCTACAGGGACGAATGTTGGATAATTAATAAAACTATGTAACCAAAATCCATGTAACCGAGATGAAAATGCTTAGATGGGCCGGTGGAACTTAATTGGATAGACTCAGGAACATACATGTTAGTGGCAGTTTCAAAGTATCGCCTATTCTAGACAAACTTCAATAAAGTCAGCTCCGGTGGTACGGATTATGTGATGCGCTGAGAAGAAGAGCACCACTTTGAGTCTGTGCTAAATATTGACAAAGGGAAACAAATCTAAATAACCCCTGGGATGCCAAAGAGCTATTTGGTGGATGAAAATGTAAGAACTTACAAAAAATATTGTGGTCGATTATAACGACAGAGCCAACGGTTGAAAATATATTCAGGGGGTCGATTCCAAATTAAAATGGGAAGAGGCATGGAGGAAGAAAAGAGATAGACAGTGTACTGATTTTGATACATTGTGATTGATGATGAAAATCAACAAGCCAGAGCCATATTCTTAGCAATATCGAACAGCAGAAATGGAATATATGTGAATTTCGAATAATGTGGACTGTCTGTACATAGACAGAATTATGTTGTTGATACCTACCTTATGGATATCTGGTGAGCATGTTCCTTATTGTGAGATAGTATGATATGAGACGCACGTAATTTGAAATTGCTATGTTGATAATATGATTTGAAGTTACTCAGTTGGTTTGGGTGGTTGTAGGGTGATTACTGTTGAGCTGATAGAAAGGACAATGTCGTACGGGCCAGCCCGATTCGTTGGGTGGTTGAAGGTTCGCATTGGTCCAATCTATGTTTGTGAAGTTGATAGAGAGGGCAATGTCGTACGGGCCAGCCCGACTTGGTTGGGTGGTTGAAGGTTCGCATTGGCCCAATCTGTGTTTGCGAAGCTGGTCGGACAGTGGCGGATCCGGTCCATGCCTATCGGGGCTGGTCGAAGGGACACACTGGTCCGGGCCAGGCTTTGTTGATGGTTGGAAGGACAGTGGTGGATCTGGTCACCGTGCCCATTAGGGATGGTCGACGGACACACTGGTCCTGTCCGTGATTTATGTGGGAAAGATGTCATCCGGTCCATAGTGAGATGGTCGAAAGGGTACATGCTTTCAGAGTTGGGTTGAAGGGGCACATGCCTTCAGAGTAACTTCACAATGAGTGTTTTCAGTTTTGTGTGTGATGATGATCTTGATTGTCAGGATAGACGAGCGGATTGCTTGGTGATCTTGTTTTTATTTGTTTTAGGACATTGTTAATGGATTAACGCCCGAGGACGGTCGTGTTGTCAGGACGGCCGTGTAGGCACATACTACTTAGCAGCACCTTCTTTGCGACACCGAGTGAGGCCTCCTTGCTTCAGGAATAGACTGGCAGCTGAGTATTTAGTTAGCTGTCGATCTGATGAAGCGTCAAGGTGAAAGGGCGACACAAGACAACACGTCATCTGGTTGAATTGTGATCGTGCTTTTAGTTCTGACTATTTGTCTGGTTTCCTGAAGATATGATAAGTGGGGTTGCAGCACAGGACGTACAATTATAGCGTTGACTGTAATAACTATCCAGGGTCAAACTGAGCCAGAAGGGTCCGGGTGCCTCACCACAAACCCGGAGCCCGTGACATGACGTGACAATAATCGGATCCTGGTTGTTTATACCTGAACCCACAATAATCCTAAATGATTTTGATATTTATGGCCTCCTGCGCCGATAAATATATAAACTTTCTACACAAACTTATTGTGGGATACATTTGTTTTAAACTCGCACATATCATACATGTTTATTTTATTCCGGGTCTTAGCGTGATACTACTTAGGCAAAATAAATTAACTTTACTAATCCCGATGTTTCAGCTGCGTTGCATCAGCCGTGGTCATGGGCGAAACATCGGTATTAGTAAAGTAATTTACTTTGCCTAATTAGTATCGTGCTAACACCCGGAATAAAATAAACATGTTATTGTGGGATACATAAAGTAGCCTTTATTATTTACCTACCTTGGGATGCGGGACAACCTTCACATTCTGTATTTATTACAGTGCTTTGATCTTCATCCACATCGGCACGAACCACATAGTATCTTTTGGTAACTTTATGTTCGGGCACTACTTTTGCTCGCACAATGCATTTTGAATTCTCCCTCTTTAGTTCCACATACCCAACAGCACTTTCTACATAGCTGCTCCGCGAAGACCTAAAACATTTGTATAAATTGAAAATCGATAAGGAAAGTGCACATTTCACATAGGTTGAGCTTTGGAGTATGATTAAGATTTAAATATGCATGTCAGTAAATAGGTATTAATTTAGGTTTGTCACTTACATTAATGTTTTCACGCCTCTAATCTCCGCCACGTTGTGCTTATCGCTAGAATGAAAGTACTCTAAGATCATTGCCATATTGACTTCGGGCAGATTCCGAGAGTCTGCTTTAACGAATTGATTTGTTTCCATGGCCGACGAAAAGAAACAGTTCAGAGTCCAGATCAGAGGGTGCGTGGGTCGTCTAGAAGGCTAATATCGGAGTCCGTTTCACATCAGCAAAGGTTGTCAAGTAAGCAGAGTATTCGGTGTCCGTTTCAGTGTAAGCCAGGTCAGTCAGTAGTAGCAGCAAATCTCGGTGTTCCAGGGTCAAGCCGTAGTCGTTAGTGGTTGAAATCTCAAAATAATAGCAGCGAAAAAACAAACAACAAGAACGCCGAAAGTGGAGTGAGTGAGGTTATCTTACATGTCATCACTGTTTTTTTTTTTTAAAGCTGTGAGGCTAAAGGAATATAGACATGCATCAGAAAAAATGGACGGATTTTTGAAAAAATTTCCTGGAAAAAATATAGCAATAAAAAATCTGTTTCTATAAATTTCGTGATTTTTCAGCTCTAAAATATCTGAAAAAAATAAAACATGGCCACCTTTTTCCGGAATTTAATAAGTCCATTGTACCAACACATTTAAGGTAAAGTGAGGCCATCGTAATAGGTCTATTTTGACAGCTGTCAAACGTATGGAAAATTACGACCTGCAAAGAAAAATAAACCCTGTGTGTTGGTGATAGGAAAACGTCAAAACGGACTTCTTACGTTGGCCCTATAGGGCCAACGTATCAACTAACTACGAACTAGATAAAAACAACTCTTTATTGTAGGTTTCTTCTCATGTGTGTGCCTTAAGTAGATTTGAGAAAAATTGAGGTTTCCAAAATCGTGAACTGTTTACTTTACAAATACCTACGTGAGTGGAGTCGTGGATGGTGTGCGCTCTCGCGACAAAGACGCACATATCCGAGCGAGCGGGATGGGAAAGAAAGGTCAAGAAACTGGCACACGTGGTGAAGTGAATGAACTCAAGAACAGCTGACTCCGTGCGTTGTTTGATTTTAAGAACCATTACTACTTTTTGGATTTTAGCTGTTTTATTCATACAATTGGAATTTTGTGTACAGGGTATTAAACTTTACATTAAAATAAAGTAGTAACAACGAAAAAAAAGATGAAAAATTGAAAAATTTCCTGAGGAAAATTCCAGTGGAATATGTTTCAGAATAATGGCTCGAATGCACCCTTTCAATTTTCGGAAAGCTGTCCCTTACACCCAGTTCTATATCACTTATCTATATATATAAAAGAAGAAGGTGACTAACTGACTGACTGACTGACATATCAACGCACAGCCCAATTCGCTGGGTCTAGAGATTCCAAATTTTGTACGTAGGTTCCTTATAAGGTCTAGGGGTGCACTAAGAAAGGGTTTTACAAAATTCCACCCCTAAGACGGTAAAATAGGGGATTAAAGTTTGTATTAAAGTTCATCAGTTTTGAAGGGATCTTCAAAATTTGTATTTAGGATGACGACTAAAAACTTAGTTTCACGTGTCTCAGGGTTTTTGAATATTCTACACCCTAAGGGGTGAAAAGGGGGATGAAGTTGAAAATTCTTCTTTTTCAAAGTAAAATCCACAAAATTTATTGTTTAGGCATAAGACTTGTAATTCTGTGGAACGTACATCACTGTTATTGGAATTCCACCCCAAATTTAACCCCTAAAAGAGGGAAATGGGGTAAAAAAATCTTAAAACCAATATGGGTATCGTTTTTATGGTTAATCGGGTCGCTGATTACGAAAACTGTAGTGTTCAGTAGGTCGAGCATGCGCACCGCGACTTGGCGAGTCTTCGTAGACTAAACCGGTTATGTCTTCTCGCGTCCATATAAAAAAAGTGACAGAAGCGCGCGACTCGACCAAGTTGCGGTGCGCATCTTAGCCTGGCAGATGGTTTCAATGTAACTTAGCTAGTATTTTCCCAGCACACCCGTGTTATCACAACGCCTGTCAAGCCAAGACTGACTCTCCAGTGTTGCCACCTCCCGGATAGTGTGGCATTAATTATTAGTATGCTACATCTACCTTTTGTTTTAATTGAGAAGAAAACAAAGATCCTTACTGCAACTGATTGACTTACAATAATCAATTTAACAAACTAGTGTATTCAAGGACGTTAATTGTAGGTAGCTTTCATTTATTTTACTATTAATGTTAGGTATCCGAATCACTGCCTTTCCTTTCATCATTATCTGTACAAACTTTTCACTGGCCTTCTCGGTCTTCTATTCTTGGTGTACTATGTTTCTACATAGTCTCTGTCCTGTTTCATCGTTTTCAACTTCCATATCATTTCCAACTTTCATATCATTTCCAACTATCATATTATTTCAATTCTGTTTTGTTACTGCTTGTGGCGCCTAACTGAATGTGGTGAACAGCTTTATCAATTTGTTTTTCTTTCTGTCCCACCCCGATATCCGACTTGCCAGTGAGATGTCTGGCTTTGACTTATCTTCAATCGTTTTAATATATCACTTTTTTGCCTCTCACCCTCGCTGTTTTGTTGGAGCCAATATCGTATGCTATGAAAGAAACGTAGACCATATTATTTGCAGAAACTGTTAAAATATGCACTGCGAGTGAGCTTTAATCAATAATTATTTAAATATTTTTTTCTTTTTCAGGTAATTTTATATAATTTTTAAGTAATTTTATATTTTCCATTTTTATTTTTATTTAAAAATTTCGTCGCTTCACAACAAAGTGGCGCCATGGTGGGAAAAAAGAAGCGACAATAAAAACCCACGCGCTCTTTTAAATATGATGTTTGAATGTACAGAGTTGATACAATCAACATAAGACAATTTGAATTGCATAACCGTACCCTAAAATCCCATGGATTTTCTCTTCTAGGTACTTTAATATTTTATAATAACCTTTCTTAATTTTTTTGCTTGATAAACCATTTTGAATTTATCCATCGGTAAAACAAGGAGATAATGACCAACAGGCATCGCGTTGATTCGAGGCTGAAAATGAAAATTCCTTGTTTAACCAATCTTAGTTCACTGTCTACTTGACGTGCAAGCTTTATTTCGTTTAAACTGATTGCCATGGGAAAACAATGACTTATTACTACATTTACGTAATTACCTTCTTCGAAGGGCTGCGGTGGTAAAATTTTGGAAACACAACCGACTGCAATATTTTTACCAGAACTGTAAACAATTGTTAATTTAAATCATTGCAGCCGCAAAACGAAGCGTTCAATTCGCACACATAGTTCAGAGATCGGCCCAAAATTCACCTCCAGGGGTTTGTGATTAGTGACCAATTCGAACCCGTCTTTTCCAAATAGTGGCATCTAAATTTACACATATTACTCATACTTATACACATATTTATATACATTTTATTTTTTATGCCACAACCAAAGGCACAGGCATCACTTTAGAGAGAAAATCACAGCCACAGGCATAACCACATAACCACCGGCATCGTTAAGCCACAGGTATAGCCACAAGCACAGTTATTTTATATGCCACAGCCAAAGGCACAGGCATCACTTTGGGGAGAAAAGCACAGCCACAGGCATAACTACCGGCATCGTTAGGGAAAAAGATAGGAACCAAAATTGTTCAAAATTTGATTTTCTGCAACTTTGTTTCTCCTAATTCTTGCCGTAAAACGTGAAAAATAGGAGATAATGATAATATTTAGAATTTGTGTCAGGTTTTTCAAGTTTATTTCCAAAATATCGATTTTGGGGAAAAAAAGGTAGGAACCAAAATTGTTCAAAATTTGATTCTCTAAAACTTTGTTTCTCTTCATTCATGCCGCAAAACGTGGAACATAGGAGATAATGATAATATTTAGAATTTGTGTCGCGTTTTTCAGGTTTAATTTCCAAAATATCGATTTTGGGGGGAAAAAGGTAGGAACCAAAATTGTTCATAATTTTATTATCTACAACTTTGTCTATCTTCATTAATGCCGTTAAACGTGGAACATATGAGATAATGATAATATTTAGAATTTGTGTCAGGTTTTTCAGGTTTAATTTCCAAAATATCGATTTTGGGGTAAAAAGGTAGGAACCAAAATTGTTCAAAATTTGATTCTCTACAACTTTGTTTCTCTTCATTCTTGCCGTAAAACGTAGAACATAGGAGATAATGATAATATTTAGAATTTTTGTCGCGTTCTTCAGGTTTAATTTCCAAAATATCGATTTTGGGGTAAAAAGGTAGGAACCAAAATTGTTCAAAATTTGATTCTCTACAACTTTGTTTCTCTTCATTCTTGCCGTAAAACGTAAAACATAGGAGATAATGATAATATTTAGAATTTTTGTCGCGTTCTTCAGGTTTAATTTCCAAAATATCGATTTTGGGGGAAAAAGGTAGGCACCAAAATTGTTCAAAATTTGATTCTCTACAACTTTGTTTCTCTTCATTCTTGCCGTAAAACGTAGAACATAGGAGATAATGATAATATTTAGAATTTTTGTCGCGTTCTTCAGGTTTAATTTCCAAAATATCGATTTTGGGGGGAAAAAGGTAGGAACCAAAATTGTTCAAAATTTGATTTTCTGCAACTTTGTTTCTCTTCATTCTGGCCGTAAAACGTGGAACATAGGAGATAATGATAATATTTAGAATTTGTGTCAGGTTTTTCAAGTTTATTTCCAAAATATCGATTTTGGGGAAAAAAAGGTAAAAACCAAAATTGTTCAAAATTTGATTCTCTACAACTTTGTTTCTCTTCATTCATGCCGTAAAACGTGGAACATAGGAGATAATGATAATATTTAGAATTTGTGTCAGGTTTTTCAGGTTTAATTTCCAAAATATCGATTTTGGGGGAAAAAAGTAGGAACCAAAATTGTTCAAAATTTGATTCTCTACAACTTTGTTTCTCTTCATTCATGCCGTAAAACGTGGAACTTAGGAGATAATGATAATATTTAGAATTTGTGTCAGGTTTTTCAGGTTTAATTTCCAAAATATCGATTTTGGGGAAAAAAAGTAAGAACCAAAATTGTTCAAAATTTGATTCTCTACAACTTTGTTTCTCTTCATTCATGCCGTAAAACGTGGAACATAGGAGATAATGATAATATTTAGAATTTGTGTCGCGTTTTTCAGGTTTAATTTCCAAAATATCGATTTTGGGGGGAAAAAGGTAAGAACCAAAATTGTTCATAATTTTATTATCTACAACTTTGTCTATCTTCATTAATGCCGTTAAACGTGGAACATAGGAGATAATGATAATATTTAGAATTTGTGTCAGGTTTTTCAGGTTTAATTTCCAAAATATCGATTTTGGGATAAAAAGGTAGGAACCAAAATTGTTCAAAATTTGATTCTCTACAACTTTGTTTCTATTCATTCTTGCCGTAAAACGTAGAACATAGGAGATAATGATAATATTTAGAATTTTTGTCGCGTTCTTCAGGTTTAATTTCCAAAATATCGATTTTGGGGGAAAAAGGTAGGCACCAAAATTGTTCAAAATTTGATTCTCTACAACTTTGTTTCTCTTCATTCTTGCCGTAAAACGTAGAACATAGGAGATAATGATAATATTTAGAATTTTTGTCGCGTTCTTCAGGTTTAATTTCCAAAATATCGATTTTGGGGGGAAAAAGATAGGAACCAAAATTGTTCAAAATTTGATTTTCTGCAACTTTGTTTCTCTTCATTCTTGCCGTAAAACGTGGAACATAGGAGATAATGACAATATTTAGAATTTGTGTCGCGTTTTTCAGGTTTAATTTCCAAAATATCGATTTTGGGGGAAAAAAGGTAAGAACCAAAATTGTTCAAAATTTGATTCTCTACAACTTTTTTTCTCTTAATTCTTGCCGTAAAACGTAGAACATAGGAGATAATGATAATATTTAGAATTTGTGTCGTGTTTTTCAGGTTTAATTTCCATAATATCGATTTCGGGGGGAAAAAGGTAGAAACCAAAATTGTTCAAAATTTGATTCTCTACAACTTTGTTTATTTTCATTCATGCCGTAAAACGTGGAACATAGGAGATAATGATAATATTTTCAATTTGTCGCGTTTTTCAGGTTTAATTTCCAAAATATCGATTTTGGGAGAAAAAAGGTAGGGACCAAAATTGTTCAGAATTTGATTTTCTACAACTTTGTTTCTTTTTATTCATGCCGTAAAACGTGGAACATAGGAGATAATGGTAATATTTTGAATTTGTTGCGTTTTTCAGGTTTAATTTTACAAAAATATCGATCCTTGAAGAAAAATTGTAAGGACTAAACTTGTAGAAATTTAAATTTCCTACAATTTTTGTCCGTACGGTTTTACTGTAAAATCAAAAATGGCCGAGTTATTCAAGAAAAACCATTATTTTGTTAAAAAAAACCATTTTTCGAATACACACGGGAGCCTTATTCAGTCTCCTTTTTAAATTTACACTCCCAGTACCCCCCGAGGGACCTACGAAAAAAAAATTCAAGAACGGATTATTTACGGGTAGGGTCGGTTTTTGGACTGTAACAACCGAAACAACCGGTTTTCATTGTTTTTTTTTTCCAGTTTCGTTTCAGGTTTGGATAGCTAGCTAGGTAGGTACGGTCAACAGCACGTCAGTCAAAACATAAACAGGACGCCCGAAACCAGAGACCCGCAATGGACAAAGTGTTACCACTGAAGTGCGGTCAACTGTACGTAGGCACTTTTCTATAAATATGCGTCTTACTGCCAGTTGCAGAAATCTTCTTAAAAATAAAAGCTCCTTTATTATATTACGATGTATATCGTAATATTATCATGACATCCCATGAAACGTCCACTACAGGACAGGAAACTCCCTCCTTAAATTTCTATAGCAAATAAATATCTTTATCTTATCTCCAAAATTCCAGTTTTTGCTAAAACAATGTGCAGGAGAAGTATCATAGTCACCACGCTTGTTAGCGTTACGGCTGGCACCATGGACCGCGGTTGTTGGTGACCGCAGAATATAAGAGAGATGATACGATACACATCCTTTGGTTCATTAGCCCTGTAGTCGCCTCTTACGACACCCATGGGTAGAGATAGGTTGGTACTATTTTTTGCCGGCACCACACGGGGCGTGATATACTGTGCCGAATTAGTCTTTGAATTCAGCCAGGTGTGATCTCTCCTTAAGTTTGGTTCTGACCACAGAACTACGATAGGGCCACTCCGCCTGCGCGCGCACCCCCCCCCCCATAGAAGCGAATATAGTAAAAAACATTGGTTCCTTATTGAATAGGTATACTTTCCAATTTATGTTCCTAGGTGCTTATTTTGAATGCACATATAAACACATTCGTTGCCATAGAGACGCTGTCACTGGTTTTTTGCATATTACTCTCTCGCGATAATGGTACTATGTTTATCGCACTCAAAGGAAAACGTGTTAGTTTTAGTAAATGGTGACACTGATTTGTATTGAATGACATAAAGAATTCGTCTCTAGAAGTAGATGGACTTCAGAGCTCTGTGGTTCTTATTTTCTGCGCATGGGTGACAGGCGGAGAGCCAATGAACGATTCACTCGCATCCTCTCCCACTACCGCGCTCACTCCCGCGACTCTTTTCTTGACTTCTGCGCCACAGTAAGAGTCATTTTGTTCGCTGTATATGCCTTATACCTACACATGCGTGTTGGCTTATATTTGGCGTTCATGGCCGAATATGTGGATGAGCCTTTAGCCCCCAGTAGACTTTGGGCCAACCGTTGGCCGCGCCGGCTCGGCAAGCTTGATGACAGCGTTCACACGTTGGTGTGTGTAGGTGTAGCGTGTAGGTCTGTCAAGCAAGATGGACGTAGACGCGGAGACTATTACTGCCGCTGCAATGTACTTTTACAGTGCTTTTAATTTTTATTACCAGATGCACCATATTGGAAAAATAAGATGAAATAATTTTTACTTATTAAAAAAAATTAAAACGTCCATCTACTCCACTTATTGGAAATGAGGACACGGCCAACGTGTGAACGCCGTTTGCGGCTTGTGGCAAAACCGATAACCGACGGCACGCCGGCGAGCGTTGGTCGCAAACGGCAAACTCACGCAAACGGGCCTAGTAGACGTTGGCTACGCCGGCGCGGTCACGCAGCCAACGTGTAGAGCCAGTGTTTAGTTATCAACCTTTAAAACAAGGTGCTCCGTATCCGTATTTACGATGCCCGCCCCCCTCCCCCCGCTTCACCGCAAGTACCCCTCTGTTGCTCTGCGTAAGTACATTAGGTGCGCTAGAGTAGGTATTAGTGAATATAATATAATCTGTTTCACGAGTCAATGCCAAAGTTTAGCAACACATTTTGCAGCTACCTATATCAAGGCTATTGTGCACCATGATCAATAGTAATCAGCTAAAGCTGTCAGAAAAAAAACTAGTTTGTAACATAATGTTATTTTTTTCGTCAAATGTACTCTAGTTCGTCTGGTTCTTGGTGGTTTGTCTGGTTCTATGGCTGCAATATGTGTTGGTAAGTGTTGGCATTGACTCTTGAAACCATAGCTTGAAACGGATTAGGTATATACTCGTACCTACAACGTGTGGCACGTTAGTCCTGTACATAACAGGGGCAAATAATTAAAGTATAGGCTCTCTTAGATATTATGAGGAATTGGTTTAATGATGTTCAAAGTTATTTTAATATTAATCAAACGCATCATCACGCCTTTATCCCATAGGTAGAGCATCAAAGAGATGAGAAATCAAGCTTTGTCTATTACTTATGAACCTTAACCATTTTTTTTATGTTACAAGTGAGCAAACGTGCAGGTGGGCCACCTGATAAGTGCTCACTACCGCCCATAGCACCCATATTAGTGGCAGTAGTTGGTCGACCGAGCTTCGCTCTATAATAGCCGCCACAACATTAAAATATCATTGGATAAGCAAGCTATTCTACTCGCCAACAGATAGCACTGTAGATTTCCGTCTAAATCGCGGAGAAATTGTAAATTTCATCGAAATCGTTAGAGCCGTTTTCGAGAAACCGTTTACAAATATATATATACCGGGTAATTTGAATGCGTGACATAGATCAGGGATCAATATCAGTAACGGAACAACTTTTCCCACGAAAATCAATTTTTGACCTCCCATGGAAACTGCATCAGCTGATAGCGCATTTTGTACGGAAGGTCAAATTTGGTTTTTCGTATTTCGAACTATGTTCCTTGGGAAAATACTATTTAACGAGCAATATTTGTATACAAATATACCTATATGTTTGCAATCTGTTTCTCGAAAACGGCTCTAACGATTTCGATGAAATTTACTATAAGAGAGCGTTCGGGGGCCGCCTTTAAGACTGAAACCTACAGCGCCACCTGTTGGCGAGTAGAATAGCTTGCTCACCCGATGATATTTTAATGTTCAGGCAGCTATTATAGAGCGAAGCTCGGTCGACCAGGTACTGTACAAATATTGCACGTTTAATAGTATAGGATATTTGGAAACTAATAAGATAGCAAAGCGCGTTGTTGCTTACTTTGAGAACTAAGATGGTATGTCTCATGTGCCGGTAGTTTTACTGACTCCCTTACCCTTCGAATTGCTGCTTCACGGCAGAAATAGGCAAGGGGGTGGTACTTCACCAGAAGGACTTTGCACAAAATCCCTACCACTAAGTAATTTAAAAATAAATCCAAACTAAAAATAAATCCAAATCGTTTTTACTCTTTTTAGGGTTCCGTACCTCAAAAGAAAAAAACGGAACCCTTATAGGATTACTTTGTTGTCCGTCTGTCTGTCTGTCTGTCAAGACCCTTTATCTCACGAACGGGTAAAGGTATCAGGTTGAAATTAATACCACATATTAGGATCCATGAACCACACAAGATCTGAAAATTTAAATTTTTTACAACGACGCAATCAAAAGAGATGGCATTTTATGTCTTCATCTCGATACATTTATTCAAAAATGTAAAACCTACAGGGTACTTCCCGTAGACCTAAAATTATGAAATTTGGCAAGAAGCTAGGTCTCACAGTACAAATAATGGGAAAGGTCTAAAATTATTAAATATTACAACTTTTCTCACAACTAATGGTAACCAATTGTGGTGAGCTCCCGTTTCAAGAACATTCATATAAGAGAGGGGTCAAGTTGGATGGTCGCTGAGGCGATTTTTGTTTTAGTTCTATTTAAAAACGGGAACACTTACAATTTTGAAAATTGGTATGTTTATAGTGCATAAGCTATAAAATAACAACAAATAATAAAATTTGGTCAAGCGCGTGTCGGACTCAAAAAATCTAGCACATTAACTTACTGAAATTTCAGCTAATACAATTATGTTTATGTGGTGGCACGGAACCCTCAGTGCGCGAGTCCGACTCGCACTTGGCCGGTTTTTTTATTTAGTAACCCGTGACACAAAAAAACACTATATCTACCCGTGCGAAGCCGGGGCGAGCCTAGTCCTACCTACTTTACCCAGCGGTTGATCAAGACGCTCCTAACGGTACCTCATTTGTCAAATTACGATAACTAGTTTAGAAGTTATGAAGGACCAGTATACATACATACCGTTCAAAATCATAACCCTCCTCTTTGCCGTAGTCGGGTAGTGAATTAAAAGTTTATTGTATTTATTGTGCAGAATTTATTGGTTTAGGATACTGTCAATCGATCAGTGATACCCTATGGACGGTCCATTAATTTTATTTGCCGCTGCTCCAGGCCACACTATGTACATATCGTAATATCATCATAACATCCCATAAACGCGTCCACTGCACGACAGGGAGCTCCCACCAGATCTCCAGTAAAATCGCGTGGTACTTTGAGGGGGATTTACCATAGTCACCACGCATGTGGGCGTCGCGGCTGGCGACCGCTGTTGTTGGTGACCGCAGTATGTAAGATCGTACGATTCACAGAAAGTTGTTGCTGCCCATCCTCCGGTTCATAAGCCCTTAGTCACCTCTTACGACACCCACGGGTATAGATGACTCTGTACATATAGTGATCCTAATCTAACACCCTGTATACTTACCCTAACACCCTGTATAGTAATCCTAACCTAACACCCTGTATACTTACTTTAAAACCCTGTACATATAGTGATCCTAACCTAACACCCTGTATAGTTATCCTATCCTAACACCATGTATACTTACCATAAGACCCTATACATATAGTGATCCTAATCTAACACCCTGTATACTTACCCTGAAACCGTGTGTATTTATCCTAACCTAACACCCTGTATACTTACCCTAACATCCTGTATACTTACCCTAACATCCTGTATAATAATCCTAACCTAACACCCAGTATACTTACCCTAGCACCCTGTATGTATAGTACTTAGTCGTTCTAACCTAACACCTTTTATACTTACTCTTACATCCTGTATAGGTATCCTAGCCTAACACCCTGTATATTAACAAATAATGACCATTAGGGCTCCCGCACACGACCGAGAATCGGTGGCCGATTTTTTGTCGGCATCCCGCTCTTACGTGTTATCACCTGGATCTTCCGTCCTTGTCCTGGGCGATAATCGGCCACCGATTCTCGGTCGTGTGCGGGAGCCCTTAGGGCTCCCGCACACGACCGAGAATCGGTGGCCGATTTTTTGTCGGCATCCCGCTCTTACGTGTTATCACCTGGATCTTCCGTCCTTGTCCTGGGCGATAATCGGCCACCGATTCTCGGTCGTGTGCGGGAGCCCTTAGAAGCATTTTTGATAATACCGAGACTTATAAAAAAATATGTTCATGGAATCTTATCTCACTAACAAAAAATAAAATCATCGACATCGTGTGTCGATATTATTTTGATCGATCACCTCCCTATCGTCATTCGTCATACAAGAAAATCGGTCACCGATTATCGCTCGTGTGCGTTGGGTCGGTCACAAAATCGGTCGTAAAATCGGGGGAAAAATGTGCCCGATAATCGGACCTACAAAAACTCGGTCGTGTGCGGGAGCCCTTAACTATCGCCACTTTAGAACGTTTTTAACTATTGCCACTTTAGGCTTTTCTTGTCTCAATAGACGTACGGGCCAGACTCGCTTTGCGAGTGACAAGCTTGACCCGTAATGGGGTGTGTGTACAAACGATTTTACATAGTAGGTACCAATCGAAAAAATGAGACTAGATTCCATTTATTTATTGTTTTCAAACTGCAGCAGATTGGAAGGAAAGTATCTCAGGTACGAAAACGGAACATATTTGTTGAAAATTAAGCCAAACACGACATCCAAACTGCACTTTAGATCTAGATCGTCGCATAACGAGTAGGTAGTTAACATGTAAACAATCACGATTCATCCCTTCGGCATACACCCGTGTTGGATGCAGCCGGCTTTGGATAAAATATTTTTTTTAACAAACATTGCTAATTCTGCCTGAAGTCAGATTTTAGGTCATAACACGTAGTAACCTTGATGTAGGTAGTTACTATTTCCAAAGCAATTATAACCTTATATTTCAAGTTACCTTTACTTGGAATACAAATATTGTTAGAATCGTTTTTTATAACTCAATCGTTTAGGTACCAATCGACAAAATGAGACCAGTTCTATGGTAGGTATTTTAAATATAAAATATCTTTTTCTATCAAGAAAAGGTATACGAGTAATAGGACAAAGGTTTAATACGAATAATAATTTAAGGTAAGTAGGTACATGTGACACACTGTTGTCGTAAAAATATTGGAAAAAGACTGCTGTCCAGCTGTGAAAGTCTATTGCTGTTTAGCTGCTACACCCTTCGCTATGCAACACTCGCTTGACCGAAGCCGGTTTTTCGAGTCTCCCGAGTTTTTTTTCCATGCCTTTGTTTCAGTTTCTAATTGAACCAAAAATTTACATCACGTATCGCATCACTGAACAAGATTATTTAATAATATGTAAAGAGTAATGCAGCTAAAATAATTATATTTAAATACCAAGTCCTTTGCCGTGAATTTTGACCAGTCTCAAATCATCGATTTACCTCCTTTCCTTATCAATGTGATAATGAATTTGTTTCTTTATTTGCCTTCAAGTTCGTAGTCTCTCCAGGGTGTCTACTCTCAAAGTCCGAAATATCGAAACGATACTACTCGAAACATGCAAATGCAAAACTTCGTCCCTTGACAATAGAGCAGAATATTGGTTGGATGAATTTTCAAACTGCATCCAATCAATATTCTACTCTATTGTCAAGGGACGAAGTTTTGCATTTGCATGTTTCGAGTTGTATCGTTTCGATAAATCGGACTTTGAGAGTAGACACCCAGGGTCGCCATTGTAGTGTTTAGATGGTTTCAATGTAACTTAGCTAGTATTTTCCCAGCACACCCGTGTTATTACAACGCCTGTCAAGCCAAGACTGACTCTCCAGTGTTGCCACCTCCCGAATAGTGTGGCATTAATTATTAGTATGCTACAAAAACTACAACAATTATGAAATCCAACGTGGTGGACGTGAAATACTATCATCCCCTGGGGATGGGGTTGGGGTGCGATAGTTTTGAAATGTCTAAAAATCAATAAGAGTGTCTGTTGTATGTTTATATAAGGATAGGGATAGCGGTTAAGATGGCGTAAGGGGTAGAGATAGGGGAATGATAGGGATAGGAAAAGGGGTAGAGGCAGGGTTAGGGACAGGTAAAGGGGTGGGGTCAGGAGCAGGGATAGGGAGAGGGGAAGGGGAGGGGGAGAGTGAGAGGTGAGGGAGGGGGTGAGGGAGGAGTAGAGGAATGGTTTGGGGAGAGGGAGTAGGAGCGGGAGAGGAAGAGAAAGGGGGAGAGAGGGTAGATAGGGGGGGAAAGAAATAGGGAGAGAAGAGGGAGGAAGAGGTGGAAGGGGGGGTAGGGGGGGTAGGGGGAGGGGAAAAGGGGAAAGGGAGGGAGCATGGGGGAGGGGAAGAAGTAAAAGGGGGGGGGGTGGGGGGAGGGAGGATGGATGGAGGAGAAGGGGGAAAAGGGAGGAGGATGGGGGGGATGGGCGAGAGGAAGGGGGGGAAAAGGAGGGTGTTAAGGAGGGGAAGTGGGGAACGGGAGGGGGATCGAGGGAGGAAAAGGGGGAAAGGGAGTTGGATGGGGGGAGGGGAAGGGGGAAAGGGAGTTGGATGAGGGGAGGGGAAGGGGGAAAGGGAGTTGGATGGGGGGAGGGGAAGGGGGAAAGGGAGTTGGATGGGGGGAGTGGAAGGGGTTTGGGGGAGGGAAAGGAGGGATGGGGGAGAGAAGGGGGGATGGGGGAGGGTAAGGGGGTGGTGAGGGATGGGGGGGAGAGGGAGAGGGAGGAGTAAAGGGAGGTGGGGAGGGAAAGGGAGGGGGGAGGGAGTGGGAAAATGAGGGGGGAAGAGGGAGGGGCGAGGGAGAGGAATAGAGAGGGAGGGGGTGGGGAAGAGGGAGGAGAAGGGGGGATGTGGAGGTGGGGGGGATAGAAAAGGATAGATAGGGAGAAATAGGGACTTTTTTGACTTTTATGAATACCTCCTAGCTACCCATTGGATGGGGGGAGGGGAAGGGGGAAAGGGAGTTGGATGGGGGGAGGGGAAGGGGTTTGGGGGAGGGAAAGCAGGGATGGGGGAGAGAAGGGGGGATGGGGTAGGGTAAGGGGGTGGTGAGGGATGGGGGGAGAGGGAGAGGGAGGAGGAAAGGGAGGTGGGGAGGCAAAGGGAGGGGGGAGGGAGTGGGAGGATGAGGGGGGAAGAGGGAGGGGCGAGGGAGAGGAATAGAGAGGGAGGGGGTGGGGAAGAGGGAGGAGAAGGGGGATGTGGAGGTGGGGGGATAGAAAAGAATAGATAGGGAGAAATAGGGACTTTTTTGACTATTATGAATACCTCCTAGCCTCAGAGTAAATAACTATAGAGTCCGCCATATACATATTCTGTATGAGCTAGTGAAGTGTAAAGCGTCTCACTGTCGCCCATACAAGTCGGTCAAAAAACTCAGTTAAGTTTTACAAAAATCAAGATATCTGTAAAAATCTAATGTTTTAGTATAAACTTTGTTTGGGAAAGTGAAAAAAATATCGTTTTTTACTTGTGAATTGATCATTATTACTTTGAACGGAAGCGAAAATAATCCGTAATAGCCATTTTATGTGTGATTTTTAACACCGTTTATTTCCTGAATGGTAACTGTTTTCACCAGAAAAATTGTAGTAATAGCAATTATTAGTCCCCGTCACATATTTCTCAAAGAGAAAGATAAAAATTTTACGTTTTTAGGATTTTGATAAAAATCCATACATTTTAGTATGGAGGTTCCTCGCAAGAAAGTGCTACGCTTATGGCTCCCTCCTTAGCAGGAAGAGCTGCTACTAAAACCTCCTTGCTCCTAGCTACCCATTCACTCCCTTTATTGCCTTCTTTTTAAAGTTTGCCTGTAACGATTGACAATGAAAAATTCGCACTACCTACCAGTTGACTAAAATCAAAAGATAATTAAATTTGTAGAAAGATAGCATTCAACTTGGATAAGTACAAATGCATCTTTTACGTAGGGATCAAGAAGAAAAAGCGTTCCGCAAAATATGTTTTAGTTAAGTTCGAGTTCTGTTATTTTTATAAAATCTACGCGGACGAAGTCGCGGGTAACAGCTAGTACATCATAAAAAACAAGTCTCCCAAAATGTCCGTTCGTCGGTCGGTCGTCCGGTCGGTCGGTCGGTCGGTCGGTCCGTCCTATCGTGAACTATCTAAAAATAATTTTCGCTTATTAGATGTTGATAACCGAATTGTTCTTCCCATTAATAACCAAATTCGAATTTTAGTTACTGCAGGTCCGTCGGTCGGTCTGTCCGTCACGTCAAGACAGGTTTTTGTTACAACCAAAAACTACTTAGGGATACTAACGCATCAGACGGGAATGTCATGTTTATGTCAAAACTCGCATTAGGAATGCCTTCCAAGGAGGTTTGATGCCCTCATCAAATCATTTTGACAACTCGGTTTTTTTTTTATTTGTTCTGATTTGTATACTTAATTTCCTAGTTTGGCTACATTTATTTTTTGGATATGATACTAGTCTTTTAAGTAACAAATATTTTTCTTTTACTTTTCTTAGTTTTAAAGCAATAAAATACATCAAAAGTAGATATAGTTTTATTTATTCAAAGCAAATTCTATACATAATATTTAATGAAAGTCAAGGCATGCGGAATATAATGCAAGTAAAAATCCATGAGAAAAATGGGTAGCTTAGTAAACAAACATTTACAACAAACCAAACAAACATCTAGACAAGACATTTCTTTAATCTTATGATGAACACGTGCGTACTGCGTAGGTAACAACAATATTTTCACCGGAATCTCGTTTCACATTAATAGCCTAAGAGCCAAACGATTTCACTGTATGAAGATTCAACAAAAAATCATATCAGCATTTTTTTTTCCTCAAAAATTAGATAAGCTGGTCTTTAAAATAATTCATTAGTATTCCACCCAAATTTACGACCGCATGATTTAAAAAAATAATAATATAGGTATTATAAATTCCACAAAAAAAGGGAAAAAATGCTATAAATATTATTTACTTTACATTTAATTACCTTTATTTTTATCTTTTTTTTAAGTATTTAATCCTCCTATATTTGTAAAAGAAACACAATTAAACCTAATAAACATATTTACGTAAATCTCAAAGTTGCATTAGACCTACGATTAAAATGCTATCAGATCAGTCCTTCATTATTTTTGTTTCATTAACGTCCTTTAACATATAGTGTACTAAATCCAACAAAAAAAGAAATATGAAAATTGAAACCTCCAGAAATTGAAATTGTACCTTCCAGTTTGAAATATGGGTGGATTCAAAAATATAGTCTCTTAAAATTGCATTTAAAAGCCGTTTAAAAAATTTTGGCCTGAAATGAATTTTTTCTCCAAAATATAGGATAGCTCTTACTATTCAGAAATACGCACAATTTCACCACTATATTATAACCGACTGAAGGTTCCGACTTTTCTTTGTCAATTGATGCTTAATCCCCCCCCCCTCTTACCAACAATTCCTTCTTCTTGCTTCTTCACAACAAAAAACTTGGCGCGCATTACGTCGTTTTGAGATTTTGTATTTTAAAACAAAGATATTTTGGTTTTTAACTCGTTTTATTACTTTAATTCACAACCAAATGCACTTTTACTTAGCGACAAAAGCAGACATTTTTTCTCATCTCTACAGGATTCTTTCACAGGCTTCAAGTTGGCGATTTTTGTTTTAGATCTATTTAAAAACGGGAACACTTACTAACTTGAAAATCGGTATGTTTATAGTGCATAAGCTATAAAATAACAACAAATAATAAAATTTGGTCAAGCGCGTGTCGGACTCAAAGAATCTAGCACATTAACTTACTGAAATTTCAACTAATACAATTATGATTATTTGGTGGTACGGAACCCTCGGTGCGCGAGTCCGACTCGCACTTGGCCGGTTTTTTTTTGTCTTAGCAGCATATCACATGGAAATCTAAAACAGTTACAATATTAGAAAATTAACAAAAAAAAAATGATGTAGATATTTGTTTGACCTAGGTAGGTAACAAGTAGATAGATTTAACCCAATTATAAAGATGTCATTGCTGCCATTTGTTACAGTTGGCCGCACGATACTGGTGACACTTTGACCTTGAGCGAGTACTTGGTTTTATATTTTAACGTAACGCAGGTTTCGATTTTTTTTTATTCTCACTATTATTTTAACAGCCGGTTTCTGAAAAGATTTTCAGCGTAAGAAGATAGAAGTTTCCTATTATACATTTTAGCGATGCGTGTAGTATATCGCAGCAAAGCTTACCGTAGGTATGAAGGTAGGATGTGCAGTGAAACCAAACCAATATTCTTCACAAGCACGATAGTTTATTGTGCAGAAAGCGAGAAGGAAAGCACAGCACAGAAATACGGTAAGGCATAGAATAGAAGGCGCAAAGTATGAAGGAAGGTACAGTACTAGAAAGATGGATGAAAGCATGAAAACTACGAAATAACAAAGTGTGAGATGGCAGCAAATCGAACAAGCGCTCCGCGTCGTGATAGCATTCAGACTGGTCGGCCGTCGCAGCTTGCGGGCCACGCGGCAAGAGGCTCGAGGAGCGGGGCTGTGTGGAAACCGGATCGCAGTCCCTGCTCATGCGCATATTTTAACTATATATTACCACAAAGCGCGCTTGTTTGTCCGTCTGTTGAAATAATTAATATTTGCTAATTAAAGTACATAATAGTACATAGTATCCGTGCTGAATTGGGATATCAGATCTAGGTGGTCTCCCTTTTTATATAACAGGATAATATTTGATTGCGTCAATGTCTTACTGCTAGTTTTTTATATGTTCTCGCATTGGGAGTTGTTAGGTAGATTTCCTTGTTTGTTTGATTCGTTGTTGTTGTTTGAGTTTGTGTTTTTGGCACTACAGGTTGCTGGTCGGTCTCCCTTAGGCGACTGGCTACGTTGAGGATAGCCTGTTGTTGTATAGTTGTTGAATTGTTGTCAGTTGGTTGCTATTGGCTGGTTATCTCACTGGTAGAATTTGATCTCGCTCTCATGTACGAGAATGCATCTTTTTTTATTTTTTTATTTTTTATCTTGGCTGCTGTTTCTTTGTTCATGATATTTGGGGCATTGGGGGATTTGGACGGAGAGCGTTTTCTTTTCTCACTTGGTATATTGTCTGATTGCTCTTTTATGATGAGTTTATCGTAACGGATAAAGGCAAGTTTACCTTTACCAATCTCTTCTTTCATTTGTATTTTTAATTCTTTCCTTTTGTTTAATATGTCTTCAGCGAAATCATCAGTAGCATACATTTTTGGGGGGAAGCTCTTGTTATTTTTCAAAACTTCTATCTTTCTCGATTCTAGGGTCACTGTTACCAGGATGGGTCTAGTTTTTCCGTCACTCCTTTTACCTATCCTCTGTGTCTTGCTAATTTCCCTTTTGTCCCAATTGTCTATGTTTGCTTTTTCGCTAAGCTGATTTAATGTTTCCAAGACCAAATCTATCAATTCCATATTGTTCTTTTCATTTTCTTTCACGCCATGTAATATGAAGTTGTTTTTTCTTGCATCCTTTTCTAATATGCGTACTGTTGGCTTTTTCTAAACTTATGGTAAATATTTGTAGTTGGATATAGCTGTTTATAATACTAGTTAAGTGCTTGGATGTGTTGGCAGTGAATCGTATGGTTACTTAAGTTGTTTTTGTGGACAATACTACATTCCTCTTTCTCATTGGCTAGTAGCGCAGCGTCCGAGTCCAGCCAATCGGAGGTCAGCGAGCACGATGCGAAGTTAGCTACATGTGAAGTTGGCTACATGTCGATGGTAGGGAGAGATAATGATTATAAAGTGAAAGGCAAGTCAGTCGGTCGATAGCTCTTAGCATGTAAGATTGTGCTTTAATGTTATACTGTGTCTCGGTAAATAATAAATATATTTAAGGAAGGTGATATGAGTTTCACTTCTCGAACTAGCCAATAGTTCAGAAGTGGGATATTCGAGAATTATACCGATTCTCAAACCACGCCAACAAAAGTGGAAATTTACGTAAGTAAATTTTTGGTAACCAGAGAAAGCAATGAAGGCTAGATATTTTTTTTTCTTGAGTACTATCGAATCTTATATACACGTGTTTCGTCTTATTTATTTATACTAGCTCAGCCCTGCCACGTGTTGCTGTGACTCGGTTTAAAATTCTATAGAAAAAAGCTTTAGTTCTTTCCCGAAATTCCTTTTTCTTTCTTGGTATATTTTTTTCATTTTCCTAGAATCCACGATCACGATCAGTAAGTAATAACAAAGCCATCTAGCCATTCCTAATTTATCAACGAACTGGTTTTAAAATTAAGTTATATTTTCATAGTATTTTTTTTTTGGTTCTCGTCATTCTTTTCCTTAATTTTTTTTATATTCCTCGCTCGCTTGATTGCGTAAATACTTTTATTATTATTTTTTTTTTTAATTTATTTTTATCAATTAAAACATTACATTTCTAAACTTTAAAAATATTCGCCAAACTGATAATCAGTTTGTTGGCGAAAGTGCACTCAGTATTTAGGCCTTCCAATGTAACTTAAAAACTATATATTACTGAATAATAATAACAAAAACTTAATTAAAAATACAGTTCGCTACTTATTTACTTAGTGCAGATAAGAGCATGCCCGGCCTGACACTAAAGTTTCTAACGTTCTCGCCATAGCGAATTTGGTGAATAAAAGTGTCAAACCTGACGTACTCTCGTCTGAACTAATTTTAAATAATTTAAAAGTTAGTGATCAAGGTAAAGCATATGTTTTTTTAATTTGCTTTTAAAAGTGAACTTGAAAAATTTCACTCTGTTTGAGTTCAACTTGCGTAAATATCTCATTTATTTATTCTGAACTGTATTTACTAGGCTGGCTGAAGCTATTTTTCAGGGTGCTTTCGGCTTATTAAATAGCTTTTGACTAGCAGTGAAATTTTTTTCTCAAACTTCCACTTCTTATTTGTGTATGACGGATAATAAACTACCGACCCTACTAACACAGTTTCTTACAACGATTTATTTTTCCATTTCTATTTTTACATACACCTTCCTTAATAATGTTTCATAATTTTGCGTTGCAAACAAATAACACGTTTTTTCTACTTATACATAAAACTGATTGTACCCGTCACCACAGATCAGATAATTTCAATGAAATGGCAGTAAAACAATAGTTGCTTTTGGTACGTAACCCAATTATAGTCGGCCACAAATTCTTGAGAATGAGGGTACTCAAAAGAGGTTAAATAAAAAAACCGGCCAAGTGCGAGTCGGACTTGCGCACCAAGGGTTCCGTACAAATCTGTAGGTATATAAGTAAAAGTTATGGTATTTTTATTGCTAAAAAAACAAATAATGTAACATCGCTCATTTTAATAGATACAGTCACATTCAAGAATTCGAACGACAAGTGTTTTCATTGTATGTGGGCTCCCAATTGGAATTTCGAAGCAAACACAGTCTGAGAGCAAAAAGAGGCTTGTTTTTCTTATGTATTATGCCATTTTTAGGCAGCTATCGAGCATCTGTCAATGTATGATCAAATATTTGTAAGTACAAATTAAGATAATATAAGGAAAAGGTGTAAATGGCTAGGCTAGATAAAGCCAAACAATTCAAATTAGTTCAGACAGGAAAGTACTTTAAACCTAAAGTAATATTCATTTATACTTGGGTATTTAGGCACCTACCCGACAAATATAAAGATTGGGAAGGGAGCTGAAGTATCAGTACTCATTTTGGTTTCAAATTTAATTTATTTCTTAGATATTTGTTTTTCGCTAATGAAATGAAATGAAATGAAATGAAATGAAATGAAATGAAATGAAATGAAATGAAATGAAATGAAATGAAATGAAATGAAATGAAATGAAATGAAATGAAATGAAATGAAATGAAATGAAATGAAATGAAATGAAATGAAATGAAATGAAATGAAATGAAATGAAATGAAATGAAATGAAATGAAATGAAATGAAATGAAATGAAATGAAATGAAATGAAATGAAATGAAATGAAATGAAATGAAATGAAATGAAATGAAATGAAATGAAATGAAATGAAATGAAATGAAATGAAATGAAATGAAATGAAATGAAATGAAATGAAATGAAATGAAATGAAATGAAATGAAATGAAATGAAATGAAATGAAATGAAATGAAATGAAATGAAATGAAATGAAATGAAATGAAATGAAATGAAATGAAATGAAATGAAATGAAATGAAATGAAATGAAATGAAATGAAATGAAATGAAATGAAATGAAATGAAATGAAATGAAATGAAATGAAATGAAATGAAATGAAATGAAATGAAATGAAATGAAATGAAATGAAATGAAATGAAATGAAATGAAATGAAATGAAATGAAATGAAATGAAATGAAATGAAATGAAATGAAATGAAATGAAATGAAATGAAATGAAATGAAATGAAATGAAATGAAATGAAATGAAATGAAATGAAATGAAATGAAATGAAATGAAATGAAATGAAATGAAATGAAATGAAATGAAATGAAATGAAATGAAATGAAATGAAATGAAATGAAATGAAATGAAATGAAATGAAATGAAATGAAATGAAATGAAATGAAATGAAATGAAATGAAATGAAATGAAATGAAATGAAATGAAATGAAATGAAATGAAATGAAATGAAATGAAATGAAATGAAATGAAATGAAATGAAATGAAATGAAATGAAATGAAATGAAATGAAATGAAATGAAATGAAATGAAATGAAATGAAATGAAATGAAATGAAATGAAATGAAATGAAATGAAATGAAATGAAATGAAATGAAATGAAATGAAATGAAATGAAATGAAATGAAATGAAATGAAATGAAATGAAATGAAATGAAATGAAATGAAATGAAATGAAATGAAATGAAATGAAATGAAATGAAATGAAATGAAATGAAATGAAATGAAATGAAATGAAATGAAATGAAATGAAATGAAATGAAATGAAATGAAATGAAATGAAATGAAATGAAATGAAATGAAATGAAATGAAATGAAATGAAATGAAATGAAATGAAATGAAATGAAATGAAATGAAATGAAATGAAATGAAATGAAATGAAATGAAATGAAATGAAATGAAATGAAATGAAATGAAATGAAATGAAATGAAATGAAATGAAATGAAATGAAATGAAATGAAATGAAATGAAATGAAATGAAATGAAATGAAATGAAATGAAATGAAATGAAATGAAATGAAATGAAATGAAATGAAATGAAATGAAATGAAATGAAATGAAATGAAATGAAATGAAATGAAATGAAATGAAATGAAATGAAATGAAATGAAATGAAATGAAATGAAATGAAATGAAATGAAATGAAATGAAATGAAATGAAATGAAATGAAATGAAATGAAATGAAATGAAATGAAATGAAATGAAATGAAATGAAATGAAATGAAATGAAATGAAATGAAATGAAATGAAATGAAATGAAATGAAATGAAATGAAATGAAATGAAATGAAATGAAATGAAATGAAATGAAATGAAATGAAATGAAATGAAATGAAATGAAATGAAATGAAATGAAATGAAATGAAATGAAATGAAATGAAATGAAATGAAATGAAATGAAATGAAATGAAATGAAATGAAATGAAATGAAATGAAATGAAATGAAATGAAATGAAATGAAATGAAATGAAATGAAATGAAATGAAATGAAATGAAATGAAATGAAATGAAATGAAATGAAATGAAATGAAATGAAATGAAATGAAATGAAATGAAATGAAATGAAATATTTATTTATAACATTCGTTATAGGTCAATAGAGGTATTTTCTACAAAACATAGTTGATAGAAAATACGCAGTGTATTTTCTCTTTACACAGTTGTAAAGATGAATATAAATCAAATCAAAAATTAGAATGTAAATGAAATAAATCAATCAATCAGAATATGAATCAAATAAATTAAACAAATCCATACTTATAATGAAAATTCAGAGCGTCAGTTCAGAGTCAAAAAACTCTTTATAATCGTAAAATTGCTTTTCCACCAGCCATTTTTTTAGCCGACATTTGAACACAGGCATCGAATCCGCGTTACGCACTGACTTAGGGAGCCGGTTATACACAGCCGGGCTAATGATGTAAGCCGACTGCTCCGCCTTCGACAACTTATGCCATGGTGTAGTAAGGCGATCTTTGTTTTTGCTGCTGCGGAGGTTATGTGTGTTATTTACACCCCGGCGGCTAAAGAGCTGCAAATTGGTGTGCGCAAACAGTGCCATTTGGTAGACCCATAAGCATGGTAGTGGCATAATATTAAGTTTTTTAAAGTGTTCCCGCGCAGAGACGTCGTCAGGTACTGCAGCCACCGCACGCACGGCACGCTTTTGCATCGTGAAAACGCGGCGCCAGTCGGCGGCCCGCGCCCACAGTTCGGTGCCGTACGATAGCACAGAGTGCACGGTGGCAAAGTAGCAGCTCCTGACAACGTCTCTGGACGCGGTTCCAGCGAGTCGGCGCAGCGCGTAGCACGACCGGCCTAGTCGCTTGCACAGTTCGTCTATGTGGGTGTCCCACATGAGGGCACTGTCCAGATTAAAACCTAACAACCGAGTCGCTGTCACCTGCTGAAGTTGTGTCCCGCCGGCTACGACTGTCATTTGCTTTGGTATGTGTCCGTTTAAGCTAACGTTTAAGGTTATGTGTGTTATTTACACCCCGGCGGCTAAAGAGCTGCAAATTGGTGTGCGCAAACAGTGCCATTTGGTAGACCCATAAGCATGGTAGTGGCATAATATTAAGTTTTTTAAAGTGTTCCCGCGCAGAGACGTCGTCAGGTACTGCAGCCACCGCACGCACGGCACGCTTTTGCATCGTGAAAACGCGGCGCCAGTCGGCGGCCCGCGCCCACAGTTCGGTGCCGTACGATAGCACAGAGTGCACGGTGGCAAAGTAGCAGCTCCTGACAACGTCTCTGGACGCGGTTCCAGCGAGTCGGCGCAGCGCGTAGCACGACCGGCCTAGTCGCTTGCACAGTTCGTCTATGTGGGTGTCCCACATGAGGGCACTGTCCAGATTAAAACCTAACAACCGAGTCGCTGTCACCTGCTGAAGTTGTGTCCCGCCGGCTACGACTGTCATTTGCTTTGGTATGTGTCCGTTTAAGCTAACACGCATGAAACAGGTTTTATCTTTATTTAAGGCTAAGCCGTTTGCGCTAAACCAATCGTGTAGGGCTTGAATGGTCTTGTTTAATTTCTGTTCCAGCCTCGCTTCGTTTATTTCCGACACTACTACGGTTACGTCGTCGGCGTACATATATACCTCCACATCGACTAGGTAATCGGGGAGGTCGTTTAGCAGAATGCTGAAGAGTGTATTTGAGAGGCACGATCCCTGTGGAACTCCCATAACATTTTTCATTTCGGACGACCTCACTCTACCGTTCTCGCCAACTACCACTTGCACTCTATTTGTCATGAATGACATGAGTAAAGAGAGCGCGGGTCCCGCGATACCGTAGTGCCGCAGCTTGTCCGCAATGAGCGTGTGGTCGGCGGTGTCGAACGCGCGCGAGAGGTCGCAGCAGATGACGGCCACCTGCCGCGCCCGCTCGCGAGCGCCCACCACGCGCCACACCACCTCGCGCACTAGATCTGTCGTGCTGCGACCCGTGCGGTAAGCGTATTGCCGTTCAGACATTACATTTCTTGGCTCCCAGAAGGATATTCCTTTGTTTATGCCAACCTCAAATATCTTACTTACGCCTGGCACAAGGGAGATCGGTCGGTACGATTTGATCGCTGTCTTCTTTCCCTTGCCTTTGTACAGGGGAGATATTTTTACTCGCTTTAGTGAGTCGGGGAATGAACCGCAACGAATGCTTTCGTTCATCAAGTGTGCCAGTACATAAGAGACCGATGCGCTAACAGATCTCAACAGACTTGCAGACATGTCGTACAAATCTGTGGAGGTCTTCGGCGCGATGTTCATACGCAGAATGCGCTCCACTTCGTGTGGTGTGAATCGTGTAAACCAGAGGCTCGCCGAGGCGGCCGGCACGCGCGCTGCGAGCGCCTCTACCGAGCCGGCGACGTCCGCGGCCGGCGCCTCGCACAGCAGCGCCGCACTTACGAACTCCCTATTTAGCGAATTCACTAATTCTAATTTGGACGCGAAAGGCTTTCCGTCATCGTCTCTTATTACATCGGTGAAGGTTACAAGACTTCGGAGTTTACGGCCAAGTTCGGTATTAACAACGCGCCACATAATTTTATTTTTATTTTTATAACTACTGCTTTTGATTAAAGAATTAAAATGTTCGGTACGTTTTAATTTTAGTTTAATAGCATACTTGGCTACAGTTTTTTCACAAAGATGACTGAGTTCTTCGTTATGTGGGTCTTTCTGTAACATATTTTTGAGATCGAATGTCAACATTTTTAAACAAATCAGTTCTTTGTCAATCCACGGTGTAGTGCTACTTTTATTTGTAAATTTTCGTACAGGGCAGCATATATTTAATTTATTAGTCATTATATTTGGTATTTTATCGGTCAATACATGGCAATTTCCGGAACTATTTATTATTTCTTGCCAGTCAATGGACTCCAACGCTTCACTGTATGCGGTTAAATTCGAGTGGGTAAGTGCGCGACGAGTCACCGGCATAACTTGTTTATGTGGCTCGGTACATGTGACGCGTACCTTTTGCGCCAAATGGTCGCTCAAGTAAGTTTGAACGTTATCAGTGGACACACGGTCGGCCGGGATGTTGGCGTATACGTGGTCTAATAATGATGACTTATTATTCTCAATGCGAGTTGCTGAGTCGATAAATTGCTGGAGGCAGTTACTTGTTAATATATCAGAGAGGTGGCGTTTACTCGGCTTATTATCAAATAGGTCTTTATTTGTATCACCTGTGATTATAGCGTCAATACCTTCGTCAGTTATTTTTGATACAAGCTTTTCAAACATTCTTAAATACAGGCTATCGCTCGTGCAATTCGAGTGGTACACACCTACTACTAAAAGATTTTCTTCTAGCAGTTGAATGGCGCATATGTCAAAAACCTGCTCTATCGAAAGATCGCAGTAGTCCTGTCTGTTTATGGCTTTTAAGCCCTTACGTATATAGATGCAGCTGCCACCGTGTTCAACTGTCGACTTACAATAGTAGGAAAGCAATTCGTAATTATTTAAAGAAACAGATACTAATTGACTGTCTCGAAGCCAATGCTCAGTAATCACTAATATATCACATTTTATGTCAAACAAAAGAAGCAATTCCAATTGTCTTGTCTTAGAGTTAATACACCTGATATTTTGATGTACTATAGTTATAATTTTATTTCGTGTCGTGGCTGCTGAACGCAGTGTCCGTGTGTCGCGCGGAACCTTCGTAGTCGCGACGTGAGGCTTGCTTGGAGTGAGAGGACGCACGATTTGCACGTCCTCTGCTCTGGCGAAACCACTCGCTGATGACGACTCCTGGCGGCCACCTCTCGGCGTTCATAAAGAAATCAAATTTGCTGCTAGGAAGTGAAATAGCAAAGGACGCATAATGCTTGTGTTTTAGTCTGATCTTTTCGACTTCAAAATCCGCACCTTCACGGTCGCTTAGTTTTGCCATATATGACTGAATGGCGGTTGTTTCTGTGTCAGTTTTAAAGAAACAGGATGTCGATTCTCTAAAATTCGAACATCTCCCATTGCCATCACTCACACTTCGCAGTCACTTCGCACTAGGTTCAAAATCGCCTTGACTTTGCATTCTGTAAACACCAACTAGGAACATGCGAAGTGAAGTGAGCTTTAAGACGACTAGTGATTGCCACATTTAACAAAATGTTAGTCGAGCATTATCGATTTTAGTTTTTCTGCGTAGTTGTTAAGATTTGGGCACAGAAATCTTGATTATTACGTGTTTTAAACTTAAATTTGTTTATTCTAATGAATTTAATCTGAATTTCTATTAAAAATCCTAAGTTTTGTTATTGGCAGCATAAACGCGATCCTTCTCTCGTACCTATTCGTAGATTTAAAAAAAAAATCTCAAGTGGTTTCTCGGCCGACCGTAAAGTTTACCTATGCAGTCTGGTGCAGTGTTCAAAAGTGGTTTAAAACATTTAATTTATGGAATTATCATGAAGTAAGTAGACATTGTTGTTGGTTTAGTTATTACACATAAACGAAATTAAAAGGTACATATAAATCTAACAAAAATCCTAGTCAAAACAAGGTACGTTCTTTTCACCCATCGCCGACTCAAAGAGGAGACTTTGGTGGACTTCATGGAGAGAAACCCTAGCTTGGCTTGGTTTCTTAAAGACACAAAACGCCAGAGATTGAAGCCGACGGCTTTCAGAGGAATTAGCCTTGCACCTGAATAGTTATAGTGGTGCTAATAAAACATACAAACAGTGGACTAAGGTTGGTATTGCTATAATTATTACAAGTTAAAAGCACTTAACATTCTTTAAAACAAAACACTTGAAATGTGTGATGAATGTATGTCTAAAGCATGCTTCTTGGTTTTATAACATTTTACTTATTTTAGCAGTATTTATTATCTATTATACTTTAACATACATTTATAATTGCTTAATTTACCTGATTGATTACAGTATTAGTCAGGCAAGAAATCGGATATGAAGAAAAAAGTAGCAGCACGCTCTCCTGTGTAAGACGGTGTGGAGGATGTGGTGGAGCTGTCAGAGGTGGAAGGAAGGATTGTCGCATTGTGGGCTGGTGAATCATTTGCCAAGGGATATGCACATCTGGCTATACAGTCATTTCAGGTAACATTTAGAAATTCAGTGCATTAGACCTGTCCAAATGTAGAAATATATTAATAGGTAGTGTCTGAAAGGCTTATAGTAATGCAGATTTGTTTTTACCTTGTCTGTAGCTAAGAGAGAGAACCTACTCAAAATGGACTTCTATTTCAGGAAACTAACTCATCATCTCGAAATGAAGAACAAGTTGCTGGCACAGACAATGTATGGTAATGGTTTTCAATTTAATTAGTAATTATTACTTTGGTAGTTGGTGACTACTGGGTGGTTTCTTAACATTATATCTGGGTTATATTTACAGGCTGAAATATTACAACCATACAGTCCACCTGCTGAGCAAGTATTGATTATTTTTCTACATACTTGTTTTTATTCTTTTCATTCAAACTACTAGAAAATTTTGGTGTGTATTTTACACTGTCTTCCTGGATACTATCTCACTTCACAACGGCGTGGAGTTAGCATATGCTACTTTTTAGTATAGGAAAATATCGCAATCCCAGCCCACGATTGAAAGTTTGAAATGACTAAAGTCACGAGCAACAGCTGATAAAAACAATTTTTTTTTTGTGATTGTTTATTTCAGGAATTACAACCAATGCCTGATGCCCATGTTTATCACCCTAGTCTGTCACCTCCCCACCCCTCACGTTACCACGCACACCCACTCCGAAAAGCACACCTTCTCCCTCTCGTCGCGGTAACACCCATTTGGTTCGTCACCGAATTGCTAGTTCTTCATGTAAGTGATCAATAAATTTTCTTCAAATACCTAATAAATAATCTTAAACTCAACGCATGCCAACCACATTAAACAGAAAACAATAAATATTTCCATTGTTTTAGCATCGCGTCAGGCAATATATGCAAAGCCTAAAAATTCGCCGGGAACACCAACGGCTTTTCCTTCCCGCCGATCCATCACCTGAATGGCTCGTGCTAGTCAAAATGCTGCTTCTCTTTGTAAGTATAAAATAAAATACCGACTTACCAAAGCTTCATTTCAATAAAGATAGCGACATCTTATCTTACGGCCAAATTACGACCAAAGTGTATGGAACTCGTCATTGTTATAATAAGCATGTTACTAAATAAACTTTTTTTTACAAAAAATTATATTTCTTTTTTCAGCTTCGCATCGCATACTTTTGTTGCTGCCCCTCCCCCCCCCATCTCAACGGAGAACAGAATTCGCCACTATTACGGACAGATTCCTTAAGATAGAGGAGCAAAATTCAGGAATCTTGGAGACCTTTTGGAGCGAAGTGTCGAGCGGGTCAGGATTCTAGCTTAAGCTGTGACATTGATAGGGAAGGGTTTTTAAAACTTGTCAGAAGCTATTAAAAGAGATAATTATTATTAGCTGTAATGATATTTATTTATTTGAATCTGACCTTATACCCTCTCTTAAAATTAAGGTGAGCGTAACACCCAATCTACTTAGCTACAACTAAGTTTTGCCTACGCGGTTGCCCAAGAGCTAAATCGGCGTTAGATGGTGAATTCCTCGTTTGATTTCTTTGCACCACAGCAATCAATTCTCAATTCTCAATTCTCGTCTTCCGACATTGTAAGTGCCAGCATTCCTGCGCGATTGCGTACGTTGTGCAAAACACAACATGCAATAACTATTTTCGGGATGATAATTGAGCACCCTGTGTACTAACAAGCACCTAAACCTGATTTTTAAAAGACCGCTTGTTCTTTCCACTGACTTTCGAGCAGTTTTATGAAGAGTCCTATCCTACTTCCTATCCTTCCTACTAATATTATAAACGCGAAAGTTTGTAAGTATGGATGGATGGATGTTTGTTACTCTTTCACGTAAAAACTACTGAATGGATTTCAATGAAACTTTACAGTAATATAGCTTATACATCAGAATAACACATAGGCTATAATTTATAAACCTGCGCAGACGAAGTCGCGGGCACCAGCTAGTATTGTATATAGGCTACTGGAAAATTATTTTGGATAGGCGTTATAAGGTATGCACGCTAAGCATATTCCGAATCACCTGAAAGAATATTATGCTCGTCATCAAATATTTCATTTATTAGTTATTTCACCTTCCTATCTAGAAAAAGACCAACTTACCACGCAAAACAACTCCTTCACCAGCATTTGTTAATGTCTCTAAATGATCTTTTATATTATAAATTAACAATATAGCTGTCATGAGTAGGTAAGTAATTTGGGTCCGCATGTAAAATGTTTAGATCTGCATTTGTTATCTGAAAAACCTGTCAAGTAGGAGTTGACTCACGCGCAGAGGGTTCTGGTATAGGTACACACACATGGCGTTGTAATAGAGTTGAAAAAGTTTCTACCGACAAGCGGTTGACCGTACCTACAGTATTTTTAGAAGCAGTAAATTCCAACAGGACCGCAAAATGAAGTTTGTACGTAAAGGATTTTGCAGATTTTAAAAAACCGGTGCTACTTAGAGATAATTTTATTTTTCCTGTAATATTTACATTTAAAACGTATATCGAACATAATTAATTCAGATTTTTCCTTAAGTAAACTTCGGAGATAAGGGGGAATGGTATTTTTAAAACATTTTTTTATCATAACTTGTAAACTACTAAGAGTCATAAAAAATTGAAAAAATATATTTTGGAATTTAAAGTTGAAGCCTTTTGATATGATATCCCACTCGACCAAGTAACGAGAATTTTAAATTTTTACCCTCCCCCCATTCATTTGGGCCCCCTTTACCGTAATAATAATATTTTTAGAATATTTTCATTTGAAATTAAGTTGGGCAATCATAGTCTAAAACTATTACAAATTTCAAGTCAACAGCATTAGTAACCATGGTTGCTGAGATATACAGGTGGACAGACAGACAGACAGACGAAGTCGCACCATAAGGGTTCCGTTTTTACCATTTCGGTTCGGAACCCTAAAAAGGAATATATTAGAAATTTGGAATACAGAAAGCTAAAGAAACATTCCGCGGAAAAGAAGTTTTGATTAAAGCATTTCTAATAGTAAATCCAGTAAATCCAATTTTAACACAAACAGTTGGGCCTATAGATGTAAGGCCGGTTTAAAACCAATTAAACCAATCCGTTTCAAACGAAAAAAACCGTTTAAAACCGAAATAAACAATTTTTTTCAGTTTAAAACGGTGTTGATGGATGTCTATGTTTTCCTTCATTATAACTACATTTTCTGGATATTACCGAGGTAGGGATATAACGGAGTATACCTACGTATCAAATGTGTAAAATAGTGTGATATACTGATATTGATATACTTAGCGGGTTTGGTTCTTGGTCCGTCCGACCAAGAAGTGCAATACATAAGTTATAAAAACTGTGTTGGTAAATAAATATGTTTTTCATTGTTTTCAAAGAATGTAAATAATCAATTTTATTTGGTTTAAAACCAAACTTAAACACTCGCACTCTCGTGCGATGATGTCGTCACTCGAGCTGAGACTCAAACTCAAACGAAACATGACATCAGGTGACCAAAACTTTTACTTAATGAAGTGTAAAACACAGTTCTTTTATTTTTGTAGGCGAGTTGTCAATCGTTTAAAATGGTTTTTTTTGGGGTTTAAAACCACAACATTTTGTTTAAAACGTTTTAAATCCGTTGTTTTACATCTATAGTTGGGCCATTGTCAATTAAATAGTACCAAGAAAATATTTACTTTATGTAATCGCGATAACTATGTTTAGCACCTGTGCAGCTTTTGAAGACGATACTTATTCATTCTTTCCAGATTTTTCTTAGATTTTATATAATTTAACAAGATTTCAAAAGGGCTTCGTTTATTCTCACTTACATATTACTAACTTTTCATTTGACAGATCCATTCGATTTTGGAGTGCGAAGTGAGTGTCGGATTGATGAGGGAATCACCTTACCGAATGCCACTGCTTACGTCATCTCATACTACAATTGTCAAAATCTCACGGTCACGTTAGTTCAACTCGCTGCCACGATCGCACGGGTGACGCTAGTGTACATTCGAGCTAACAATCGAGTTTTTAGAATGCCAATCAATAAACTCACTGCGGATTCAGATTCGAAACTTAAAATATCTCCTTACAGAATCGCACTCCAGGCGTGGATTTTTTTGGTTCGCTCAGTAGTTTGCAGCAGTTGATCGGCTGGACCTGTGCCGGTTATAGTTATTCGCTTCGGACGATTAGCACGGTGCTTTTTACCTTTAACTACCTCAATCCGCGGTTGATTATCACCTTCGTCATTTTTATGTCTGACTCGATTGTTGACGGTATTTGCATATTTTATCGCAGCGGTTTGCACGGGCTCTGATTCGAGCGTATCGCTTGGTTGAGACAGCGCATGCGTCGGCGACGGTGTAGTGAGCTCCATCTCCAAGCGGCGTGCCGTCAGTGGGGTTCCCCTCTCCGCTCTCTGCGTCTGCGCAGTCGGTGACGTCTCGATGTTCGCTCTGTGCGCGAGTGGGCGAATTTTTTTCGGAGCATTTGCAGTTGTTGGTGCATTAAGTTGAGATTTGCTTACCGCTTCGTGGACGTGACGGCCGCATGACGAGCAAGTTGTTGATACTGGCCTTTGTTCCATTTCGATAAATTTTTGGTCGATTTTGGCAATATTATCGAGTATATCGGATAATTTACGTTCGAATGGTTGTAGAAGTTTCTTCACCACCTTTTCTATCGCGTCAGTTGTTGATTTGGCCATTTTTGATGCCAGAAACTAGTAACTTTATCGAGACCAGAAAAAAAAACGTGGCCTCCTAATCTTCGAACCCCTAAATAGTTCTAATTACCCACGCACTAAATGGCTCTGTGTTGTATATTTCCTGATAGGATAGTGGTCCTAAAAATAAAAGCGTTGAGCTGTGATACGAAATGAAAACAAAACATATATTTTGTTCTTGAAGTTAAATAAGAAATTCACACGACCTACTTGATTCAACTCTCATTCGTTTTAGTACCCCCCACTAATAATTGGTAAAATTCGTAGGGTAAAATTTAAAGTCTTGGTAATAAAACACTTCTCAGCGTTAAGAATTTAAAAAGAAAACTCATGAATAGCTTGTAAATAAGTTATTAAAACAAGTTGGCGTTTTGTTTGTTACGTTTATAATCGCCACAAGTTTATAATAAACTTTAAGCGAATTTAATATGTTTAGAGGAAGATACAACTCATTTAATTGCGTTGTTAAATCAAATCTCGAAATAAGTTTATGAATTTCGTACTTTTTTTTTTAATGAAATGGTGCGTGTCCAAGGAGAAGTTGAAGTAGCAGTATACTTTCTGCTAAGGCGGGAGCCATAAGCGTACCCATTTGCAAGAGACCTCGATACTAAAATGTATGAATTTTTTTATCCAAAGCCCAAACAATTTTTATCTTTGTCTGAGAAATATTTAATTTGGGACTAAATAAATGTATTACTACAGATTGTCTGGTAAAACAAACAATTTAGGAAAAAAAATGGTGTTAAAAATATCGTATAAAACGACTATCACGGATCCTTTACGCTTCCTTTCTTATTATTTGTAATCAACACACAGGTAAAAGGAATATTTCCGTTTACGAGTGTAGCTGAAACATTTGATTTTTAAAGATTTTATTTCTGACCGACTAGTCGGTCAGCAACTGCATACGTTTTACACTTGACCACCTCATACAGACTATGTATACGACAGACTCTATATAATATTTACTCTGTGTGCGTGTCTACGAACGAACTTCCTTAGAGTGAGTTCCAGAACGGTAATAATTACCCTTTGACAGCAGTCTCTCTCGACCACACCGATGGAAGTCATATAACGCTATCCTGCTGTCAGGGTAACTTTTACCCGATTCTGAACGCAACCCTAAATGTGAAATAAAATCGGCAGAGAAAAATTAAGCCTATACATAAGATCAAACATGAAGCCTATACGAGTAAAAGATCTTCTACTCTTAGTAAAATAGTGAAAGGTTTTTTTATAATAGTTTGGATTTCGATCAACTTTGGAAAAAGTGCCTATCTAATACCTACTTTTTATCTATTTATGTTCCTTCGTAGAACGTCCAAATAGTTCTGTTCTCGATATAATTTCCTACATGTGGACATTGTGCACAATTAAAACTTCCTACATGTGGAAAGTTGGGTAAATCATCCATCCTAGTTCGGTAAGTAGTGCTTTTTAAAGCAGGTTTTTCCGCGCAAGTGGTAACAAGACCAGTAGGTCTAAAATACACAGAACTTGCCCTACGGTGCAACAAACTGTAGAATACAGAGACTTGCTTGAGGTTAGAGTGCTATCTTTGACGTGTGGTCGACTGTACATTTTTCTGTATTTAAGCGAAAATATCAACTACATTAAAAATCCATTTCGGGAGTCTAGTAGATCCTGAAATTCTGATTATTCTGGAAGATGTAGGTTTACTTATCGTTTTTATCTCAACAATGTTGGTATTTAAACTTATTTCTTGTACAAGAATGTTTCCTTTTCGGCCTGCTTTACTCATGAATGAATGGAAACTTACAACTTTCACTTATTTTTATTTTCTCATTTTTTTTGCTCTTTCTAAAAATATCGATTAAATATGTTAGTCCATTAAATTTAATTTAATGATACAGAATAACGTAAATTCTATAAATACCTACATGAATTCAATGAAAGTTATGAAAAAAATATTTTGTACAAGATTATTTAAATATTTTTACTACCTACTTGCTAAGTTCTGCGGTCTACCACTTTTAGATTTCGGTCATATACTTAACTTTCCAATGGATAGATAGATTGGATAGATGAAGTTTGGACATATACAGTCCTCCCTAGTGGTCCACCTGCGCCGTTTATATACAAAGCTGAATATAAAGTCCCATAAGAAAATCTTGAAAACTTTGGAATTTTAACAGTACTGGTCTGCATACCAACTTCATCCCTCAAACGTATATGTAGGTATATGCTTAGCAAACAAAAGATAACGAGGTCTTTATGGTGCTAGTCCCTAACAAATAAATAATGAAAAGTTCACGTAAAAGTATGAGACAATCTAGATGACCCTTAGAAATTTTATAGTGTAAATTAGAAGCTAGCGCTCCTTTTAACTTATCCGCCAAACTGAGTATTACGACGAGCTGTGGTCATAAAAAAGGGCATTAGTTTATTGTGTATAAAAGCATAAAAAAAATATAAAACCACTTTTTAAATGGAGTCGAAAAATGATTCAAGTTTACTAAAGAAATAAAAAGTAAAGTAAATTAAGTATTCAGGTATGATATTGTATATTATTATTTTTCATCGCTAAAACATAAGTATTATACACAAAATCTCTCACTTCTCTTTACAAATTCATATTCATTTGTTTATTCTCTTATAACCGGGGTCGGCTGTGTCGGTGGCATTTTATTCTCTGCACTTAATTATTATTTTGCCGAAGAACTTGCCAGAATACCAACTCAATACGTTTATTGTCTACCTACCTCTTTAAATATTTGATTATTTTGTAGTTGTCGCAGCCAAGCAACTAGTCCATTTCCACAAGTACTAATTCGCTAAAAACTGACTTATCACACCATCGAGCTGAATCTACTAACTAATATCAATTCAACCCGGGAGCAGAAAACTACTGTTTTTTTTAAATCGAGATTAATCTAAGAAAGCATAAATTAAGATGAATGAAATCGTTTCGTGTGAAATAACGAAAGTTTAACCATGTAAATAGCTTACTTAACGCTGCAGCTTCTGAAAGATGTGCAAGTAGTGCTGATCCTCTTATCTACTTAAGACAATATCGAGGATGAAAAGCCAGGAGTACCCAGCTCTCAGGGCCGTGGTTCTTCATACCTATACTAACCCAGGGACGCCCAGGTCACAGGGCTAGAGTTCTTCATACTTATTCAAACCCAGAAGCGCCCAAGTCACAGGGCTGGGGTCCTTCGTACTTATTAAAACCAAAGACGATAATAAAACTGGTTAAAACCCAGGAGGGCCCAGGTCACAGGGTCGGGTTTCATCGTATTTATTTAAACCCATGAGGGCCCAGGTCACAGGGCCGGGGTTCATCGTACTTATTCAAACCCATGAGGGCCCAGGTCACAGGGCCGGGTTTCTTAGTATTTATTTTCAAACCCATGAGGGCTCAGGTCACCGAGCCGGGGTTCATCGTACTTAATCAAACCCAGGAGTGCCCAGGTCACGGGGCCAGGGAACCCGAAGATCTTCGTACAAATTCAAACCTAAGGAGTACCTAGTCCACGGTGCCAGTGGTTTTCATACCTAAACACAGGGAGTCCGGGTAACATGGAACATGATTCACAACATTTCTTTTTTTTCTTCTTACTTGAAATTGATTTCTTACTTAATTGAAATTATTAAAAAGACGGTGAAAACGAATTTTCCCAGACATGAGACCTAGCTACATCGATTTTTCGCCCCCGAAAACCCCTGTATAGTAAATTTCATCCAAATCGTTAGAGCCGTTTTCGAGAAACCGATTACAAATATATATACAAATATTGCTCGTTTGATAGAATAAGATTTTGAAATAACATGAAATGTTATGGATTGACACTCTTATGCATGTACTTGTACTAAGTACGGACCTATCATCAAATCACACCACTTGTTGCCCCGTTTTTGGTGCAGAACTGATGTTAAGCTGCCTTCAGTCACATTTTCATCGATACGGACGACTCAAAAATAATGGACTTATGTTATTAAATTTATAAAATTCTTGTATCATCAAAACTTCGGCTTATATCGCCAATAAGTAATTACTAAATTCTTGTATTGTGTATTGTGCGCCGTACGCATGCCGTACGATATAACCATTCATGAAGGTTCCATATTAAACTGATGTCCATGTTTCATTCAATACAAAATTTTAGTTATAACTAAGTTCTTGTTATTATTTTGATATGATGTTTGTTTGTTTAGGTATGTTGGTTTAATATTGTTACTTACTTAAACTTGCGTTATGATTTGATATATTGTGATATTAACTTATGACATGTGAATATGTAGGTACAATCATTGCAGTTCTTTATGACTTCTTATTGTTTTGATTATTATACGATATCTACATCATTTTGAATTTGAATTATAATTACTATTGTCGTTATTTTTATCATTAAAATAAAACAAAATAACTGGCTGTAACTACGCTTGGGACCTCGCGATACATTTTCATTTCATATTATATATTCTTTATTGTACACAATAAAACAGAACAGTAGTGATAGAAGAGGTTCACAATGGCGAGCTTATCTCTATGAAGAGATCTTTTCCAGCCAACCTGAGTTTAGTGATATTATGATTTAATAAATTGTAAAAATCTTTTCTTTCACTATAATTTTAGAGAACTATTTACATTTCATGTTCTTTTTTTTTGTTTTGTACATTTTAATTATTGTTATAGAATATATTCCTCAAATAATTTCTATTTTTGTTTTTGCTTTTATTTTTGTGTTTGTATTTATTGTTTTATAATATCGTTTCCTTATACTATCACAAGATATAAAAAAAGGAATATTGTATCAAGTAATTTACTGTAACCACGCGAAGGGACTCGCGCTTATCAGGACGGCCGAACTGTTGGCTTTTTCTAAACTTATGGTAAATATTTGTAGTTGGATATAGTTGTTTATAATACTAGTTAAGTGCTTGGATGTGTTGGCAGTGAATAGTATGGTTACTTAAGTTGTTTTTGTGGACAATACTACATTCCTCTTTCTCATTGGCTAGTAGCGCAGCGTCCGAGTCCAGCCAATCGGAGGTCAGCGAGCACGATGCGAAGTTAGCTACATGTGAAGTTGGCTACATGTCGATGGTAGGGAGAGATAATGATTGTAAAGTGAAAAGCAAGTCAGTCTGTCGATAGCTCTTAGCGTGTAAGATTGTGCTTTAATGTTATACTGTGTCTCGGTAAATAATAAATATATTTAAGGAAGGTGATATGAGTTTCACTTCTCGAACTAGCCAATAGTACTTTGGTGTTAAGTGATTCCACTTCCTTTTTTAGCTCTTTGTTTTCTTCTATTATTGGTTTTATTTTCTCATCGATAACACTGGATAGGCTACTCATTAAAAGTTTTGCTTGATTATGTAATTCTTCCCTAAGTGTGTCAAGTGTTTTAGGTTCAGACATTATGGGGCTGCTCACCGGCAAATTCGTACCAATTAGCAGTTTTTTACAGATCTGGTAACACTTTTCATTTGGCAACACCAAAGATGTCAACTGTCACTTGTCTTTACTGTCACTTGTCAGACGTAACTGTCTGTCTTGTCTGTAGCTCACTTCACAGATTGTATGTATGTATAGTTAGATTTGTATATAATTTCCACTATTTTTATCACTTCCTATTCGGTTTCCTGGTCGCGTTTCTTCTTTGTTTAACGTGATTACGACGCCCGAGCGCGCGATCCTTGTTTTTTATAAAGTTTTAGTGCAAAATAGTCACAATTAACAATTAAGTAAATTACTTGGGAATCACAGACGCAAGAAATAACGATGTTACTTTGACAACTCTCGCAGCTAACTTTTTTTTCTTGGTAACTTTTTTTTTTCTTTCCGCTGGTACTATTATTTAACAAGCCGTTGCCCGAGACTTCGTCCACGAGGGATTCTATCTATTTATCTATCTGACAATCCATCCATCCACCCTTCCGTCTATCTGGCGTCCGTCCGTCCGTCCAAACATCTGTCTAACCGTCCGTCAAATCATCCCTGTCCCTGCCCCTCTCCCTCTCTCTCTCCCCCTCCCTCCCCCTCCCTCTCCTCCTCCCCTTCCCTCTACCTGTCCCTCTCCCACTCCCTGTCCCTCTCTCTGTCCCTCTTCCTATCCCTTCCCCTATCCCTATCCCTTCGCCATCTTAACCGCTATCTCTATCCTCATATAAACATAGAAACGACACCCATATTGATTTTTAGACATTTCAACCCTATCGCACCCCAACCCCTTTCCTAGGGGACGATGGTATTTCACTTCGACAACGTTGGATTTTAAAATTGTTGTAGTTTTCGTAATCAGCGACCCGATAAACCATACAAACGATACCCATATTGGCTTTAATAATTTTTACCCCATTTCCCTCTTTTAGGGGTTGAATTTGAATAAAATTTGGGGTGGAATTTTAATAACCGTGATGTACGTTCCAGTGAATTACAACTCTAATGCCTAAATGAAAAATTTAGTGGATTTTACTTTGAAAACAAGTAATATTCATTTTCAACTTCATCCCCCATGTTAGTCATCAGCCTTAATACAAATATTGAAGATCCTAACTTCAAAACTGACGTACTTTCATATAAACTTTCATCCCCTATTTTACCCCCTTAGGGGTAGAATTTTTCAAAAAAAAACCTACATGCTAAATTTGGAATCTCTAGACCCAGCGATTTGGGCTGTGCGTTGATATGTCAGTGAGTGAGTCAGTGACCTTCTTCTTTTACATAAATAAACATAGCTGGTGCCTGCGATTTCGCCTGCGTAGGTATATAAATTGTAGCCTATGTGTTATAATGATGTATAAGCTATATAATTGTAAAGTTTTATTAAAATCCATTCAGTAGTTTTTACGTGAAAGAGTAACAAACATACATCCATCCATCCATACATACAAACTTTCGCGTTTATAATATTAGTAGGATAGGATCTGTGCCGCTGGGCTGACTCTCTACGCACGGGCTGCTACGCGCACTGTAATTTATAATAATAAGCTTCCCAGTTCTATACGAGATGCAGCTACTTTTTCTAATTTTAGAAGTCAGCTCAAAGCGTGGCTAGTAGAAATGGAATTCAACTATTAAAATAAATTTTTAATTCATTATTTACTATTACTATGACCTGTAACGAATGTTATTAATAAATTTTGTATTTGTATTTGATTTAAATGTACCCTTTAAATGTACCTGTCCTCATTGTATTTGATTTAAATGTACCTCTCTGCCTACCCCAACGGGAACAAGGCGTGATGTTATATATGTATGTATGTATGTTAAATGTAATCAGCATTTTTTTTGTTAAAACTAAGTGGCCTTGGTGACTGACTTATGGATAACAATAATTTGTTTCAACAATAGTCACCATGTGCTCATATTGACTTTTGTTAATTAACTTTTAGTTGTTATGAACGGTTTTTAATTAGTTTTGTTATGGAATTATTTCCATAACAAAACTAACTAAAAACCTTTGGTGACTTTTTCAAAAGTAAATGTGGAAATAAGTGCCATTAGTTAACAAAGCTTACACTTAGTTAGTGTTTACATTTTCTATCTCCTGACATACGCATCGTATTGATTCATGAGTAAAAATGTAATGTAGATTAGCTTTGGGGCATTACGTTGCTGTTAAGGCTAGGCATTCCTACTTGATCCTAAAATTTAGTAACTTTGTAACCACTTTTAGATACTAAAATTGGCAGATTTTTTGACGAAAAAAAAATCTAGTAATCTACAAGATATGACAAGTGATGTGGTCGGCCTCAAAAATTGATTTATTGAATATAACTTCAAAATGACCCCTAGTTTTTCCACTTGCAACCACTTTACTGCTGCAATTCTTATCAGAAATATACGAAAATTTATAACCTAATTTACAAAACCACGTTTATTGATGTGGTATGCTTATTTTTTGAAATTTTATAAAAATGTATCTAATTCCTTAAAAAAATCGACTTAATTCCCATCCTTACCCAGCCCATACCCCGCCCTCGTCTATGAAGTCAGTGCGGGACGAGTCGTCATGCTAGACGGACCTGTGCTGCGTTGCGTAGTATGAGTTATGCGAGCAAGCAAAATTAAACCCTGTCCACCCTGAGTTACGAGTACGTACCTCTAATCTAACTACACTTTTGCGGGTTGAACGGGGAGAGGGTATAAGCTCCGCCCACACGGCAAGGTCATTGGCGTAGGTATTGGCCTTAATAAATTATTTTGGCCAAAAACCCTACTCGGTAATTTCTGGCTCTAAGCGGACGATATGTAATTTTGTTTCAATATGTCAAGCCCGACGCGCAATATACTGTATTAACTTTTTGACAAGTTTATACGTTACCTACCCAAATTTAAATACCTATGTTTAATATCAGCGCTGCGTCTTGTAATGTTGTTACATATTCTCTGTATCTTTCACTATTATACTGCGTTGTTACCATAATGTTCTCCTGTTGATGGTCCTTTTGAATAAAATAAAATAAATAAAATAATGCCTCACGCACACGTCAAGTAAATCGTAACGCGAACATAATATTATTGTGTTTAGGTAGCGAAATCAGTCGGTTTGTGAGGAGTTTCGTGGGTGTGGTTTTGTTTCTGTGTTTGGATATTTCTATAAATTTGTAAAGTAAATCGCAAAAATTCACAATCACCGACAGAGTACGAGGTTGCATGACAAAATGCTAAAAAAAATCCTTTATTATTAGAAGAACGGTAGCATCTGGTTTACGTACGGGTTTTCAAATTATGAACAATACCTTAGGACCCATATACTCAAAAATGATATGGAGTGGCTGGAACCAAGGAAGATTCTGCCAAGTTGCCCAGTTTGTATACAGGATCTGAAAAACGATAGCAGCTATGTAATTTTTACCAAGATACAAGGAAAAACATAACTTAATTATGTCAAAAAATGACGCATTTGGGTGGTATACTCTTACCTGGAGTTTGATCCGCGGTTTATTAGGTTTTTAGGGTTCCGTTATTAAAAAGGAACCGTTATAGTTGTCATGTCTGTTTGTCTGTCTGCAACTTAGCTCAGAGACCTTTTTCACTAGAAAGTTGTTCAATCAATCAATCAATTTATTTGTGAAACACAAGTAAGTACAAGAAGAGATGTTTATCATTAAATTAATTAAAGCTGTGACCTGCCATTAAGCATTTACATTATTTAATTTTAACAATTAAAAAAATTGACAATCTAAAAAAAAAAATGAAACAAATAAGGTGTTTTTTAATTAGACCCAAATATTGTTAGGGTTACCTAAAGCACCGAAGTGAATACTATTGGTGTTATTTTTTTACATTTCTATACGCCAGTTTTCGAGAAAAATCCTAAAAACAATACCGCTAAATATCGTAAAATGAACACTCCGTATCAGCACAGGCGGCAGCGGGGAGTCGTGAGCCAGTCACGCGCAAGCCGAGTGCGTGGTTCGGGCGGTTTCGGCTCTGTTTCGGGCTCTTAGTACGGTCGAAATCATTACTACAGGATGATTGCAAATAATATTTTTTTTTTGTTTGAAAATTATAAAAAAAAAACTAGCGGGAGGATTTTTCTAAAACTTTGATAAACTTTTTTCTTTATCATAGTTACACCACTCCTAGAAATATTTGGGTCTAATTAAAAAACACCTTATATATGTATAGTAAAAATAGATAAATTCATCTTTAAAATACTTAAAACTCACCAAAAACATTGTCAATATCCGTTACAATGTAAATCCAATAAAAAAGTCATAATAAAAAAAACGGCTAAGTGCGAGTCGGACTCGCGCCCTAAGGGTTCCATACCTATCTACCATTAATATACTAAATGCTTTAACTCTTTGACTTTAAAAACTCCGCGACCATCCAACTTTACCCCTCTTTTATAGAAAAGTTCTTGAATCGGGAGCTCACCCTAATTGGTTACTATTAGTTGTGAGAAAAATTGTAATATTTAATTATTTTAGACTTTTTCCTTTATTTGTATTGTGATACCTAGTTTCTTGTCAAAAGGGTTGGTGCTTCTGCCTATACTAGGGTGGATGTTAGGTTTGCGAGTAAAATTAATCTTGCCCAATTATCCAACAGCTGACTACAATGGTTTTAATCAATTGCGTTCTTCAACCCAAATCGAAAGAACCTAATTGTTTTACTTAAAAGCGTCACATTGTATGATTATTTTGTAAAAATATTGTTACAAACCAGAAGGAAATGGGGTTCTTAAGGAATAAGGCACAGATAGACCTAACCAACATTTTATTGAAATAACACCACATTTGATAATTAAACCGAACTTCTAATAAATTAGCACAACAAGGACAATATTAAGGAAATCTTAAATGACAAGATACGACCTAGGTACCACAGCTAACTATATACGCTTCTTTGAAGTCCGATCGTTCCAACGGTTGAGCAGCAAGTGAGAGGCCAAGCAGGTGTGCAGCCTGCTTATATAGGCGTAGTCGGTTGGTGTTGCCAGCGCTGGAATGTAGTTGCATCTAACACGGCCTCTCCTGACATGCCAGCGTCCTCGATAGCTTTTGACGTGACCAAGCCACGACAGGAAGTAGCTGTCCTAGCTTCATCTCAAGTCATCAGAACCTGCAGGAAAAAGGCTCTGAATATCATTAAATAAAAATAACCTGAAGCTAAAGCTCTGTTTTTCATCTATGCAATTCTAGTCCGGTTTAAAACAAAGAAAGTTAATCATCATCAGACTGTAAAAATTCGCTCGATGGATTCAGTCTGCTCAGCTGTACTTGGCTGTACCAGATTTGACCTTAGGTTTCACCATTCTAACAAGTGCTTGAATTACTTGCACTAGATACGACTTTTTACTGTTTTGTGATTAGTCTCATCGCAACACGTGATGATGTAATAAAATAATTGGTTTGGTCTCACCAAGTTTGTAGATACATCTTGCGTCCCGTTGAAGCGCAGGCCAACAAGAGTACGCGACGGCTGCGGGCTGCTGGTGGGAGCCGGTCCTGTGGCGCCCTGCTGCAGCACCTCCCGAGTGCTCTATCCGGCGGCACCGCACCACACGACGCAGCGGGAATGAAACGGCGCGAGCGCGGGTCACTCCCAAATCAGTCAGTTCCGGGTTCGCTATGGTACTCCATACACATAATGGAACTAGTCATCAGTATCTAAGCACATGAATGACAACACAGAATTTGATGCAGATTAGTACACAAATGTTATTTGTCTGAAATAGTAAGCTGGAGAGTATGGATCTTAGTTTGTTCATTTCGTTATTGAACCAGTATGATAACAAGCGTGCACTCTTGCTACCATAGTAGTAACTCTGTTGAGGACATCTGTACTTATCGACACAAAGTTTCAGACAAATAACTCTAAATTTAATAATGAAACCCATTATGATGAAATTCCGGACTTTCATCACAAGTACTTCCATACAGTGAACAGCATGAATTCACATCAGTGGTACTCTTACAAATCCAGGGATAGGTAGGTCATTACCATTTCCGTCCATGATTTGGTAAGCAACATCGTTAGAAGCACAGGGGTTACCCGCCTTCAAAAACCAGATCGTTGGAAGCACAGGGGTTACCCGCCTTCAGATATCAGAGGCCCAAAGTTCTGCTTGATATCAGACTCAAGCCGTTAAAGTTGTAGGCACAGTAGCCGTAGGCTTTAACGACCCGACACCAGAAAAACCACTGGCACAATGGACATAGGCTTATTAAACGACAACCCTGTGACACAAGCCGTAGACACATTGTCCAGACAAACCATAGGCACAGAGTCTCGTTCAGCAGCCCTCTTGAGGCCTGATCGAGCCGTATCATCACATATTGTGGTGCAGAAAGACCTTTTCCATGTCATCCCGATGGATCAGATGTCGCAAGTCACTCAGCCAGCCGAAAAGTCTTGGACAGGAAGACCCATCCCGATAGATCAGGTGTCGCCAGCCACTCAGCCAGCCGAAAAACACATAAAACATAAAAACAAAAGCACAATGTTAGACTGTTAACTGGTAGAAAAGTAGATCTATCAATCTACACACAATTAACAGGAACGCTTATAGCTTCAAAACTTGGCCGCGTTCAAGAATGCATAGGAAACATTTATAGTCACAAACTTCAGCACTTACTGCTCGGCCGTACCAGACCATTTTTTGTTTTAGTTGTTACCTACAAAAGTGGTTATGTTACAACTTTCAACAGTACATTGGTTCCATAACTTTTTACCTAATTTTTGCCTCGCTACGACGACGACATAATACTTGGTACATAATAATTGGTAAAACCGTACCGAGTTCATAACTTTGTGTAGATACCTCGAGGAGAACTGTTATTTCCAAACACATAGTAAGTGATTTACCTCCTCTCTGCACATACAATGTTGATCTTCGATGTCAGTGGCAGTTTGTGAAATTCACTCTCATGGAACATCCCACTTCTGTTATAAAAAAATCCGGCCAAGTGCGAGTTGGTCTCGCGCACGGAGGGTTCTGTACTACCATATTATTATTATATTTGTTGAAATTTCTGTAAACTTCAGTGCTAGATTTTTCGAGTCCGACACGCACTTGACTAGTTTTTATTATTTGTTGTTATTCCATAGCTTAGGCACTATAAACTTAACTGGAGACACCTGGCCCTAGCTTTTAAAGAACACTGTGGTTAATTAATATAAAACATTTTATTTATTTATTTAAATTAAAAGGCCTATCACAAAATTTCGTTAAAAAAAATGAAAAGTGGAAAATCTCACTCGGCGTCCAGATTTTTCGACACTGTTTTGTAGCTTAAACTAAACGATATAAATACTTTTTGTATTTTCAAGTTATTTGATACTATTATTGCGTTTGAAAGGCCAGCTCATCGGATTATGGCGAAATTTGGCAGTTTTAAGTACGTTCAATTAAGGCATTAAAACGAATTATTTTTAAAACAAACGTAGGCGATTTTTATTTTCTTTATACCAAAGTTTAGTATGGTATAAGTTATACTAAATAATATTAATATAATAAAGAGCAATTTGCAGTTAAACCTGAGCGTTTTTTGTAGTTTTTTTCGTTCGGAATTGATTTTTTTTCTAGATTTTCCAATATATTTTTCAAAATTCCGAGGCCGCTACGAACTAAACTATTATATAAGAGATTTTATTGTGTTATTTTAATTTTGTTTGCCTAGCCCAATAGTTCAATCCACGAGCTCAAAAAAGTGCCTTCGCGCATTTTATGAAAACTTGCTTCGGAGTATTGGCTATATCTACCAATATAAGGAAAAATTGTAAAAAGCGAGGCCGCTACGAACTTAAATAATAACTATTCTTCAACATTTTATAAGTTAAAGTTGTAAAAATTTTTCCGTTTCTCAGATTAAGGACGCCAAAATTTGCTATTTTGCGCAAAAACACGCTCAAAATGTAATAGGCCTTTTAACAATAAAAATATATATATTTTTTGTTTTTTAAACAAACCAACTTTCATGCTTGTAAGTGTTCCCATTTTTTTTGTGACAGACGGACAGACAGACAGACATCGGAGGCATATTAATAGGGTCGGGAATTGTGGTCGGCATTATCTATGTATGGGGTCAACGGGGCGTACACTGAATGGTTTAGCATCGAAAAAGGTGTTAGGCAGGGATGTGTAGCGTCACCTTGGCTGTTTAACCTATTCATGGATAATTGTTTGACTGATCTGAAAGAGAGTATGTGTGGACTAAGAATGAATGAGTTACTCATCAAGTGTCTTCTCTACGCTGATGACCAAGTTATACTTGCGTCATCTGCTGACGAGTTACAGGAGATGGTAACAATGATGAATGTGGCTTTTGATAGGAGAGGAATGAAAGTTAATGTAAGCAAGACGAAAGTAATGGTAGAGTGTATGACAGAGTGTACTATATTAATAGGTAGTGAACAAGTCGAACAAGTAAAGGAGTTTGTGTATCTGGGTTCTAAGTTTACGAGAGATGGAAAGTGTGAAAGTGATATCGAAAGAAGAGTGAATGCTGGAAATATGGTGAATGGTGCTCTGCATGCTTTTATGAAGAGTCAGAAGGTGTCTCACAAGGCTCGTCTGGCTGTTCATAGAGGCGTTTTAGTTCCAACACTGATGTACGGCAGTGAAAGCTGGGTATGGCAAAAAAAGCATGAAAGTAGAATTAATGCAATAGAAGTGAGAGCGTTGAGGAGTATGATTGGTGTGAAATTGAGTGACAGGATTAGAAATAGTGTGATAAGAGAACGTTGTGGCGTAAAAGAAGACGTAGTGACTAAAATTGAGAAAGGGATGCTGAGATGGTTTGGTCATGTAGAGAGGATGAATGAAGGAAGATTGGCGAAAGAGATCCACAAGGCGAGAGTGAATGGAAACGTTGGAAGGGGAAGGCCTCGGCGAACGTACCAGGACCAAATTCAGGACGTTCTGAATAAAGGCCAGGTTAAAAGTACCCTAAACCGACGAGCATGTATGAAAGGATTGATAAAGGTTCAGGAAGCAAGGGAAGTATGTCAAGATCGTAGCAGGTGGAGAACTGTGGTCTCTGCCTACCCCGACGGGAACTAGGCGTGATGTTATGTATGTATGTATTAATAGGGTCCCGTTTTTTATCCTTTGGGTACGGAACCCAAAAAAAAATTATGAGCTTGCGTGTGTCTTCCACATCTGCGGTGCTGCAAGCGGTGCGGTGCCGCTGCGGCGTCGCAATGAGTACACCCCCGCCCGCTTCGTCTCGGGGGCTGCAGCTCCGTCGTGAGTGCGTTGCGTCACCGCACCGCACCGTGTGAACACTATGATTATTTGTATGTAAAACAACGCAGCGACACCGCTGCGGCACCGCACCGCAGCCGCAACGCGTCGTGTGGCAGGCCTCTAAGAACCAAGGTCGGCAGTTTGAGAGCCAGCTGTTTGGCGAATTGCTTAAGTACTGTTGACAATGAGTAGGATTTTAAGGATATCTTACACGGTCCCTAGGCAACTAGCTTTTGGAGTTTATGAGAATATATGAATTCGAGGAAAGAAAGAAAAACACTGGTACTTACATGAAATAAGAATATATTGGTTCCACTGCACACACGTACCTCTTATTTGACTTTACGATGAGACAGCAAGACGACAACTGGCGGAGCGGGGCCGGCGCTGGGTTTTTTCAGGCCGCCCGGTTGCCGCTCCGACAGTTGCGAGTCAATACAATGTCTTATAAAAATTACATTTTTAAAATACGACGAGTCTTTGAAATCAGTACAATGTCTTATTAAAATAACAGTTTAAAAATATAACTGATTGTTATACAAAAATGACATAAATACGGTACATTAAGTAAGACGAGGCTACAGTACCTAGGGGTAAAAAAGGTAAGAACTACTAGCTACCATCCTCAAGCAAACGGAATAGTAGAACGTTGGCATCGCGCCATGAAAGCATCGTTGATGGCACGTCTAGACTCTGACTCATGGGTTGACGAGCTACCAACGGTACTTTTAGGCTTACGTGCAGCGGGCCGCAGTGAAAATGGCATCAGCCCAGCACAATATACATTCGGTAAGACTTTACGATTACCTAGTGACTTTTTCGAGTCAACAAGCGATCCTGTGCATGGTGACCCAAATAGCATTATCGATAACATACGCGACGCTATTTGTAAATTAAAACCAATTTCGGACACTCATTCGTGTAATCGCAAATTTTTTGTGCACCCAGATTTACAAACGTGCACCCACGTGTTTGTAAGAGACGATGCAGTCCGGAGACCTTTAAAAACACCGTACGACGGCCCATATTTGGTCATCAAGAGAGGTCTAAAGGCTTTCGAACTGCAACTTACAAACAGACGGGCAAACATCTCGATAGATAGGCTGAAACCGGCGTACCTATTGAACGTTCCCGATAGCACGGTTGCGTTACCAAGCACAGAGAACGCGCAGCAAACAGTACGAGGCAATGTATACGATAATAACCGACCGGCGAAAATCACGCGCAGCGGTTGTGTCGTCAAGCCGCCTGTACGGTTTATTTAAGTAGGTTAAGTCTAGGTAAGCAATTACTTTTATATAACGTAACATTAAGTGAGCAAATTTCGGTACGTATCTAGCATACATCTACATAACTTTGTGAAGAGCACACACTCTTAATACAACACTTTAGTAAATTTTTATCTCTATAACATGGGACAATACAATACCAAGAACGAGGAGGTGATTATAGCGCAGGCTGGAACTAAGCAACAAGTGGAAGAGCTACGAACACGAACGGAAATTTACGGCGCTACAGTGATTGCGGTAGCTATAGTTGTATTTTTTATATTACTCTGTTTATGCTGCAAGGGATGTCATAGAGACGCAGGCAGATGGATCGATAAGAAGTTAGCAGCGACGACGTTGCAGGAAGTTGTAGTAAGACAGCAGCCACCACCATGTACCAAAAAGCCTACATTACCAACTAAGGTAATACTTACGTAGTTAGGCATAGTATAACACGATTTTCGCTCGCAAGAACGGGCTTGCGCGGGTTGACGCATTGTTCTATTACCAACTACGGTAATACTTACGTAGTTAGGCATAGTATAACACGATTTTCGCTCGCAAGAACGGGCTTGCGCGGGTTGACGCATTGTTCTATAGTATAATGTTTGCGAAAGTAGTTTTTTATTGGCCATCCACGTCTTATTTTGACAGATGATATTTCTTGTAACACTGTTTAAATTGTAATAAAATTTTTGGAAGTCAAAAAATTTCTAACTTTGTACCTATCTATAGGAAAATAAAAAAACCTTATCAATAAATGTTTATGCAAAAGACAAATTTTAAGCATTGTCTGCGACATGTATGACCCACTTATGTATACCAAGCGTAATTCTGCGAATGTAATGTTATTTTTAAATTGTTAGTAGATTATTTTGACTCAAATTGTTCGATTTCGCTCTTATTTAATTTGATAAAAAGTACAATACAATACAATAATCTTTATTTGTGATAACAAGTACAAAATTTAAGGTGTTATAGTAACAAACAGTCCTCTGTTATCTACCAGTATGTCCGGTGTACAAATTATTCATAAATTAATTAATTTTTAGTCATAATATTAAATATAATAATAATAATATCTAGTCAAACAAATTCCATTTTATTCATTGATAAATTCAGATAAGCTATAATAACATTTGTCTTCTAAATAGGTTTTAATTTTTCTTCTAAACGACTCTGTGTCTAAATCTCTCATACACTTAGGTATTTTGTTAAAAACCTTTGCCAACATGCACAGAACGCCTTTACTCATGAGTGCAGTTTTTGCCATGGGGGCTGATATTATATTACTATCTCGTCTTCTTAAGTGAGGGTTTTGTCTTGGTCGTGAAAATAAATCCGGGTTCATCTTAACAAATGTTGCTGACTCAAAGATATATATACACGTAAATGTCAATAATTTGTATTTGGCAAAAAGAGGTCTACAGCTGTCCGTTATAGATATTCCAAACATGGATCTGATGCATTTTTTTTGAGCCTTAAATACCATCTGCCAGTCTGTACAATTGCCCCAGAATATTACACCATATCGTATATGTGAGACTACTATTCCGTGATATGCAGTTACTAGCTGTTGCCCGCGGCTTCGCTCGCGTGGATTTCGTATTTATGTTGTTACCGGTTTTCCGAAGCAATGAGATATTTTCCTGTCATTTCGGGGTAATTTTAAACTAAGGAAAAACAGGACTAACCCTGCGCAAATCAATGAATATAATTCAAGATCTAGCTGAATTTCATATAATATACAGACGTTACTGATAAATTACTCAGAACAGAGGAACTTAGCAGCAGTATCCTAACAAATGTAAAGAGAGAGATGAGAGACCACTTTATGTAATATTTAAAAACAGAGCCAATTCGCAGAAGTAATTGAGAAAAACTAAAACCCTCTCTCTCTCTTTCCCTCTCCCCCCTTCCTCTCCCCCTCCCTCTGTCTCTACCCCTCCCCCTGTCTCTCCCCTCCCCCTCCCTCTCCCCCTCCCTTTTCATCACCCCCTCCCCCTCCCTCACTCCCTCCCTCTCCCCCTTCCGCTCCTTCTCCCTCTCCCTCTACCTGTACCTGTACCCCTCTACCTCTCTACCGCTCTACCTCTCTACCTCTCGACCTCTCTACCTCTCTACGTCTCTATATCTCTACCTCTCTACATCTCTACCTCTCTACCTCTCTACATCTCTACCTCTCTACCTCTCTACCTCTCTACCTCTCTACCTCTCTACCTCTCTACCTCTCTACCTCTCTACCTCTCTACCTCTCTACCTCTCTACCTCTCTTCCGCTCTACCTCTCTACCATTCTGCCTCTCTACCTCTCTACCTCTACCTCTACCTGTCCCTACCCCTTACGCCAATTTAACCGCTATCCCTAACATAGAAATGACACCCATATTTATTTTTAGACATTTCAAATCTATCGCACCCCAACCCCATCCCCAGGGCACGATGGTATTTTACGTCCACCACGTTGGATTTCAAAGTTGTTGTAGCTTTCGTAATCAGCGACCCGATAAACCATACAAACGACACCCATATTGATTTTTAGACATTTCAAACCTATCGCACCTCAACTCCATCCCCAGGGGGATGATGGTATATCACGTCCACCACGTTGGATTTCAAAATTGTTGTAGTTTTCGTAATCAGCGACCCGATAAACCATACAAACGACACCCATATTGATTTTTAGACATTTGAAACCTATCGCACCCCAACTCCATCCCCAGGGGGTTGATGGTATTTCACGTCCACCACGTTTGATTTCAAAATTGTTGTAGTTTTCGTAATCAGCGACCCGATTAACCATACAAACGATACCCATATTGGTTTTTAGACTTTTTCACCCCATTTCCCTTTTTTAGGGGTTGAATTTGGGGTGGAATTTCAATAACAGTGATGAACGTTGCATATAATTACATCATCAATGCCTAAATAATAAATTATGTGAATTTTACTTTAAAAATAAAGAATTTTCAACTTCATCCCCCTTTTCACCCTTAAGGGTGTCGAATTTACAAAAACCCTGAGACACGTAATTATTAATTTTTAGTCGTCAGCCTAAATACAAATTTTGAAGATCCTAACTTCAAAACTGACGGACTTTCATACAAACTTTCATCCCCTATTTTACCCCCTTAGGGGTGGAATTTTGTAAAACCCTTTCTTAGTGCACCCCTAGGCCTCATACAGAACCTACATGCCAAATTTGGAATCTCTAGACCCAGTGGTTTGGGCTGTGCGTTGATATGTCAGTCAGTCAGTCAGTCAGTCAGTCAGTCAGTCAGTCAGTCACCTTCTTCTTTTATATATATAGATTAATTACTTTATATCTACTGTTTTTGATAGTTTATAGAGTGCATATGCTGATGAGCTAAGTTGCATAGTTCGTTACCCTTTTTGTTACACCTTGTATAGACCAAGAAATTTTGTATATTCAGCTTCATAGATCTGTATACCTTCATAATTTACGTTAATTTTGTTTTGTTCGGAACCAGGTCGTTGACTATAGTGCATTATTTTAGTTTTACTTAACATGATTTTTAAGTTATTTTCATTTAGCCAAAGAATAATCGATTTGATTCCTTCGTTTATTTCATTTTCATATCTATTTTTATTTGTACATTCTACAGTCAAAGTGCTGTCATCTGCAAATAAAGTTAAATGTTGATTGGTAGCTTGGGTTAGGTTATTAATATATGTCAAAAATAAGAGTGGGCCTAATACGCTTCCTTGTGGAACTCCATAAATTACCTCCCTTGCTCTAGATTCGTATATACTTTCCATTTTTGTGTTAGTATCTATTCTTGTTATGTGCGTTATTTGTCTCCTGTTTGATAGGTATGATTTAATAGTAAGGGAGATGAAAAATATTTCGCTATATGATTTGCACGTATTTCATATCGCTAGAGATGATAGTTTAGATTATTACAAATTGATTTGGTTCAGTAAAGTTTTTCTGTCCGTCGCTGCGTTTTTGAGTTTCAGGGTACTAAATCACTTTCTCATGTCTGCCAATGGAGCTGCTGGTCAGAAACATCCTAAAAATTAAAGAAATAGAAGAGGCAGACGTAAAGGGGTCTGCATTATCACGGGAAGTACTAGTAAATATGTAAAAAAAAAGGCTGTACTAAACCATTTGCTCATCATTCTAGTTGCTTTTATTCGCTTCATTTGGTTTCACTGAAGACAACAAAAAATTGGCAGACGATTTACTCACTGATTTTAAGAAATATAAATTTTTATAAATTCGTACTAAATCAATCATATCCCCAATATAGGGTGCGTCCTAATTCACTTTCTTCTTTCAAGTAGACAAGGCTTATAATGAACGCGGGTGGGGGCGCTGGCTTGTATAAGGTGAAAACTCAAAAGTGACGTTTCACAAGGTGGCGGTGTTAGTTCCTTTTTTTGCCACGTTCATAATAAGCCTTGTCGCACTTGTACATAGATAATTTCGTTTCACTCAGAAAAAAATAAACACCGGAAAGAAATTATTCATTGATTTTAAAAACCGGTAATAAATTGAGTAGGAATGGAACGCTAATTAAAAAGTTGATATCTCAATGGGTCCCCGCACACGTTAAATCCGCGATCCGCGATCCTGCGATCCGCTGAGATGCAGCTATAAGAAAGAAAGAGAAAGCTATAGGACCATAGACTAGGTGTATCTATGGTGTTTCTATGGTCCTATAGCTTTCTCTTTCTTTCTTATAGCTGCATCTCTACCGGATCGCAGTATCGCGGATGTTACGTGTGCGCGCACCCAATGTGTGAAGGAAACGTCGGGTGCCCGCACACGTTAGATCCGCGATCCTGCGATCCGGTAGAGATGCAGCTATAAGAAAGAAAGAGAAATAATAATGATCGCGAAGTCTGATCGCGAAACTGTTTGACCATGTGCGGGGACCCAATATCGTTCTTATCACAGATTAAATATACTTTCGAGTGGTAGAAGTGTTCAAGGGTAGAAATCCAACACGGGCTCTACACGACGAGCCGCAAACGGCGTTCACACGTTGGCCGTGCCTTTATTTCAAATAAGTGCGTAGGAGCAGAGGGACGTTTTATTTTATTCTAAATAAGTAAAATTTTTTTTTTTTTTTTCAAATATGGTGCAGCTGGAAACAAAACTTAAAAGCACTGTATAAGTATATTTCAGCGGCAGCGATATTCTCCGCGTATACGTCCATCTTGCTTGCTTGACAGACCTACACGGAATGAGCCGCACCAACGTGTGAAAGCTGTCAACAAGCTTGCCGAGCCGAGCCGCCCAACGGTTGGGCCAACGTCTACTGGGTGCTCAAAACGAGTAAGTCAGACCCATTGACGTAAGAAAAACGCTGCGCTTCTAACGCCCCCTGGCGTAGTTTCCAAAATCTTTGGTCAGACAGAATTCACAGGTATAAATATTCAAAAATAGCGATATCACTGATTCGTATACGAATCTTGCCAATACGAACGCTTCAAAAATGCGTCTCCTGAGACTGCAACTGTCTTTGATTGATGTCATCCATTCAAATCTTGACAGAACTTTGAACAAATGAACATGAAAAAATTATGTATCAAAATACCAGCCAGCATCTTACTAAAAAGGTTGATTTGAAAGTAGCCGATGCTTTAAAAAAAAACCGGCCAAGTGCGAGCCGGACTCGCGCACTGAGGGTTCCGTACCACCACATAATCATAATTGTATTAGTTGAAATTTCAGTAAGTTAATGTGCTACATTTTTTGAGTCCGACACGCGCTTGACCAAATTTTATTATTTGTTGTTATTTTATAGCTTATGAACATAACAATTTTCAAGTTTGTAAGTGTTTCCATTTTCAAAATAGAACTAAAACAAAAATCGCCTTCGCGACCATCCAACTTGACCCCTATCTTATGTGAATGTTCTTGAAACGGGAGCTCACCACAATTGGTTACCATTAGTTGTGAGAAAAGTTGTAATATTTAATGATTTCAGACTTTTCCCATTATTTGTACTATGAGACCTAGCTTCTTGCCAAATTTCATAATTTTAAGTCAACGGGAAGTACCCTGCAGGTTTTGCTATTTTGCATAAATGTATGGAGATGAGGACATAAAATGCCATATCTTTTGATTGCGTCGTTGTAAACAATTGAAATTTTCAGATCTTGTGTGGTTCATAGATCCTAATATACGTTATTAATTTCAACCTGATACCTTTACCCGTTCGTGAGATAAAGGGTCTTGACAGACAGACAGACGGACAACAAAGTGATCCTATAATGGTTCCGTTTTTTTTATTTTGAGGTACGGAACCCTAAAAATAAAAAATCAGAGGCACAGTAAATACATGGGCTTAGGGCTCCCGCACACGACCGAGAATCGGTGGCCGATTTTTTGTCGGCATCCCGCTCTGACGTGTTATCACCTGGATCTTCCGTCCTTGTCCTGGGCGATAATCGGCCACCGATTCTCGGTCGTGTGCGGGAGCCCTTATCAGGAGTATGGAAACTAAGCCTAATTTTAACCGACTTCAAAAAAGGAGGAGGTTCTATGTTCCACTGTATGTATTTTTTATGTATGTACACCTATTTTTCCGTCAAGTGTTAACGATTTGCAAAATTCCTTTTTTATCCGAAAGGGAATACTCTTGAGGTGGTCCCATTGTCACCAAGTCAGGATCTGATGATGGGATCCTAGGGAAATCGAGGGCAACCCTCAAATTTTATAGGCACGTATAACGTTTTTCATATATTTTTCAAAGCTACACAAGTATTTGCGTCTGGTATTCATCATCTCATGTTAATGGTCTGATGATGGAAGGTCCAACTCCTTAACGGTTAGGAGTTGGAGGATAATTCTTCAAAATTTTAGTCACGTATTGATCGAAAGTTTGAAGCGCTCGTGGCCAAGTGGAAGTTGGTCTTTCTTTGCGATCTCTAAAATTAAATGACGTTAGTCGTGGTGTGTGACCGCTAGTGGCACAACAATTAAAACGTTCTGTCAAATAATAGAACGATTTTCAAAATTCTTTTTTTATCCGACCAAACATACTTCTGAAGTTGTCCCATGGCCACCAAGTCAGGATCTCATTATGGGATCAAATGCCTTAAATAAAATACTCGCTCAAGGTCAAATTGTTTCCACCGAAGTGCGTACCTGTCTATAAGTTGGTTACTTATTACTGACCATCAATTTTAGAGACTATCCATGAAATGCTCGAACTTTTTTAGAGACATCATGATTGTAGTGATATGACAACACTACGCCATTCGTGCTTCGGAAGGCCTTTCAGTCGTTTGTCCTTACCACTTTGAAGGAGTGATCATCAGGTCAGTAATTTAGATCAGTTAGGGTTACCAACCACCTTTTGGTGCCTGTACCTTACGATGTTTGCTTAACACTAAAACTTGTAAAATAAAAATATTTATAACAAAAACTACACACCTCCTTCAAAGTATTTCAAGGTTTCTATTAGCGCTAAAAATTACAAAATAACCGTAGCAGTTTATAACTAAGAACTAAGTGAAGTATTTTTTTTTGTATTTTTTTGTCGTACTTTAGGGAAAGTTGTTAAGTTCTATGGTCAGAGTAACACACTCAAAAGAACGCAGTTGAGTGAAACTGAGAAAATAGTTTATTCAAAATCGAGAGTGGAATCAATTTCACGGGTTTTTGATGGGGGTGATTTTTTATAATTTTTATTACTTAAATCTGACATTGTGGACCAACAAATGTCAGTCACAAATTGTCAACTTTATCTGAGCGGACAAGCAAGGAGATCTTTGTTTTGAGGAGCGGACCACGCGAAACGCGCGACTACATACAAAAATGCCCGCCTGTTGCATAAAAGGGTGCACTAACGATGATAGAAGAAGTAAATAAAGCAAAGGATTTAAGATGTAAAAAGTAAATAAGTAAAAATGTATCAATTAATTCGTGTAAGACGCGACTTTTCAATAAACAGATATAAGTTTTCCGAATAAAAAACAACAAACTTACTAATACAAAAATGAAACGATGATTCATTTTCTTAGTTAAAAATTACTTACTTTTATTGTTTTTTACTATTATCTAATGAATAACACTGAAAAACCAGGCCTATAAGTCACGTATAAACAGTAAAGACTTTGTTTTGTTTTTCCCGCCATATTATTTCCATTCCGTGTATTTAGCACCGACCTCAGAACAAAGACCTCCTTGAAGTATTACACTACGTAGTTCACGCGATCTTTCACAGATGGCGCTTTTTTTTCTTGTATGGGGAAATTTTGAACCGCTTGTTCCCAAGACCCTATCTTGACTATATAAATCTATGAAGTCACCCTATATATAAGACTATGAATCAAATGGTCTGCCTTTGGTAAATCAGAGGTCTAGAGGTCTGCCTCTTCGATTTTTATGGTTTTGAGGATGATTGTAACCATCAGTGCAAGCGGCAGACATGAGCAAATTATTTAGCACGTGTTTTTTTTTACATTTTTAAAACCCTGTTAATTGATAACGCAGCGCTACCAAGGTGGCAGATTATTTTTCTGATGTTCTACTCATCGTTTTTAATCGAACGATCTATGTCTGCCACATGAGCAAATGATATACACGTTTTAATATCATAACAAAAAAGTAAAAAAAATATTCCTTCAAAACGCGGAGGTATGGTGGTCTGCCTCTTCAACTTTCATCGTTTTGAGGATGATTCTGACCATCAGTGCAAGCGGCAGACATGAGCAAATGATTAAGCTCATGATTTTTTTTTACATTTTTAAAGCCCTGTTAATTGATAACGCAGCGCTACCAAGGTGGCAGACTATTTTTCTGTGGTTCTACTCATCGTCTTTAATCGAAAGATCCACGTCTGCCACACATGCAAATTATATAGAAATGCTGGAGGCCATCACCCTATCTATAATAAGCTCTAAAACTTTTCCACGTAAGCCGTAAGATTCTAGTTTGTTGAGCAGTATGTCATGCTTTACATAGTCAAATGCTTGTGTCATGTCACAGTATATTGAGCAAGTAGGTATTCTTTTGTCAACGTTGGTAATTACTCGTGTCAAAAACTCGTATATTGCTAAATTAATACTTCTATTTTGTCGGAATCCTTTTTGTTAGTCTGCTAATAATTGAAATTTTTCTAAGAATTGGTATATCTGCGCATTTATATATTTTTCGAATATTTTCGATATTATAGATATAAGAGCAATCGGTCTGTAGTTCATCATAGATTCCCTATTATCTTTTTTAAATAGTGGTTTTATGATCACGTTTTTTAGTTTATCAGGATAAATTCCCTCACTTATACAAAGGTTGAGTATATAAGATAGGTGCGGGTTTATTAAATCTGCCACATCTTTAATAATCTTAGTCGAAATTTCATCGTGCCCAACGCTGTTTGTATTTTTAAGGGCTTTTGTAATTTTAACAATATCAACTGGTAAGCTTGGAGCCATAAACATTGAGTTCTTATTTTGCTGCAAATTATATGTTGTTTTACGTGTTTTACTTAAAAAATTTGGAGAAGATTCGACTTTATCTATGAAATAGTCATTAAATACATTAGAGATTTCATTTGGATCAGTAGTAACAGTTTTATTATTTAATTCTATTTTATATATGGTATTTATTGTAGTAGTTTGTTTGTCGTTTATTATCTGCCACGTAGTTTTAGCTTTTTTCGTAGATGCTTGTATTTTTTGTATTTTTTGTGTCCGTTTTGATTATTTGATAATTCGTTTTAATAATTTTGAGTATTTATTTAATTTGTTTTTATTATTTTTACTTGGTTCGCATCTGTATTGCCACAGTAATTTCCTTTTTTTATGACTACAAGCTCTTATACCCTTCGTTATCCATTTACTTCTTTTTTTAATTTTTATCTTCATATATTTTATAGGGAAACATAAATTGTAAAATAATTTAAATTCCTCAAAAAATATGTTATACGCTTCATTTGGGTCAGTTGTTTTATATGTATCTGTAAATATCACAAACCGCAAACACTCTTTAAATTTCACCATGTTTTCTTTGCTGAAATCCCGCCTTTTTATGTACCAGTGTGTTAGAGTGGTAAATATAGGAACAGGAAATCTAAAGAGTTGGGCAGTATGGTCGGATAATGCAAAGTCTAGTACTTTAAATGTGTGGTTTTTTCGACAATCATGAGTAAAGTTATCTATGCATGTCTTGCTAATTAGTCTAGTAGGTTGACGAATCCCTAATCTTAAGCCATAATTTAATAACAAACATTCAAATTCACATGTCAGATGATTCTGTTTTAAAACATCAATATTAAAGTCTCCCGCTTATATAATATTTTTTCTACGTTTCTTAGTTACACACGTTAATATCTTATGCAATGTTTCAAAGAACAAATCTAAATTTTTGTGTTTTGGTACTCTATAAACGCATACCATTATAATGTTATATTTTATCAGTTCAATAGCGCAACATTCTAAAGTTCCACAATGTGACATTTTTTTTATTTTTGTTATTTCTCGCCATTGATGTCCATTCTTCAATAAAATGCACGCTCTGCCTCTACTTGCCTTTTCTCTACAGTAACATGCGGCCATACAATAGTTTGGCAGATTCAAGAGATGTTCATGCGATGACTTAATAAAGTGTTCTGTAATGCATATAACATCAACATGTATGTTATCTTCTGAAAGTTCATCTAGACATACTGTTAATTCATCGCTTTTATTTATTAAGCCCGCTATATTTTGGTGTATGATGTTTAAGTAATCAACGAAAAAACATGGTCTCTTTATGTTTTGCACAAATCGACTCTTGTAGTTCACAAATCATTTCGTTCACAGAGTTAAAAATACATCTCATTTCATTGTTATTAATTGATTTTGTAAGTTTAGAAAACATAGAGTTGTCATATGCTAAATTCCGATTTGAATCGATTAGATATGTATATTCTTTTTCAAAATTATCCCAATATAATTGTTTATTAAATGTTTCGATCCTTGAGTTGTATAGATTGTTAGAGGTTCCAGATTTAAATGTTGGTAGGCAAAGAAGTATATTAGTATAATTGATTTCTCTCACCCTGTTTCTCAAATTTCTTATTATAGTTGTAAAGTTAGTGGATGTCTTAAAATCTTCTTCGCCAATCATAATTACACAGTAATCTTTCATTGTGAAGTTTTTTACTTTGGTTTCTATTTCATCGACTAGATCAAGTATTTTACGGTTAGGATAAATGTAATGGCAAAATTTGAACGTATCTCCGATTTTTTCTTCTGCAATAGATAGAACCTTGTTACGGTTATTTGTACTTATAATGCAGATATTATTGTTTTCTAGCAGATTTTGATTATATTCGTTTAAGGTACTTGTCAATGGAGTTTCAGATATTTGTTCATTCGTGGCTGATATGTCAAAGTCTTCGTAACTTTCCTCATTGATCTTTTCTTTTGTGTTTAGGGATTTTAGATCTTTTAATGTCTCACTTAGTTCTTTTTGTAGCATAGAAATTTTTCTTGTGATAGTTGAAAGTTGTATGCTGACGAGGTCAGTTTCCGCAGGCTTGTCTTGCTTAGGATTTATAGAAGGCGAAAGAGCAAAGTCCTGTTTGGTTAGGTTTCGCTTGACACTGTCCATTCCCAGGGTACTGTATGTTTTTTGTTGCACACTAAGTTTTTTTATGGTGCTTGTGCCACACGTCCTGTCGGTAGTTGTTTTACATATTTGCGTTAATATTTCTATTCTTGTTTCATATTTTGATATAATTTTTTTTCAAATCTGAGATTTCATTCAGATATTTGTCTAGCATTTTGTCAGAAAAATTCAATTTTTCTTCGCTTTCAAGTAATTTTTTAGTTTTATGCTTCAATTCTTCATATAAATCTATGTTGTTGTCTGTTTCGGGGCAGCTTCCATTTAATTGCGGTTCGTATAATATGTCTTCGTCTATTATTAATGACACGAATTAATTATGTGTTGGTATATTCACTCGATATTTTCTCGAGGTTACATTTCTATTTGGTGAGCTTTCCGATTCATCGTCACAGATTTCTTGGTCTGGTGTTTCTGTTTTCGTACTATTTTTGTCATGTGCGCCTAAGTCGGACGGAAGGGGCGTACTATGCATTTCATACATTTTAGATGATGTATTTATGGACGCGACCTCTTCATGTCCCGAGTTTTCTGGTGTTTGTTGCAGTTGCTTCTTATTATGCAAGTTATGCAAGTTATCGGCTTGTTTATTTTCGCTGTGACTTTCTATATTCGTAGGTGTTTTGTGTTCATATGTTGATTTGCTTGCCGTAGCCTGTTTTCTTATGCATAAATCAGACCTCCATGTTAAGCGATGATCTTTTGTCGTGTCGCTACGCATCAAATCGTAACGTTTTGGTGCAACATTGGCACAATCTAAATCATAAATATTTTTGCACATGCAACAAGTAAGATATATGCCTTTTGTAGCCTTTTTTTTGCACTTATGGCATGATTTATTCGAATTAGCCATGTTTCAAAAATATATAGTAATATAAAAAGATTAAATAAAATCTTGATGCTTGGGATTCGATCTTGCGGCTTCTGATTACATGCCTTCCGTTTGTGAATCAACTGCACTATAGTCTGCGCCACATTCCTCATACAAAGTCCGTCGAAATGTGTAGTTACTTGTGCCTGTAGCAAGTCATAGGCGCGTCATAGCAAGCCGGTAGCCGTTGCGTATCAGCAGAACAGGTGGGGGGCAGCGGTCACTGACCTGTCACGACCCAGTCCTACGCATCGGTGACACTCGTACTGATAACATATCATAACATTAACGGTTTTTTATTACAATTTGAATTATTTTGTGTTGAATCTTCCAAACAGAGTATTTAATGCAAAAATGGTTTTCACTATTGTATCAAGTTTTTCTTTGGCTTTATTTTGACACTAAGTTTGATATGAAACACTCAGATATTTCCACTTTTTCAATTATTTTTGATGGAGCAAAGAACAACACGACTGCTTTGCACAAATTATCTCGGAAACTAGTTACAGTCGAGCTAGTTTTAATAACTTGTAAAATTTTGCTCTAATTTTGTTTGTAACAAGTACAGTCGAGCTAGTTTTAAGCACTTGTAAAATTTTGAAGGTAACTTTTAGTTCACCCTACCAAATTTTAGGGGGGTGTGATGTAGGGGTGTAACCCACACATGAATGTAAAATTATTTGTCAGCATTTTTGCCTCGCCTCGCAGAGCGCGCCAGTCGTCGCTCGCGTGTCTAACCTAGTAGCCGGTCCATAAGGACAAATTAATTGTTAAACGGTAACTCATTTCTGTGCCAATATACTCGGACTTTCGTGAACTGCCAAACTGTCTTTTCATCGAACACTATAACCCTAAAACCTTCTGATCTATCGAAACTCATCGAACAAGTCCCACATATTTAACTGGAAGACGTCAGTCTTTAAAAATTGGTGATGTCATCAGCGAGGAATCATCGATACACTTTGGAGTTCCCCAAGGCAGTGTACTGGGTCCGACACTTTTTATTTAATATATGAATGACATCCATACAGCCGTCCCAAAAACCGCTGAGACTATTTGTTTGGCGGATGACACGGTGAACTTATTTAGTAGAAACACATGGAAAGCAGTATTGCATGATGCAGAACTCGGGATGGCACAGCTCAAGAATTGGCTTGATTGCAACCTGCTCACCCTCAATGCATCAAAAACAAAATACGTATGTTTCCAAAAGACCGCCGCATCAAGACCAGCTGCGCCACTTATTTTAAAAATCCACCAAACTTGCGACCGATGCTGCCAGTGCCGTACAATCGACAAAGTGAAACACATAAAGCATCTTGGGGTCACCGTTGACGAGCGTCTTTCATTTCAGGCACACATAGAATCGATGTCCAAAAAAAACAAGAAAACTGATTTACGTAATGAAATTATTGCGCAATTCTGCCAGCGCTCTGTGAATCGGTTCTCTGTTACTGTATTCCTATCTGGGGAGGTGCTTGTAAAACCTCACTGCTTTTGTTGGAACGAGCTCAGCGTTCGGTGTTACCTCGTCCCTTTACTCCAAGGCTGAAGTACTTACGGTGCGACAACTATATATAATGAAAGTTGTTCAATATATGCACCGTTCTTTACTAAATTCGCATGAATATCATAACATGCTAAAAAAACGGATCTTCTCGGTCCGTCAGATAAGTGTGAAATCGACTATTGCCCAGCGCCTTCCTGATTTCTTATTTCCAGCTGTGTACAATCGTTTACTAAGAAAGGGAAATCGGAATGCACGACCTCGGATTGCATGACCGCGGAATACGAAGCCAAGTAATGACCGCCCTTGGAATCCGTGTACATCCTGGCTGGCAATTCCCTGGCCGTGCGATCCGCGGCCGGACATTCCTTGTCCGAGCTCGGAATGCACAACCAAGAATGTACAACCACGGAATGCACGACCACGGAATCCAAAGCCAATCATGTCAGATCTCAGAATTGTACAACCTCGGAATTTGAAGTCAAGACAACACTTTCGAGTATTTTCATAGGTCTGTTAGGTAAAGTTAATTCAACCTAACCGATCCCGAAGGGGATCGGTTAGGTTGAGTTAGGTTATCTTGCGACCACAACGCACGAGCCGAGTGAGCGAAGCGAGCGTGCTGCGGCAGCGGCCGGCGAGTGCCAGAAACAAACTTGTGTCATATAATACTCTGCTATAAAAGTCTTTGCTTGTACACATTTTCCATTGCCAGTCAATATTGGACCGATACAAGAAAAGCCGGCCCAATATTGTACGACGAGGAATGACCGCCCTCGGAATTCATGTACAATGGATCCCAAATCCGTGGCCGTACAATCCACGGCCGGACATTCCTTGTACGAGCTCGGATTGCCCAACAAATAATGTACGTCCGCGGATTGTACGACCTCGGTATCCGAAGGCAAAATGTTGGCTTCGTATGCCGCGGTCGTACATTCCGTGGCCGTGCATTCCGGGCACTCCTCAGAAACAGTGACATCCGACAAATTTCTGTTCGAGAAGCGAAAACTACTGTTAAGTGTCACTTACGCTCACTGTCTTACGATGAAATGGAAAGGCTTATCACTTCGCAAAAGTAAACAGAAATCAAACCTTGCACACGCACATCTCGCATATACACATTCACACACACTCACACACACACACAATTATTCATGTTATTATGCATTTTACTGTTTATCACATTTAACATTTACTAATCTAATCTGTACTTAGTTTAGATAAAAAAAATGTAGTTCATCTGTATGTTTTAGTCAATAGGTACTGTTTTTTTAGTGTAAAAATTTATGTGTTTGCATTATAGTGAATTTCGTTACAGTGGACGCCCGCGATACAGGTTTACCTAGTGCAGGGTTCAAATAATTGTAAATTGTGCAAATGTTTGGTAAATAAAGATATTTCTATTTCTAATTTGAGAACATCTGTTTTATTAATACTTTGATTTTCATAAAACTCCTGTTCTCTGAAAACTATTAATCCAATTACCCTCAATTTCAATTTATGTATCTTTGTGATGAAGTTAAATACATAATAATACAAAGAAAACTAAACATTGCAGTTTTATTTATGTTTGCACACTCTATAAATTTATGTGGAACTTAATAACATAAATAGTTGAATAAATGAAAACAGTAAAAGTGCTATCTTTAGAGCCAGATATACTAATTTTAACCTACTAATATTAAATCGTAGGCAAATATTTGAATACCTGGCGAGCATTGAAGTTACCCGTAGAACTTTCGTATGGCCCGTCGTGGAGGGCGAATGCGTCTTTTATTATATTTTTCTTTATAAGTCTGTAATTAATAATACAGTAAATTACTTGAAATTCAACATTTTTGTGGCTGTAGGACCGGCAGCCGCGGTCGTTGATATGATAAGGGTGAAAACGAGATGTCAGATAGATAGATGGGGAAGCCCCATAACCACTAACTCTCATAATCAAGAGAGGATTAAGAAAAATCATCTAAGAAGTTCTACACCAGAGAAAAGAATGCTAATAATCGACCATCTTATATTTGGTCCTTACCTATGAAGTTGGCAAAATTTTCTTGTTGATTAATAACATCATAATTCCTTTAATTCTATAGCTATTTTCATTCACACACTTACACTGCCTACCTTCTATGGAAAGCCAAGTTTACCCTCAAGAATCCCGGTATTTATAAATATGTATGGTAGGGTGTCCCAGGCTATAAGGGGAAAAAAAATATTTGCGAAATCAGATATGCATACCCTCTATTTTTTTTTCTATTTGACCCTAATAGTTCAAATACTAAATATTAACTCGATCGGATAGTGTTAAACCGTGCCGACTTGATGCCAAACTTTAGAATTAAATTTTTCACTGTGCCTGTATGGGCGGTTTCAAGACTTTTTTGCTCAAAATAACATATTACATAAATAATTAACATTAAAATCGTACACGTCTTTGAATTTCTCATAAAAAATCATTTTTATAGTCAGGATATGTACATATCTTACAGTATTGTTGTATGCAACGCAGTTAAAATTGCTTGTTTTTTTGTTTTTTTGGCAAGTGTACATAAATATTTATACAATTTCTTATGAGTTAAAGAAAAACCTTGAGTGCCCAAAAGTGCAAGTGCTTGTTCTTCCTAAAGAAGGAAGATTGCAGTTATTTCTATGGCACTAAAATTTATCATGATTCACATTTTACTGTTTCCTCAAAACTTTCTGGAGACTAGAATATCAGGGCTTATTGTCACTAGTCTTCAAATACGCCTTTTAGCAATGTAATTTCACACATGTGAAGACAGTAAGCAAAAACAGGCATTTCTCTTTGAAACAACTTGTATTTGAAACAACTTGTATTTAAAACTGTAGTGGCACAGCAAATAATCTCTTCTTTATCTTCAAGATCACATTTGACAGTCGCGCTCTACATAAGAGTTTTCTACCTTTGTAACCCTAACAGGTTATTCTTAATTTGCGTACGAAATAACTATTTCAAGATTAAAAGAAGGCGACTGTTAGCCAACCAAGTGAATGTTCGTAACGTATGGTACCTGAAAGATAAATAAAATGTAAAATCTCACATACTTAACTGACTGTAGTCCTGTTACAACTTTTGAACTGATTTTATTGATTGTAGTGTCCTTTGTAGTACCTTTGAGGAAAACTAGTTACGGGTTGTGTGTTTAAAAATAATCAGGGTTGGCCTAACGTCTCGTATTGTGATTTTATGTTGTCACACGTATCAGACAATAAATCGTTCTGACACAATATGGAAAGGTGTCGACGTGGAAAAATATTTAGCGCGCTGCGTTGCCTCTTCAAAAGTTCTGTAAGGTGTCCACTCAGGCCAGCTAAGTGGCTCAGCCGACCTGACTTTCTTTGGTGCTGCAGGAAGATAATATTTTGATATGCGCATCAGCATGTGTGTCATTGTCAAACAAATTATATTGTATGTCTAACAAAACTCTTGTTTGCGTGCCAATAATGGTTTCGAATGAACTAAACTAAAACTGTCTGGATTTTTATTGAATATCTTCACTCAATTAAATGAGTAACAACTGGTAAGCACCTGAAGAGACGCGTCTTTTCATTGATGATTTTGTTTTTGGGGCGTCAATCAAACACGGTAGCTAGCGGTAGACTGGTTTATTGCGATACCCACACAGACAATACACTACACCTCTCCTCACTAATATAGAAATAATATAAAATATAGAACTAATACACATTTTAATCAATCTGCTCTAAAAATCTTTGTGCTCGCTGGTATGCACGCAGTGCACGAGCTAAAGCGTCCGGTGGCGGCGGAGTGAGCGCACCAGGCAGCCTGGGCTTCTTCGAGCTAGTAGGCTTGGGCGGCGAGATAGTCTCTTGGCCCTCATTGCACATGGTCTCCTGAGTCGCTTTCTCCACCTCCCCGTCCGATGTGCCCTCAGCCTCTACATTCACCTTTGAATCATATGTTTCTGGGGTAGTGCTCGTACGCGTTAGTGAATATCGATTTTTGTTTGTCGTAATCAGCTGATCGACATGTCGGCGCCACTCTAACCCCTGACCCATGTCCACTTTATAAGAAACGGGACCGGTTTTTTTAACAACAGTGCCTTCTGACCATTTATCCCCCCTCGCGGTATAGTCGCGAGCCAGCACGGTATCTCCTATCGCGAGACGGCGGGGCGCAGCAGGTGCGAGCGACCCCTGGCGAGCTTGCGCATCGTGCACGGCTACTGAGCGGTCGGGGCGTAACGCGTCCAAACGCGAGCGGAGACGTCGCCCCTGCAGCGCCTCAGCCGGTGATATGCCCGTCGTCGAGTGGGCGCAATTGCGATATTGAAAAAGAAATTTACTCAGTGCTGTCTCCACTTCTACGCCTTCATGAATTGCTCTCTTTATCGCTTTCTTTACCGACTTAACCGCATTCTCTGCGGCTCCATTGCCTTGCGGTCTGTAAGGGGCTGAGGTCACATGTTTAATACAATTTTTCTCACAAAACAACCTGTGTGATAAAAAAGGTGGCCCATTATCTGTCACGAGCTGGGACGGAATACCAAAACGCGCGAAAATTCCCCTAAGTACCCCGATCGTCGATCCCGCGTCTGTATTTCTCATCCTTACTGCTTCGATCCACTTTGAGTGGGCATCGACCATGATTAAATACCGTTGACCACCGCAGTCTGCAAAATCTGCATGTACGCGCTGCCACGGGTGCAGCGGGAACTCCCAGGGTTGTAGCGGCGCATGCGGGGGGGCGTCGCGCACCGCGCGGCACGGCTCGCAGCGCCGGCACACGCCCTCTATGTCGCGGTCTATATTTGGCCAATACACATAACTTCTAGACAAGTTCTTCATTTTATTCATGCCCAAATGACCTTCATGGATCTCGTTTAAGACTTGTGCGCGCAATGAAGCGGGAACGATGATACGATACTTATAAATCAGACACCCCATTTCGATGACTATATCTTGCTTCCTAGAAAAATAAGGTTTTTCCTCGTCACAGCTCGCGGCTGACGGCCAGCCAAATAAAACATAACCTTTGATTTTACATAGTATAGAATCTCGCTCGGTTTCTTTAGAGACGTCTTTAAAATTAATCGGCATGGTCTCTTGTACTAAGTTAATATAGTTGACTGATTCTACCGAGCGGCCCTCTCGGGGTAACGGTAACCGTGATAAAGCGTCAGCGGGGCCATTGTCTACAGATCTTACGAATGATATACTAAAATCGTATGCCGCTAAACGTGCTGCCCAGCGCTGCAGCCTACTAGCAGCCGTCTGTGGAATACCTTCTTTTTCTCCAAAAATATATGTGAGAGGCTGATGATCCGACCGTAACACAAAACGCCTCCCGAATAAGTATTGGTGGTGTTTCGTAACACCAAACAATATGGCCAACGCCTCTTTGTCTAACTGGCTGTAGTTGCGCTCGGCCGCGCTCAGCGTGCGCGACACACAGCTGACGGGGCGCTCGCTGCCGTCGGGGTAGCGGTGTGCCAATACCGCCCCCAGACCATACCCACTACTGTCCACTGACAGCACGAGCGGCCGTCCCTCCTCATAATGCGCCAGCACGCTTTCGCCCAGGAGGACACTTTTCGCCTTAGCGAACGCCTGATCACATTTACCGTCCCAATTCCAAATCACGTCTTTACGTAACAAACTATACAGCGGATATAGAAGTGTGCTTAAGTTTTTAACAAATTTGCCGTAATAATTTAGCATTCCTAAAAAGCTTTTTAGTTGTGTAACATTTTCCGGTTTAGGTGCATTCGAGATGGCCTCTAATTTTAATGGATCGGGCCTTAAGCCTTCCTTGTCAATTATAAAACCAAAATATTTTACACTATTTTGTAGAAACTTGCATTTACTTAATTTAACTGTCAACCCCATGTTACGCAACCTTTCAAGTACAGCTCGCAGATTACTCAAGTGCTCCTGTCTAGTAGACCCGGTAACGCACACGTCATCTAGAAACACTACACATTTAGGTACACCTCGCAAAGTTTCTTCCATAATTTTTTGGAACTTCTCCGGTACACAGGATAAACTGTAGGGTGTACGTCTATACGCAAATGTACCCAAATGAGTAGTAATTGCCGTATAAGGACGAGATTCCTCTGCAATCAGACATTGTTCATAAGCGTGTCTAAGGTCTATTTTTGTATACTGCTCGCCACCGCTCAAATTCGCAAATAACTCCTCTATGCGAGGTAAAGGGTAAAAGTCCCGTTTTAATTTAGGATTAATTGTGACTTTGTAATCCCCGCAAATACGTATTTCGCCATTTTCCTTGACGACTGGCACAATTGGAGTTCCATAGTCGGATTGATCTATGCGATAGATCGTTCCATCGGCCTCGAGTCGCGCCAACTCGCGCTCAACGCGTTCCCTTAGTGCTAGCGGCACGGGCCGCGCGCGTACGTAAACCGGTTCTTGGTCACTGAGCTGTAATTGAATGGTCCGCTTACAAGTACCGAGCTTATTACTAAATACTTCCGGAAATTCCGCGCACAACTGGTTCACGAACCCATCGTTGATAATTTCGTTAAGATTGATTTGGGTGATCTTAAGGGTGTGCATCCATTCCCTTCCTAATAACGGGCGAGCCCCACCCTTGATAACGTAAAGTCGCAAAGAATTGCCATAAACCTCCCCTAGTTTAACGTCCACAGAAATGTATCCGAGCGACTGGATTCGTGAGCCAGAGTAGCTACGTAAAATAATGTTATCGTTCAAGAGCTTTTTATGACTAAACATTTTGCTATATAATTGTTCACTTATTGCTGATATGCGACTTCCAGTGTCTACCTCACATTCGAACACATTTCCGTCTATCAACACTTTAATATAATATGGTTTGTTACCTTGTGCAGCGATATTAATGTTGAACATGTCGTCCGAATCCTCATCACTCACGTAATTATGCCGGTTGCTACGATCACTGTTACCACGCACTTTTTTACACATTACTTTTAAATGCCCTCTTTCCTGACACTCATCACAATTATAATGCATAAAACGACAACGCTCAGGACGATGTGGCTTCCCGCACCGCCAACAATAGGGTCCACTGCCGGCCGCAGTTGCCGCCTGCGGGCTCGCTCCCGCTCTGCTGGCCTCTGCTGGCCGCCGTCCCCGCTGCGCGCCGCCGCCGCGTCCTGAACGCGCGTAATGCAGGCCTTCGCCCGCCTCGCCGCCGCCTGCACCCGAGGTCTGTGCCGGCGCCGTGGTCGCGCTCACCTCCGCGTGCTTCTCTGCGGCCTCTAAAGCTAACGCTAGCTCCACCGCCTCCTTGTATTTAATGTTCTTTTCTGCGAATATTCTTGACCGCATGGCCTCGCTCGCTAAACCAGAGACGAACTGATCCCTTAAATTCACCTCGAGAGTTGAGCACTTGTCACATTTGCCGAAGTTACAAGTAACTGCGAGATGTTTTAGTGCCTGTAGGTAGTCGACGAGTGGCTCGCCGGGGCGCTGCCGGCGCTGCCTGAATACGTGGCGTTCCGCAATCTCCGACCGCTGAGGCTCTAAATGTTCCTTCATTAGCTTCACCAAGTCATCATACGTTTTATCCTCTGGTAAATCCGGAGAGCACAAATCGCACATCAATCCGTACGTTGCATCACCCACGACGGTAATTAACAGCGACACTTTTAATTCGTCCTTCACTTCATTCAACTTAATATATTGATCAACGCGTCGAATATAAGCCGGCCACTTGTTTGTAGCCAAATCAAAGGGCTCTAATTTGCCGATCGGCATGATAAATTACACCGTAATACACAAAGCACGCGTATGAAAGCAAAAAAAAAAAAAAAAAATTGCGATACCCACACAGACAATACACTACAGTTTTGAATACCAAAATTTAAAAAATAGGCAGTTAAAATCAGTTGATTAATGTATCGGACAATACTGCTAGGAAAAGGAAGTTTTGAGCCCGTTATTTGATGTATTACTGCTCCAATATAAAATTTATATTATTTTTAAAACTAATTCACTCCAATACCATGCTTTCTGAAAAAAAAAAGCGTTTACTAATAAAACACTAAGCAATAAAAGCACATCAACATGTTAGCGTGAGCTCGCCATAGTGCGCTAGTACTGAAAAGTTTCGATGCAAGTCGGCACGGGTTGTCGTGGTTCTAAATTCACCAAATTTGATTTACGTCTCTTCTGACATCATACGAAAAAATTAAGAGTTTATGCGTTAAGAAAAAATTACTTAAATTTTTTTGGGACACCCTAATGTATGTTGTAAAAATGGCCAAATTCTAGCTCGCCGAGATTATGGTGAAAAAGTACCTACGCTCTATTCGATCTGAAACGGACATAGAAAACCTTCTGGCTGGCAGTGAAAACAAATCAGTAAGTCTTATAATATAGGCAGTTAAAATCAGTTGATTAATGTATCGGACAATACTGCTAGGAAAAGGAAGTTTTGAGCCCGTTATTTGATGTATTACTGCTCCAATATAAAATTTATATTATTTTTAAAACTAATTCACTCCAATACCATGCTTTCTGAAAAAAAAAAGCGTTTACTAATAAAACACTAAGCAATAAAAGCACATCAACATGTTAGCGTGAGCTCGCCATAGTGCGCTAGTACTGAAAAGTTTCGATGCAAGTCGGCACGGGTTGTCGTGGTTCTAAATTCACCAAATTTGATTTACGTCTCTTCTGACATCATACGAAAAAATTAAGAGTTTATGCGTTAAGAAAAAATTACTTAAATTTTTTTGGGACACCCTAATGTATGTTGTAAAAATGGCCAAATTCTAGCTCGCCGAGATTATGGTGAAAAAGTACCTACGCTCTATTCGATCTGAAACGGACATAGAAAACCTTCTGGCTGGCAGTGAAAACAAATCAGTAAGTCTTATAATATGCATACATTTACCTTTTGCGATCATGGCTTTTATGGATGAATATTCTACATCCACCCTAGAAAGCTGCCATAATACATGGAATGAGTTCATGGATAGTATAACATTTGATAATCACAACCACCTAAACGTATTACATGTAAACATACGTTCGGTGTTAAAAAACTTCTCTCATTTAGAGTATATAATTGCATCAAGTCCAGATACCGTGCATATCATAGCAATAACGGAGGGCAACATTTCCGACGACTGCAAAAATTTGTTCCAGTTACCTGACTATAATTTGTACACAAAACTTCGATTTCAAAGGAAAGGAGGAGGAGTAATAATGTATGTACATAGCAGCCTCAATTTTACCAGAACACCTATTACTACAATGTACCTTGAGTGCGTGACAGGCGAGATTGAAACCAGCTATAATACAAAACTTGGAGTATGTGCTGTTTATAGACCACCTAACCTTAGCCAACCACTTTTCGTAGAAGAACTATCAAGTATTGTGAGTTCCTATTCACGTAATCACAGCTATATTTTTTCTGCCATACCCAGCTTTCACTGCCATACATCAGTGTTGGTACCAAAACTCCCCCATGAACAGCCAAACGAGCCTTGTGAGACACCTTCTAACTCCTCATAAAGGCGTGCAGGGCACCATTCACCATGTTTCCAGCATTCACTCTTCTTTCAATATCACTTTCACACTTTCCATCTCTCGTAAACTTTGAGCCCAGATACACAAACTCCTTCACTTGTTCGACTTGTTCACCATCTATTAATATAGTACACTCTGTCATACATTCTTCTCTTTCAAGTACCATTACTTTAGTCTTGCTTACATTTACTTTCATTCCTTTCCTGTCCAAAGCCACATTCATCATTGTTACCATCTCCTGCAACTCGTCAGCAGATGACGCAAGTACAACTTGGTCATCAGCGTAGAGAAGACATTTGATGAGTAACTCATTTATTCTCAGTCCACACATACTCTCTTTCAGATCAATCAAACAATTATCCATGAACAGGTTAAACAGCCAAGGTGACGCTACACATCCCTGCCTAACACCTTTTTCGATGCTAAACCATTCAGTGTACGCCCCGTTTATTCTGACACAAGCACTGGAGTCCTCATAGAGAGATTTCAGTGCTTGAATCAGATGACCGTTTACCCCATACATAGACAATGCTGACAACAATTCATTCCTCACCACTCGGTCATAGGCCTTTTCCAAATCCACGAACGCGCAGTAGACTTTTTGGTTTTTAGCCAAAAACTTTTCAGCTATGCACCGCAAGGAAAAGACCTGATCTGTACATCCCATTCCCTTTCTAAATCCCGCTTGTACATCCCATATTTTATCGTCAGTATCTTTCATCACACTTTCAATCAAAACCTTTGCATACAGTTTGCCGACGACACTAAGAAGGCTTATCCCGCGATAATTTTTGCAGTCCTGTTGTGACCCTTTTCCCTTGTACAGCGGCACAATCACAGCCTTGCACCAGTCACCTGGTACTTGGCCGTTTGTCCAACACAAGTTGAAAAGGCGGTACAAGTGACTAGCCACAATGCCTCGCCCAGCCTTCAACATCTCGACTGACACTCTATCATACCCAGCTGCTTTACCTGATTTCAGATTTTTCATCGCTTTCATAATCTCATCCATACTTATCTCACTTACACAATTCTCCTCTTCATTCTCATTCATTTCCACAGAAGACCTAGGTTCGCTGGCCTTTGCGTTTTTTCTCTCAAACAGACTTTCAAAATATTCCTTCCACCTCCTCAGAACACATTCTTCACCTTTTATAATACTTCCATCCTGGCTTCTGATTTTACTCAGCTCCGATGTTCCAAACTTCCCTCGGGCTGTCCGTATGGATTTCCAGAAAAACTTTTGGTTGGACTGGAAATCTTCAGTAAGCCTTCTGTCAAACTCATCCTTACACTCTTCTTTCTTCCTCTCAACAACTTCCGTAACAATACCTTTCGCTCTTTTATATACCTTTTTTGCTACACTTACGTCATCACTTGTTGCCCTCTGCATTCTTTGGTTAGCTTTTACTGCTAACCAATCTGACCATGCTTTCTTCTTCTCACAAACAGCTGCCTGTACACTTTTATCCATCCACATATTCTTCTTCTTTCCACCCTTTCTCCTTTTTGACACCCCACAAACATTGACAGCTATACTTACTACTCCATCTTTAAATTCATTCCACAAACATTCAATATCATTTACTTCATCCAGGTTCTCAAATCTTTAATAAAATAAATAAATAAAATAGGTTTTTATTTCTTTCACTCAATTCTTTCAAGTATTCTTTTCTGACATCCTCCTCTTGCAATCTCTCTACTTTGATACGTTCTAGAACGCTCGTCTGCTCTTGTGGTCTATGCCGCCACCGGTTAAATAGACCACCAATTCGGGTCACAACCAGGTGGTGGTCTGTGTCGATGGCGGCTCCACGATATGCGCGAGCGTCCAGAACTCTTTTTCTCAATCTTTCATCCACAACTACAAAATCGATCATACTTCTCGCATCACCCTCCTCTCTTGTATACATATGGATCCTTTTGTGGTCAAACATAGTGTTTGCCACAAAAATACTCCATTCCAAACATATCTCAAGCAAACTTATTCCATTATCATTCACACGTTCATCACCAAACTTACCAACAACTCTTTCATAACCGTCACGCTTTCTTCCTACCCATCCATTAAAATCACCTAGCATGATAACTCGTTCATTCTGATCACATTTCTCTAACGTATCTCTCATATTTTCCCAAAACTCATCTGTTTCTTTCTGGGCTTTCAGGGACTTTCGCGAACCAATATTCGCTGGTGTATATGCACCTAGAACAAAAATTCGGGTCAGTCCGACTTTCAGTCTGACCCAGATGAGTCTTGGGCTCAAACACTCGACTTCTTTCACGCACTCTACCATTCTTCCGGAAAGTATGACACTGACTCCCTGACAGCCTCTGCTGGCACTGGGAATACCAGACCAGTACGCTGTGTAAGGGCCGTGTTCTGTGGTGTCACAACCTTTCCGTTTAGTCTCATTCACACAGAGAACGTCTATACGCCTTTCATCCATCATCTGACATACTTCATCTATTTTGCCATTCATTCCACCTCTGACATTCATCGTAGCAAAGCGGCTCTCCGTAGCCCGCTTTTAGCCCCCGGGAGGAACGTGACGTGATGGGTTGCGAACCACACCGCCGCCTTTTAAGTTTTTATTTTTATTAAAAAAACATTGCGTTCCCACGAGTAGCAAGGGATTACGGTCCATCCTGGCAGAGCCCGCATGCCAGGACAAGGCTAGCCTAGTTCTGGGTTCGCCTGGGCCCAGGGCATGTGACCGCTTTCGACTAGACTCGCCTCTAGCCACGCATCCATCGGCGCGGTCAACCTTAGATTGGCGGAATGGACAGGGATAAAAGGAACGGGAGGGATAGGTTAGTTGGGACAGGAATACTTGGTGTAGGAAAGGAATAAGGTAAAAGGATATTACTTTCTCGGAAGGATCAGGATGAGTTAGTAAATAGCTCGGGGAGCCGGGGTCGCGTACCCGTATACAATACAACAACTCCCAAGGAGAGGGTAGTTGAGATGTGTACCCCCTGACGTTAAAAGTGGAATTAAGTAAAATAAACTGGAAAATGGCTTTAGATTTACAATTACCTAGTGAGATTTTAAACTTTATAGTGACAAATTTTGAGTATATATATGAAAAATGTAAAATTGAGATTACCCAGAAAATTAATAAAAGAGAGGGATGTAAATGGATAAATGGACATTCCACCTCGAATAGTTCTAGCGTGCTGACGTGTTTTTTGCAATCGTTTACGTTCCGAACATTCTCGTGATTTACACATATCAGTTGACCACAAGAGAAAGCGAGACGACATCGAGACAAGGACATCCACTTGCCCACTGTTACGTCGACTACATAAACAATGTGCGAGGAGGAGCACACCTTGATGGTAAAGGATAACTATACATTGCTTGATTGCGTCCCGCATTAAAATCCGTCCCACATTCCTGCGCACGATTCTAACATATATCTAAGCAGCTTTCTATCAGGCTGGTATCGCTCAATTAAGAAATCACTTTGCCGACGGCAAATTTAGGCCTACGCTCGATCAGTGCTTAATATTTACGGCTTTAATTAAATATTCGAGTGAATAGATCAACTAAAAGTCCTACACAAAGATACAATATGTCAAAGAACGTAAATTCTGACAATCCGAGCGACGTACACTATTCTGATAACGAGCGGCCGAACTATGTTGCCCAACAAAGACTTCACAAACAAAAACATAATGATGATCAAATAGCCGAATTAAAAGAATTGTGCTGCAGACGGCAAAGTTAAATTCATATTGTGAAGAATTTTCAACGCTTAAATAACAAAGCTCTAGTATTAAAGAATCTATCGATGTCATGTCAAATAAATATGATAGTGTACTAGAAAAGCTAGAACAATTACAGGAAGAAAACACTAGCTACAAAAAAGAATCGATAACCTGGAAAAAAAAGTCGAACACCTCGAAATAAAAGCTGACCTATTGGAAAGAAAGGCAAAGGCTTCGTCTATCGAAATAAGGAACATGCCTGAATTCAATCCGGAGTCCAAAACATCTCTCATCACGTCTGTGAAAAAATTGTGCAATGCCATTTCTTTGCCAATATCTGAAGGTGACATCAAGGACGTTTACAGGGTCAAGACTAAATCTCGAAAAAATCCTGTATTTAGGTGTTCGTGCCTTCGCTTGAACCATATTTGAGATAACACTCCCGTATCTCAGCCCGTTTCTTTCAGATTTCATATCTTGCAGCGCCCTCTGGCGACCATTTTGGTTACTAAGGTCCCCCCCCCCACGCCCGTCACAAGCGCTCGTCTGTTCTTTGATCAGTACGCTTTTGTATCTCAGCCGAGTAACACGTGCCTAGTAAAATAATTCTTTTAAAGTTTTCTCGTTCTGTAGTGAATTCCGCTCGGACTTTTAGCCAAGCGACGAGACGCAGCTGCCTCTATTAGGTGCCGTCAATACCGAAGTCATTGTAAAATGATTTTTCGTGCAACACTGTAAATTCCGCTCGGACTTTTGGGTCCAGTGATTGTGACGCAGCTGCCTCTCTTGGCACCGTCATAACCGTCGTCTCATTGACCGACGTATGTTGCCACATACGGCTGCCTCCCTTAAGCACCGTTATTGTGAATGCCATGCTTTCTTGATACGACGGGTGTCGCTTCACGAGACGACGTGTCGCCTCACGAGACGTCATGTCGCCTCACGAGACGTCGTATGTCGCCTCACTCATCGACGTCGTCTCATGAGACGACGCGTGTCGCTTCATTAGCCTGCTTCATTAAATTTTTTTTCTTTTTTGGAATTTGGAGCACTGGAGCCGAATTCTGTTCTCGGACGAAAGCAACCGCAGCTGGATACTGCGCAAGCAGCTGCTACTGGAAGTGCCACAGCTTACCATATTCATTTTACTGAGATTTCTTCGCAGGAGGTACTTATGACATTAAAACGCTTAAAGCCAAAAAAGTCGGTAGACCCGATGGGATACCGCCGTATATGATTAAAGATTGCTCGGTCATGTTAACGGAACCTCTGAAACATATTTTTAATTTAATTTTGACTTCAGGTGAATACCCTGAACCCTGGAAGGTTACAAGAGTGATTCCTGTGCCGAAAAGTGGTGGTGCAAATCAGGATATATCTGGGTATAGACCAGTGGCAAGTTAATGTTCTCACAAGTTAATGTTCTCACAAGTTAATGCCGTTCCGTCCGTACGTTCTTGAGAGCAGACGTGTTACCGGTTATCAGTAAAATAAATTAAATAAATAAATTTCGTGTCGCGCAAATAATCATCTTATTACACTCCGCCTAAAGTGCAGTTTTTAAATCGGGCTAAGCTTCACTGACCATTTCGCCGCGATTGTTGTCGTCTCGGTCTGGCACCTACGCCTGCGTCAGCGAGCCACAACCCCGTCCCCGTCACCACTTCGGGGAACAGAGAGGAAATCAGAGTTTCTGATAATTTCTATCTCGCCTACGCACGTATTAGGAGGAACGTCACGCGTCATGCGCGTACCTTGTGTTGTCATCGCTGCAATGTTGAGCTGTATATCTACCTACCTGAACTATTCACCTGTCTGAGGCCTACCTGCATGACATAATCATGATGAATAATATGAATATTCCGAAATGCAGCTCCGCTTCTGACCTATCTTCTCTTGATGCAGATCTTAAATCTGTGCGTAAAACTGGAAAACGCACGGTACATGAAATGACACTGGAAAGACTTTTGTCAAAAATGGAAAGCATCGATTCAAAAATAACCCAGTAAATCATCTCTACGTTTATAGTTATTTAAGCAACTGTTGCGTAATGAGAGTAATTTTAACACGACATCTGGTTTTTGATACGAGGCGCAGCCGAGTATCAAAATAGTATAGATCGAGTGTTAAAATGACTAATTACGTATAGTTGCATACAAAACTTTATCTACGACTGACGAACTAAAAATTTTTTTTAAAGAGTAGTGATCAATTTATTGAACTAAGAGGACAATTAGTACAGTTAATTAAAGTTATTCCCGAAGTTATTCCAGATCCAGAGCTTGTGGATGGCGTTTCTTTAACATTAACTTCATATATATGGTTACTGACAGCCTCTTGTAGAATCATGTTCTCCTGGTACATACTTTCCATTTTGTTCAAATCACTTCTTTTGTTGCCAATATCACTTTATATAGAAGCGAGCCAACTGTCAGCTTCTTGTCGATTTATGTACTCCTAGTCACGCCTGGTACTCTCCGTTTTCTTTTAAATATAGGTAGGCAGTCGTCACCCCAGTAAAAAGTATTTTTACAAAATTACTTTAAAATAGGCTGTATGTAGTACTGTGGTAGTATTGCCTTAGCCTATGCAGATTGAAAATTATGTATTATAACAGTTGCGGAATGAAAATCCATACTCCATTTCCGTACTGCTCGTAGTATGGAACAGTGTGGAAATGAAAATGACAGCGGACAATGACCTCAATTTCGAATCTGTCATTGGTTTCGAATTCGGAATATTCCAGTACGGGAGTAGATAAAATATCTTTAAAAATACCTAAATAGTTGAGTTTTAACAAACCAAGTTGTTTTTATTGTTACTAAGAGTGCAAATAATCTGGTTAATTGTTATTAAGCGAAAATGTTAAATAATTATTAAGATTTTAACGGGAACATAATAGTGCAATAAAATATTATAATTACAAAATATTGCATTTATCCTCTTGTCTGTGGACTGTCATTTCCCCCATTTTGCTATATCTGTGGAACCGGCTCCCGGTGACGCCTTTTCGGGTGGTAAGATTTTTTATCTACTCCCGTACCGGAATATTCCGAATTCGAAACCAATGACAGATTCGAAATTGAGGTCATTGTCCGCTGTCATTTTCATTTCCACACTGTTCCATACTACGAGCAGTACGGAAATGGAGTATGGATTTTCATTCCGCAACTGTTATAATACATAATTTTCAATCTGCATAGGCTAAGGCAATACTACCACAGTACTACATACAGCCTATTTTAAAGTAATTTTGTAAAAATACTTTTTACTGGGGTGACGACAGCCTACCTATATTTAAAAGAAAACGGAGAATACCAGGCGTGACTAGGAGTACATAAATCGACAAGAAGCTGACAGTTGGCTCGCTTCTATATAAAGTGACATTGGCAACAAAAGAAGTGATTTGAACAAAATGGAAAGTATGTACCAGGAGAACATGATTCTACAAGAGGCTGTCAGTAACCATATACATGAAATTAATGTTAAAGCAATGCCATCCACAAGCTCTGGATCTGGAATAACTTTAATTAACTGTACTAACTGTCCTCTTAGTTCAATAAATTGATCACTACTCTTTAAAAAACATTTTTATTTCGTCGGTCGTAGATAAAGTTTTGTATGCAACTATACGTAATTAGTCATTTTAACACTCGATCTATACTATTTTGATACTCGGCTGCGCCTCGTATCAAAAACCAGATCTCGTGTTAAAATTACTCTCATTACGCAACAGTTGCATAAATAACTATTTCTAACTGGAATTTATCTGATTCCCAATAGGATTCTGATCAATTCTGACTAAAATAATATACTTTATAAACTGATTAATCCTATTACAAAAGCCTTCCTAGTATAAGTATTCCATTCCACCTAAAGTATAACAATTTAGTATAGGGTATCCTGAAGCTTACTTATTACCCTAATTTAAAAAAAAAAACAATTAAACTAACATAAATTTAGTTTTTTAAGTATTTTTGTTGGTTTTAAATTACATAAAACTCAAACATCATATGTCTCAGTACATTTTTTTCACAAAATACTTGTTTTCTTATTGGGTACAAAAACCAGGCCCTTTGTGAGTCATAAAAATTTTGCCATATTTTTTTTTGCTATTTACAATTGTCTATGGCATTGTGGATAAAGATCTTCTGTATACTGTAACTTAAACATATCAGCTACAAGTAACAAGAGTAGCGCAATGTTATGTTGAATAGTTTTTAATCAAGAGTTTAACAAAAATGGTACCTAAACTTGGCACAAAAAATAGCACCTTTTTGTAACCTAAATTTTTGGTGAAAATGTAGTTACTTTTTAAAGAACTAATAATTTTCTAAGATCTACATGGAACAAAGTATGCAATTTAACACAAAAAACAGTATGCTTCTAGGAAATATATCAAGCACAAAGCTTATAAAGTCAGTAAACAAAACACCACTTTGGTCTCAAGGATGCTTAAAAAGTATGGATATGACTTTTCGTATTTTTTTTTAAAGTAAAAATTTAAAATACCTAGCGCCCGTAGTTCAGTGGTTAGAGCGTATGCCTCTTGATCCGGATGTTTCATCTTCAAAAAAACAACTTAAATTAGGTGCATACAAAAAATAAACCACAAGCGAAAATCCAAAAGCCGTATCCATAATTTCCAACCCCATAGTCTGTGGGAAAACCGGGCCCCGGTGGGAGAGATACTTCCATCTGATTTTAGTAAAAATATCACTATTGCTTAAAATTATATACGTTTTACATGAATTGTAACTGAAATTCATTAATTTAGTGCCTAACATACATATATTATACACTTCAGGATTTTATTCATATTTTCGCGAGAATTTGTCAAAAACAAAATCATGTTCTTAGTTCGAAAAAAAGAGGGGTCGTATTCCGACTGATATTTTCACTGAAAATCTAGAAGCCACATATGTAAAATTAAACATAACTTACATTGCCATTGTTTTCAGCTAACAAAATCCCAAAAACACTACAAATTATCATTTAAAATTGCAAAACAATCGCGAGTGCTATCGTCGTTTCGTATCCTATGTTTGACTGGCGTATACTGCTTTTTTTGTATGAAAAGGGTGCGAAATCAATGGATCACAAGCTAGCCTGTTTCATCATACACATTTTGTAATGCGTAAGAAAGGATAGGATAGAGAATGAACGTTATTTCGAGCGGGAAACCATAACAACTGATAGTCACCGGGTCCCGGAGGGCCAACAGACGCGGAAAAAATGACATCCTCCGGGACCCGGAGGTTCCACAGACAAGAGGATATGTGTGTCTAATACAGGATAAATAAAACCCTAATTAACTGAAATTAAACATAATAGTGAAAGTATTAACAGTGGAAGTGCTAAATTATCTGTTTATTTGCTGTGGTATCTTTTTGAGTAGTGGGTATTTAGCATAACAGCTGTTGGAATCAGTTGATCTACCCTTTTTACTTTTCAACGTTCAACCTCAAGAACCTGTTTGTAAACAAAGCACTCAATTAAGTGGTACAAAACTTTGCTTAGCCGTTCAACTGACTTATGGTCTAGTGGTTGGGAATTATACATCTAAGCGGTGCGGTGTGAGTTCGAATCCGAGCTCCAGTGTTTCTTTTTGCACTTTTTTTTTAAATAAACTATTTTGTTGATTTCCGCCATTCTAAGATGAATTTCAAGTGCATAGAATGTGACAATGCGATTGCCCAGGAGTTTCTTCTTGTTTGTTGTAACTGTAAAAAGCCCTACCATTATGGATGTGTTAACATTACTTCAAGCCAATTTCGAGAACACTCTGAGAGTATTAGGTCGAAATGGAAGTGTGATTTTTGCATGAATATAACCTCTCGAAAAATGAGGGACAACGACACACTGCTGAGATCCGATCGGAAATCTTTTGTGGGGGCACTAGATAACACATCCATTATGGAACAACAACGTGACATCCCTTCCGCTTCCAGTACATCAAACTTACCGTATAAGGGTGCAGGCAGCATCGTGGAGGGGGTAACCCTTGACCAAATAGCGCAACTGCTGGATACTAAAGCGACTAATAAAGCAATAGGAGAGCTTAATGACAAGTTCGCTGCATCATTAAAAAAATGGAGGAGGAATTCAATAGAACGACCGATTTTTTGAGCAATGAATTGATAGATCTGAAATCTGATGTGGCAACGTTGAAGCGTCAGGTCAAAACGCTCGAAAATGAAAACACCACGCTAAAACTTGATATTTCGATCATCAAAACCCAAAATAATTTATCCCTTGCCAAGAATGTCAATATTTTGCAAGCTGAGCTAAACGAGAGAGACCAGGCAATGCTGTGCAACGACGTGGATATAAGTGGCGTTCCTGAATACAGTTGCGAGTCAGTATACCATCTTGTTGTTACTGTTGCTTCAAAAGTTGGAGTGTCACTAGAAGAAAAAGACATAGTGAGCGCTGAACGTGTTGGTCAAGTGAAGAGTAGCGGTACAGACGGCGGTGCGAACAGTAGAGCACATCGTCCTCGGCCTATTGCTGTACGGTTTTCGCGGCATGTATTGTGCGAAGAACTTCTTAAGCAGGCTCGGGTGCGACGCGAGCTTACATCTTCCGACCTTGGCCTTCCCCAGCATGAACCTCAACGGTAGTACATTAACGAGCGGCTCACTAGACTGAACTGGACCATATTCGCCGTAGCGCGCAAAGCTAAACAGGAGCAAGGCTGGAAATATGTCTGGACCAAAAAGGGACGAGTTTATGCGCGCAAGAACTTTGGCGACGAGGTGCATATACTGCGAACCCTGAATGATTGTTCACGGGTTTTTGGTCTCGCTAAAGAACAGCAAATATAACTTACTGGTATTATTTTGCACATGGATGTTAATGAATTCATTGTTCGCAGGGCAGCACGTCAGTGGTAACGTATTGACCTTAAGCCAGTCTCTAGTTTCGGGCGTTTGTAGTGTAACACTGGTTCAACTTACATTGGTTTTTTTATCGCTTGCTTGCTGGCATGTGTACGTTCCTTGCTGTACTAAAATCCAATTTTTCTCACTCAGTTCATTTTAACATGAAGTCTGTGTTGTATTTCAAACGTGTTTATGTCTTAAATTCGCTATCAGCATCTTATTATTCGTGGTCGTGCTATTGCTGTGTAAATATCAAAATAAACTAGATGTGTGCATGGTTACTGTCAAAGGGAACATTTCACATAGCTGCCCTTGTACTAGGTTATGCCTGCCTTCTTTGCTTGGAGATTCATTGTTTTTATTATCCTCATCACGTTCATTTCATTATACATTTTTGCATACACTATACACACTTTCTATTACACAATATTTTCAACAAAATCATGGGTAAAAACAAATTTTTGAAATTGGTTTGTATAATGCAGGATCATTAGCTGCTAAACACGATGAATTTATAGTGGCTTTACAGCGACATTCACCTGACCTGATAGCCATAAATGAAACCTGGCTGCGGGAGGGGGAGGAGGGCCGTGCGCCAACTGTGCCTGGTTACCGGTTGCGACACACACCTCGCCCGGCAGAAGTGCGCTCTCGTGGTGGTGGTGTAGGATTTTACCTTAGGCGTGGAGTCTATGCGAGATCCTGCCCCCACCCTGCACTTGCTAAACCGATTGAACAGATGTGGCTAACAGTAACAAATAATTCAAGTAGTTTCATCATTGGCACAGCGTATAGAGCGCCATGGTTTAATGTTGATGTTTTTCTGGATGCGTTAACCGACTCAATCACATCTTTTCGAACTATGATTATTTAGTCCTGCTAGGTGATTTTAACATTAATAATAATAATAATAATAATACAGAAATAAATAATAATACTAAATAATAAATTTCTTTATTTCAGACACAAAGATCCATCTTATATACTACTTATCATATCATACATAGAAACATAAGAACGGTTATAGCCAAGAGCTACGTTGTGCAAAAAAATAAATAAATTAAAGTTATAGGTATAAGTTATAGTATTATAATAATTAGGCTATGAGCTCGAGACATCGTTTGTACCATTGGGTACTAAAAAGTCTTTCGTACAATCCCCCCAGGATTGTGTTGCAGAATGACGCAGAGTGGTCAAGAAGGAGGCTATCCTGTGTCTCACAACAGCATCAAATGAGTTTACACGTGCCTCAAAAAACATACCGGAGGCACTGCAATACCTTTTAAAGCCCATCAGGTGCCGAAAACAGTTATTGTACTGTACTCTGATGCTGTCGCGAGACCTCTTAGTGTATTGGTCCACAGCTGGCAGGTGTACAGAGACTGACAGAAGGTCTTGAACAACTAGACCTTCACATCGTCTTCACATTTTTGGAACCTCCTAGCCAGCATGTTGCCAACCACGGAGAGCCCCCTTCGTTGCCTCTCTATGTTCTCTATGTCGTCGTCGTCACTCAGAGTTGACGTCACAATGTGGCCAAGGTACTTGAAGGACTCCTCAATCTTAAAAGGTTCGCCATTCAGCAGAACTTCAGGCACCATATCCGGACCCCTCCCGGACCTGAATATCACCATTTCCTTTTTTTTAACATTGTACGTAAGACCATGACTACACGCATACTCCTCGCAAATGCTAATAAGTTTGCATAGACCTTTGATTGAGGGACTAAGCAGCACCATATCGTCAGCATAGCTAAGGTTATTCAAGTATCTGTTACCAATTTTTAGACAGACATTAGTGCTGCTCAGTCTCACAATCAGGTCATTAACGTAGGTGTTAAACAGGTCCGGGGAGGTCAGACCGGCCCTGCCTTACACCACATGGCAGTGTATAACTGTCTGATAATGCATTGGCCCAGCGAACTTTGTTGGTCTGATTCTCATACCAATGAGCCATAAGACCAACAACGCTCTCTGGTACGTTAGTTTTGCGAAGTTTATTCCACAGTATCTCATGGTCAAGGGTGTCAAAATCACGGCTAAGATCAAGGAAACATCCGTATACTGAAGTATTCCTAGCACGGTAGGTGTTAACAATTTGTTTCAATGAGAATATAGCCGTGTCCGTTGACACCCCAGGCCTGAACCCAAACTATAAATTGAGCAGTTTTTTACAAGGCTTTACAAATAGCGAAATGAAGCCAAAAATCGGTATGGTTGTTTAGGTCGTACAACGTTTTTCTTCGCTAGTTTGTTTTTAAAAGTTATTCGGTATCGCGATTAACTATGATGAAGTATGGGATGCGCAGATACGCGCATAAAAGAGCATGCCGAAGCAAAATAAAATTAAAAAATATTAATCACGTAAGTTACGAAGGTAACATACCTAGTAGTAGTATTATACAGCCCATATATTTGACGTGAATGTGAAGTCAGCAGCAAGCATGATTTAAGGCTTATCGGTTAGTGAAATATTTGCGGCTTCTCAAAGGTCATACACACGTCAGCAAGGAAGTTGAAACAAAACCAGCTTAAGCTGAACTAGCGCTACGCTCGCTACAAACACCCGAAAGCAGATATTTGCTCAAGGTCCAAGTGTTTCCACTGACGTGCGGTCGAGTGTACACCATGACAATAAAATAATATAATAATTTATGTTAACTGACCCAAGTCATCATACTATTATTACACTTTTAATGAAGAGAACACGTTAACTTCTTAGATTGAAGTCGTGTGCGATCATAAAACAGTCTTAAGCTATCGAATTAGTAGTCGCTCGATAGCCTTCCATTTGCGCAAGTTTTGAATAGACTTGCTCCCACTAAGGTCTTGGCTTGCCACAGCAAAAATTTCATAGAAAGCAATTCTTAGCTATAGGATTATTACGGGGTATTTTGCGACAGATAGCACTTAGCTGGCAGTCAAAATGAAGGTAGTGAACCAAATTAGAGCTACTTAATACTCATGGTTCATTGCTATATCTGGATCAGAAAACACTGTGTTTTTGGGTGGTTGCTGTGTTGGAGTTGCCTGCGCATGCGCATTTATTTGCGGGCGGGCGGGCGGTGCACAGTGAGTACATAGCATCCATCATTGTTGCGGAAGGTGGCTATATATTTGTTTCATTTCTTTGAGATGGACTTCCGCAAAGTAACGCCTGATTCTATTAACTACTTAAATAGAGGAAGGCCAGCAGAACAGGATCAGGTCGTCTATGGGACAAGTCACGAGCTCAGTCGCCATAGAGTCGATGCATACGCGACTTGAAAGGATTCTGGTTTTTTACCTTATGAACTCCTCCGTTGCTCACGAAGGGGGCCCTGTGTGCTGCCCCCCCCCCCCCCCCTTTCTATTCAGCTATTGTGGCTAGAATTTGTCAGTGCCCTGATAAATTTATAATATGTTCAAAGTTATTGTAATCTACGGACTTTTGATGCGTAATAGGTATCTTATTTAAGCTATGAGAGCTAAGAACTTGTGTGTTTACATATTTTTGGCATAAGTAGGTAATTTGCTTAAGAGATTGCCGTGCACCAGTAAAAATTAAAAAGTAATTATTTACTAATTTATTACCCTTCGAACGATTTCTGAAGTTTGTAATGGGTCTATTTGGCTTGTCCGTTTCGTATTTGGTTACGGAACACATATATCTGTTTTATAGTAAATTAAATCAAACATTTCCAAAGGGTCACCGACTAAAACAATCGTAAACCAATTGGCCAGTACACATCACTCGTGGGTTGTCAGTAAGCTGTTTTAAATTATTTCGGAGTGAAATCTGTTTTTCTTTTTGTGAGTAGAACTTAACGAATGATGAAATGAGTCAGTACAATTTTATTATTGTGTGGGTAGGTCTAGTTCATACATAGTTTATAAGTAAACTCTCAGCTACGAACTAAAGTTCCGTTAAGTCCCTGTGATAACACACGGTTACCCTCCGGACCCAGTAATTGTATGATTATTACGTATCTACGATCGTGTTGGCTCATGACCAACCTTCCGAATTGCACATTTTATAAGAATCACCATAGTACCATTTTGGGGTAGTATAAAATTGTTCCAGACGGATTGTGGTTATTTATTATTGTTTTTCAAAATGAGGATAACCTTGTAAAAATAATATATAAATAAGACAGGTTTAACTTGAGTATGCTTGTGTACCTACGTACATTCGATCACTAACCTGCATAACTCAATACAACTTATAGGTCTGTGCTAACACACGGTTTGCCTCAAGACCGAATTTGTCGTCGTGTCAACACGCGGTTGGCCTCCAGACCGAATTTGTCTTCGTGATAACACACGGTTACCCTCCAGACGGAATTTCCCTTCGTGTTGGACTACATCCAACCTCCCAGATAGAACTATTACTGCCTTTCTGAACCACACTAAATCCGTACTAACACTTTGAATAATATGAAAAGAAAGTAGTAGCTTTGACCATAGAATACATAGTTCATGTATTCTATGGCTTTGACCCGCCTGAATTATGTTCTGAAGATACCAGGACTCAAAAATTTGTAGGCTAGCCACGTGCTTTTCACTCACCTTACATACATCATTGTATGCTTTTTTCGATTGCTATTTTTCACTAAAATGCACTTCTTTCCACACTAAATTTACACGAATTTAAGCTTGATTTAAGCATATAATAATTAAAATAAAACTAATATTAAACATTGAAAATTGAGAGCGCGTTATGTGCTTTCGTTGCCACGCATAGAAAAAGAATGAGTAAAAGTACCGCCCGGGTTGCCAGGTGGCGTGTTGTGTTAGCGCGCTTTTTTCAAACGGTATGAACAAAACTGGTTCAAAATCTTTAAAAATCCTCTAAAATATGTGCGATTAGTTGCCGCGGGCTAGAATTAGGACTACGTGGTTAATTATATCTTCGAATGAAGCTTACGAAATATAATCACAATAATAAAATTAGCACATTTTACCAAAATGTGAGAGGGCTCCGTACGAAAACCGTGGAACTATGAAATAATATTTTGCTTTTTGACTATAGTATACATTTGTATACAGAAACATGGTTACAAGACGATGTATTAGATTGTGAACTCTGTGACAGTAGATATAATGTCTTTCGGTGTGACAAAAATCTCGCAATCACAATGAAAAAGACGGGCGGCGGAGTTATGATCTGCTGTAAAACGGAACTCTGCTGCGAGGCAATAAGTGCTTATACTCATGCGACGTCGTACGAACAAATGTGTGTGCGAGTTCCCGCTCGTTCTCTGTTAACCGATAAAGACTTAATTATCCTTCTTTTATATATTCTTTCGGATTCGAGCAATCTGGCTGAGCACATTACACAAGCAGAGACTAGTATTTCTCACTTGTCCGCCGGATACTGCGACTTAAACACACTAATTATAGGCGATTTTAATCTCTCTTGTATTAGGTGGAACAACGATTGTAACACAGTTTGGTGCGCGGCACTCTTACGAGTTAGACCTGTTTTCGTTTGCTCTGCATATTTTCGGCTAGAATTAATCAAAATTTTAAAAAGTTTATCATAAGTGTGTAATATTTTTATAGCCATATATTAGGTCTACTGAATGGTGAAAACCGTTCTTCAATACGACATCGCGTTTAGAAGATACAACGTGATTTATTTCAAAAATTTAAATTTTTGTCGTTGTTCCTGACCTGCCTCAACCCGCGGTGAGCTCGCTGCGGTGAATCATCGCTTCGCGTCGCCTATAGCTGCCGTCGTGCGCCCGCTGTTCGTCGAATCCTGCGCGCTTGTACTCAATAGGTACCTACATATTGAAGTCTGCGGTTCCATCTCGGGAATTTGAAATGCCTACTACTTGCAAAGCTTGCGGTAAGAATATTTTGACTCTTCTATACGTGGAATGCTCAGAGTGTGGTGATAGCTATGATATAGAATGCTTGGCCATATCGCCCGCACAATTTGAAAAGTTTAATGACCAACAGAAGAAGACCTGGGTATGTCCAGCATGCAAATGCTCAAAACCAAAAATCAGTGACGTCAGCTCCCCTATTCACGCTCTGAACAACACTTACTCTCGCGGTCATATCAATACTGTTCGTGGTAGTCGTTTTAACAAAAAACATTCTCAGCAAGATAACACCACCGAGCCGCCGTGTCCTAACTTACCCTCGGACTCAACTCTCATAAGCGAAATTCGTCTTTTGAGGCAAGATATATTAGGCGTTAAAGAACAATTAGCTACTCTTTCCGAATCCTTAACAACAAAAATTGAAGAGTTTGAAAAAAAACTTGAGAGTAAAGAAAAGGAAATAAATAACTTGAAATCTACGGTGGGAGAGATGCAAAACCTTTTAAATAGACAGGAGCAGTATAACGTGAGGAATGAGCTAGAAATTATTGGAATCCCTGAGAAAAATAATGAAAATCTAACCCACCTAATGTTGGTTACGTCTAAAAAACTCGGAGTCGAGATTCAAGCAGCAGACATTGATGAAATCCGCAGGGTTGGACCGAGACGTCCTCAATCCAACACTGAAACACAGCCCGGACCGAAAAGTAGACCTATCGTTGTCAAACTAATCTGCAAGTTGAAACGAGACGAGTTGGTTTCCGCATCCATTTCCAGAAAGAATTTTACATTCGAAGATATCGTAAGTGGAACGAAATCAAACGTTTATATCAATGAGCGTTTATCAAATGCAAACAGATTGTCATTTCGGAGTGCCAAATTGCGATCGAATATGCACAAATTCAAGCACTGCTGGGTGCGAAATGGTGTCATTTATGTGCGGCAATTCTCCAATACCAAAGAAAAGAAGTTCCCGGCTATTGCCATTCGTTCCGAAATCGACATTGACACCCTTATTGGACCTGCCATTATCGCGGAGAATACTATATCAAAATAGCTATCTCTTTGGAATGTGCATGTTTCTCAAATTTTTGTTTGCATTGTTAGTATTGTTCTTTGACTCTGTTCTTGGTTTTAATAGGTACAGTCCTGCAAAATTCTCTATAGACACTGAAATTAATAGCGACATATACATCTCCCTAAAATGTGATAAAATAGTCTCAAAAAATAGCAACAAAAAGTGCGTGGCAAATTCTGTAAAAACAATTCTTCAACCCACAAACATTTCGTTACTATGGCCTCCATAGATATTATAGAAGATTTAGATAATACCCTTAATATAAATTGCCACGAGATAGAAATTGCTGAAAAATGTAAAAATTTTATGGTAAAGTACGGGCTAAAAATACTTAATTACAATATCAGAAGTATCAATCGTAACTTTGACTGTTTCCAAGTTCTCTTGAAAAGGTTAGACATAGTTTTCGATGTAATCGTTCTTACTGAGTGCTGGTTGGGTCCAAATGTATCAGTAAAGCAATTAGCGGGTTATGAATCTTATTGTTCAACAAATCACATAAATAAGAGTAGTGGTGTAGTTGTATATGTTAAAAATACTCTGTCACCAATAGTAAGTGAGCCTAATCTAATGGACGCAAACTGTATTCTTGTTCACATCCCAATGCACCTAACTTTGCTCGGCGTATATCGATCGCCATCCTTCTCTAACACTGATAACTTCCTATCCTCTTTAGAGGCAGTTTTAAAAGATGCTCCAAACAGTCCATGTCAGGTATTTACTGGAGATATAAATATTAACATTGAGGATCCTAATTCCAGTTCTGAATACTTGTGTCTTGTGTCACAACTGGGTTACAGAATCGCGGTGGATAAGCCTACACGTGGAAATTCATGTTTAGACCACATTTTTTGTAAAACAAAACACACAATTCAGTCACTAACATGTGCTTCAACTGACACAGACCACAAGATAACAATGATAGGAATTAAAGTAAAGCCCTTAAAAACTCCAAAGCCTAAAATCACCAAACTAAAGACTGATTATGCAGCTCTGGAAGATGATTTAAAAACTGTAGACTGGTCACCTGTGCTCGAAAAAACTTGCCCAAATGAAGCTGCTATAGCATTCTCATACATTTTGACGCCCTTGATCAAAAAACACAGTTGTATTGTACAAATCAGCCGGTCCAATACGACGCTGAAACTCTGGATGACCCCGGGGTTGATACGATGTTCAAAGCTACGAGATAAACTGCATGTGGAGGCAAGGAAACATCCAAATGACCCCATTAAACACAGGATCTATACCCGATATCGCAATTTCTATTATGAGCTGGTACGGAAGCTTAGAACTGCATACGATAGAGATGAAATTGAACAAAATAAAACGGATCCACGAAAACTATATAACTCAATTAAACGAATTACCAATTCTAAACCGCCAAAAACAGACGCACATGATCTATGTAAGATAAAACCGACAGAAACTGAATCTTTCAATCATTGCAATGATTTTTTCTCCACCGTGGGCGAACGTCTAGCTAGTGAAATTTTATCCAAAAATAACGAAACGCACGAATCTCTGTTATCACAAGTCAGTACGAGTATCTCATCCCCTAACTCTTTCTTCATGCATCCAGTTACAATGCAAGAAGTCGAAAGCTTGTTAAAGCATCTGAAGTCTCATAAGGCCCCTGGGCTGGATGGAATTACAAACGATTTAGCTAAACGGATTGGAAGTTACCTAGTCAAGCCACTAACACATGTTTTTAACCTCAGTCTATCCACTGGCATCTTCCCAAAAATCTGGAAAACTGCTCTTGTCACACCTGTTCATAAAGCAGGGAGTAAAGATACGCCAAACAACTTTCGTCCAATTTCACTTCTATGCACTTTTTCCAAAATATTGGAGAAAATCGTCAACTCGCAACTTGTTTGCTATCTGGAAAAAAATAATATCCTTTCGGCAAGACAGTATGGTTTTAGACAGGGTAAATCTACAGAACATGCGGTTGATCTATTAATGGAAATAGTGTCGGCCAACCTAGATAAAGGTAGGAAATGTGTCGGGGTCTTCCTAGACTTGGCGAAGGCCTTCGACACGGTCTCCATTCCCATTTTGCTAAAAAAGCTAGAGTTTATTGGAGTAAGAGGCATTTGCCGTGACTGGTTTGAGAGTTATCTCACAAACAGGAGCCAATGTACAAAAGTGGATAATGTTATCAGTAGCCCCCAAAACGTCACATTTGGTGTACCACAAGGCTCAATTCTGGTACCAACGTTATTTTTGGTGTACTTGAACGATCTGTCTTCCTTGAGCCTAGAAAATGCTGAACTGATTCATTACGCTGACGATACAGTCATTTTATTCCATGAAACGTCGTGGGACAGGGTTCTTACAATTGCACAAAACGGACTCACTCGTGTTGCTCAATGGCTAACTAACAACCTTCTTACTCTCAACACCAAAAAAACCAACTTCCTGTGCTTCCACAAAACAGCCGCATCAGCCCCACCACCAAACCTTATGATAACTATCCATACTTGTAGACGGAACAACCATGATTGTACTTGTGAGAAAATCCACAGAGTCAAAAATTGTAAGTACCTGGGTGTCATAATCGACGATAAACTGACCTTTGCAAATCACATATCTGCTGCGTCTGCTAGAGTTCGAAAACTCATCTATATCATGGTAACCCTCCGTGACGTAGCAGATGTTGATTTGTTAAAACAGGTTTACCTCTCACTCTGTCAACCCATTCTTTCGTACTGCATCCTTGCTTGGGGAGGTACTAACACTACGCATCTACTAAGTCTTGAAAGAGCTCAACGGGCGGTGCTAAAGACTATGATGAGAAAACCGTTTCGTTATCCTACCGCTCTTTTGTTCAAGGAAACCCAGGTACTTAGTGTAAGGCGATTGTATATCCTTAAAATATCGTGTCTCACCCACAAGGATCTAATGAACTCTGCCGACTATGAGAATCTCATTAAGCTACGAAGATTTATGCTACCTTTGCCGCCTGGCATATCTACGTTTATTAGGAAATTTAGTTCGTACAAAAAGCCCTTTACATACAACAAGCTAAATAGAATTTGCAATGTACATTTACTTACTGCTAGAGAAGCTAAATTTAAAATTCGGAAAGAGCTGCAGGACTGGACCTATGAACGTACTGAAAACTTTTTTAAATCCATTTACAGTTAAAATCATATCATATTCCTTTTACCACTTAATGTTACTACTTTTATTTTATTAGTTTTTTTTTTTTGGTTTTTCTAATTATTACTGTTTAAAATGTTTAAATAGAAGTGCCGCTTCAAGATCTTGTAACCTTGATAGGTATTTAAAAATCTACCACAAGACAGGCCTAGCCTAGTGTGGAGATTTTTGATGTTTTCACTTGGCAGCAATCTTGAACTGTACCTACACTAAATACTTTAATTTTAAGTTCTGTTACATTTTGTTTGCCTTCTTTTTCTGAATAAATGATTTATGATTATGATTAACTATCACCTTTTACACACAGGAAATAACGAATTACAAAACACCGCCACTAACTTTTTAGAATCTTTAACATTTCTTGGTTTCACACAGTATAATCACTTAAAAAATCACAATAACGCTATACTGGACCTCTGTTTCTATAACACTAATGTCAAACACCGCTATCACGAATTGATAACCATCACCCACCTTTCGAGATCCAGTTTTCGGAAATTTTTGTCAAGCCACTAAAAGAAAAGTTGGTACCACGTTTTAATTTTTATAAAGCTGATTTATGCAAATTAAATGAATACTTTATTAAAATTAATTGGCACGAGTTACTGACCGCTGGACTATTGGATGACGCGGTACGCACTTTTTATTTAAAACTAGAAGTTGGGTTCGAGCTTTATGTTCCCCTTTTGCGTAGCGGTAATTCTAAATTTAAGTACCCTGTATGGTATAGTCGACCCTTGATAAAAATTATTAGAGAATGTTTTAAAGTGCATCATTGGTGGAAGTTACATAATAATCCCAGAGACTACGACGAGTTCTCTGTATTAAGAAGTAGGCGCCACGCTGTGCAGGACCAGTTCTTCAATAAATTTACTAAACACTGTGAGGAACTCATTCGTTACACTCCAAAAGCCTTCTGGAAGTACGTTAAATCCAAGAGAGGTTCATCATCTTATCCACAACAGTTCAAGTACGGAAATAACACATACTCAAGTGGAACAGAAATTAGCAATGCATTTAATTCGTTCTTTCGTACTGTATTTATTCCAAGGTCATCTTCGGACAACGTTCCCAAGCAGTACTCGTGCGATTACACACATTCGTTATCTAAAGTAACAGTATCAAAAGAGCAGGTTCTTAAAATATTGAGATCTCTCGACTGCAGCAAAGGAGCAGGTCATGACAGCGTACCTCCCGTCATACTACGTAATTGTGCAGATTCTTTAACAGCCCCCATTGCATTATTGTTCAAGCGTTCATTAAAAGAAAGTACTGTGCCTTCTATATGGAAAACTGCTAATATTATACCCATACATAAAAAAGGACCTAAAACTCAAATCGAGAATTATCGCCCTATCTCTATTCTTTGCACTCTAAGTAAAATGCTAGAACGTGTTGTTTTAGAAGCAATTTATCCTATTTTATCTACTAGTATACCGAGTACACAGCATGGCTTTATGAAACGTCGTTCCACAAATTCTAACTTAGCTTGTTTTTCAAATTTTGTTTTATGTAATATGGAGGGAGGAGGGCAGGTTGATGTGATCTAAACCGATTTTTTAAATGCATTCGATCGGGTGGATCACGACATCCTGCTCTCCAAACTTCACACTTTGGGTATCCACGGAGATCTCTTACATTGGGTTAAATCCTATTTGTCAAATAGATCACAAACAGTTATCATTGGTGGTTTTAAGTCTAACCTAGTTAACGTTCCCTCTGGGGTACCCCAGGGATCACCCTTAGGCCCTCTTTTCCACAGAGTTTACATTTACGATGTTCCTATATGTTTGGCTTCTGCGTATCACCTAGCTTATGCTGACGATATGAAAATTTTCATGAAAGTTAAATCTGTTACTGACTGTCAATCTTTGCAAAAAGATCTTGATAGTTTATACCTTGATTATATCAAAAACAAAATCGCAGTTAACATCAGCAAGTGTCAGTCCATATCGTTTACTAGAAAGACTCTTCCTATTCGTTTTGATTACAATTTTAATAACACTTTGATTAATAGGGCCGATACTGTTCGTGACTTGGGGGTCATGTTTGATTCAGGGATGTTCCTTTCTTACCATTTCAACTTCGTTATCAACCGAGCTTATCGAAACCTCGGATTTGTTCTACGCGTGTGTAAGCCGTTTCAAAACGTTATTAGTCTTAAGATTGTTTATTACGCGTATGTTAGAAGTATTCTGGAATACGCCTGCTGCATCTGGTCTCCTTGCTATAAAGTATACATCAATTGGATTGAAACTATCCAGAAAAAAATTGTAAAACATCTTAATTTCAGAACTAAACAATCTTTTGACACATATTTAAAAAATTGTCACAAAAACGGCTTACTCACGGTGGAACAAAGAAGAATTCTAAACGATATAAATTTACTATATGACATAATACGCAATCGAATTGACTGCCCAGAGCTACTTAGTGCGTTATACTTACGTGCACCCACCCGTAGCATAAGATCTACTCGACTTTTGGATGTGCCATCACATTCTACTAATTACGGCCAGAATTCGGTACTCACTAGGCTCCCCAAGACCTATAATGAGTTATTCAACGATGTTGATATATTTCTTTATTAAAAGGAATCTTTTAGAAGCAAAATTACTTTCTTACTAATGCATGATTGAGTTTGGTTTGAGCGAATAAAAAAAGAATAATACTTCAACTTATACTAAAGGTTTGAAATAATATATATTTATATATTGATTCTCCTTTTTTTATATTATGGCATATATCTACCTTTTAAAACGTAAATATAAGAAATTAAATATTTAGGTACGTATCTTGTATTTACATTAAGTAGCAGCTGTAATCACATGTGTCTGGTAATTTAGTTTTTGTTTCTGTACCACTGCTGTTCTATCGATTTTTGTGGTGACCTGTAATTGGCTGGTCGAATTGCTAATAAATCATAAGCACTTTTGTTTGTTATGCCGTAGGTTTCCCAAATAAAATAAATAAATAAATAAACTCTCAGACGCACAACATGGTATTTGTCCGGGTCGAGGAACGCATTCAAACTTGTTGTGTTTCATGGAATATACAACCACGGCTATGGATGAACATGCTGGAGGTCAAATGGATGTTGTATATTTAGATTATAAAAAGGCCTTCGATATGGTAAATAACGATGTGCTATTGTCGAAACTAGCTTCAGTTGGATGTTCACCATCTCTGTTAAACATGTTCGCTAGTTACCTCAAGGATAGAATGCAATTTGTAGAGTATAAAGGATATACGTCACAATTATACAAAACGCCTTCTGGAGTAAGTCAGGGCAGTAATTTGGGACCCTTGGAGTTCATACTTATGATCAATGACCTGCCTGAGGTAGTGCAAAACGCTCACTCCTTGTTATTCGCAGACGATTTGAAGCTTTGTAAAACGATAAGAGATATCGGGGATTGCCTAGAACTACAGAGAGACATTGAAAGGGTTGTGCGTTGGAGTGACGAAAATTTGTTGTCATTTAACATATCAAAATGTAACGTGATGTCGTTTTCTAGGGGATTGTCAAAAGTTGAATACGAATATCAAATTGGTGGTGAAGCTTTGTCAAGGGTAAACTCAGTTAGGGATTTAGGCATATTAGTTAAGGATGACTTAACTTTCCGGGAACATATTAGTAACGTATGCAAAAAAGCTTTTCGTAATTTAAGATTTGTTATTCGTCAGACGAAAGAATTTAACAATCCTTCGAGAGTATCCACATTATACAACGCGTTGGTAAGAAGCCGTTTGGAAAGTGGAAGCATGGTGTGGAACCCTCACGAAGCTAAATAATATATAGGAATCTTGGAAAAGATACAAAATAAATTATTAAGATATTTATAACTCAGGCTGTACAGAGTGTACCCATTCTACCCGTTACAATACCCAACACTATTTGTGATGGGGATGGTTGGCTATGATAGGTTAGAAGTAAGAAGAAAGTTGGCACTAGTTACGTATGTGTTCAAGGTATTCCGCGGAACACTGTGTAACACGCATATTTTAGAGCGTATGGGGATAGCTGTACCAAATCCGAGGTTGAGACGGGGACCTAGAGATGTAGTATTTGTTCTCCCTGACTGTAAGACAACTATTTTAAGACATTCCCCGCTTACTACTGGACTTAGAATTCTAAATGCCATATCCGGTGAGTTGGACTTAATTAACTGCACATTGACGAAATTCTCAAAAGTAGCCTTGACATTCATAAGTAATTCAAATATTGACTAGTTTTACTCTTTTAATTTTATTGATCCTATTTGTTATATTTAATTTTTATTGTTAGAATGAACTAAATGTTATTAATAATTTTATTTTATCTTTTGACGGAATAGATTCACACATCATGTATTTAAATGCTTTTAAATAATTTCAATTATGGACTAAAATAATTTGTTTTAATATAAGGTAATGAATGTTTTATGCATCGTCGCATTGGGTTGACCTGTAAGGACGATGCACTTGAGTGTTATTAGATTTAAATAAATGAAATGAAATTATATATCTTTAAATAAAATAAGTGGTTGTTGAGATATTAGCTAAACTTGATACTCGGTTTTCGCATCTTTCCTCTTCCCCTTCACCACTTTATAGTGCGACAATCAGTCAATAATTCTTTGGGTGATCATGCTGAACACAATGATACTAGTTGTCGGTGGAGGTATCTTCGGTCCAACGGGACATGTCATTTCTCAGCCTGGCATCTCCACTACTTTAGATACCTAATTCACTTTGCTATTGTAAACTTTAAAAGAAGGTGAAAACGTAAACGTCTAGTTTAAGGTTCAAGTTATATTGCTTTCAAATTAGAATTATTATTTGATTTCGATCACAAACATTTGGCTATCAGACAAACACTTCAGGTTTTTTTTTGCAATGTTACATAGTTGCTGCATTATTTAAAATCATAATTGCAGTGATGTATCTAGGTATGAATTTATGAATGTATGAATTTTGAAAAATCCTTCCTTAGTGAATGGCTACACTGTATAAGGAATCTAATAGTGAAATTTCAAGTCTCTAGGTCCAGCCGTCTGGGCTGTGCGTCGATGTATCAGTCAGTCAGTCTGTCAGTCAGTCATTCACTTTATCCTTTTATATATTAAAGATGGTGTCTTATTTTTATACGATCATGATAAAATAACCACTGACTTGTTGACGTGCGTACTTATTGCGAAAGCAAAAGCAGTGATTTAAAAATAATTACAATTCCAAACCAGTACAGTTTTCCGGTTCGCTAAAAGGTTTGTACAGAAGAAGCATGTAGACGACACAACTCCTATCATAAGTTGACATCTTCAAAGATTTCTTGTAGTCGTTCCTGCAAAAAATAACCACTCAGTTAAATTTAGGTACAATTGTGGAAAAAAAATCATAAGCAGGTCGAAAAGTTTAATGGACAAAACAGCATTGCTTTGGACTCTTTCACATACATACGGTGCGACATCACATCGTTAAATTTTACGACAGTCCATAACGCATCAATCATCAATCATTTGCCCAACTCTATGGCGTTCTTAAGATATTGCCGTGTGGTGCGATATTATCATGTCGAGCTCACAGCAAAGGTCAAAATTTGCAAAATGGAGGCATATCCTACCACCGATAAGCATTCAGAATACTTTCTTATCCACTATATTTGTCGAAAAAAAATATTTTTAAGACGGTCAAAACCAGTGCAAATGTGCTTCCAAAAATACATCGATATCGATAAATTTCTGTATTCTTGCACTATTCCTGTAATGTTGAATACTTACTTTGTATATATTTTTCAGCTTTGAAGTTAAACGATGATTTAATTTAACTGCTTTAAAAATTAAAATTTGTTTGCACTCAATCCCAACTTTACATATGAAAGAGATTTTTGCCAGTTTCCCAGGTTATCCAAAAGAAAAGCAAAGATAGATCGATGCCACGGGACGAAATGATTGGTTACCCACCAAAACAAGTTATATTTTCTCCAAACACTTTTTGGAGAGTGACATTTTAATTTCGGCACAAACTAGACATTTGAAGCCTCTTGCTATACGCTATACCTGTAAAAAACTGAAATAACTTTTCGGAGGGTCACCGAATTTACCACATACGTATTTACTGGTATATAAGTATAATTTCTTGGTTCTTCTTATTGCTGACTAGCAGTTTCCCACGACTTCGTTGGCGTGGGATTCGAAAAAAGAGTAGATATTAGGTTTTTCTAGATTTCATCAAGTTCTGTTCAGCGGTTGGGTCGTGAAAGAGTAACAAACATCCAAACATTTAAACTTTCACCATTATAATATTAGTGAGATATAAAACAGCTTGCACAATCTAACACTAGTGTGACGATTAAATCCTGCGCATGGTGACACGCGGAGAGCCAATGAATGCTTCGCAGTCCTTCCCCCACCATACCCTGTGCACCCCCGCGACTCATTTTTTGTTTTCTGCGCATTAACCATCATTAACAGTTAGATTATGCAAGCTGTATGAATCCATAATTATTTCCTTGCTTCGACCTTCGTAGATCGTATCCAGATTCATCGTAATCCAGAGTACAATAATCCATTTTATCGATAATAATTAGCCCAATGAAATAACATCCGTAGCATTTGCACAATAACGTTACCAGTATAAAACAACAATTTAATATTTTAAATCGCAAGCTTTTTATTTTCAATGAAGAAAAACCTAAATTATTTTTTTAAGTATTATGCAGAATGTTGCACACATTTATAAAAAGATTGTAAGGGAAATAATTAAAAGGAAAGTTAAAACAAAGAAAGGGCCAATGGATACATTTTGCACCTTTTAGTGCTAACTTTATTAGTATGGCTACAATTTATATTTGTCTCTTTCTCACTCAAAATGTCATATTTTGACACTTTTGAAAATAATGTTATAGAAGCGAGTTAAAAATCTTTGATTGGAAGAATGTTACTTTTTATACAGTATTTAGACTTTGAAGGGATTAATTGAGTGAAATAATATTTTTTTATTTGATTTAGCGCTCAAAAAAATAAAAAATATTGAATAAAAAGCGAGCAACTAAACGCGCGACTTGTCAGTCTGTTAGGTTATGTTTTCCACCTTAGGTTATAAAATTTTATATCTGGCGCTTTTGAGGATGTTTCTTTTATTAAATTGTGTGTGAAAAGCCCTTACCTCCCTATAATATTCGCTCAGCAGCAGTCACAAATTATTAAACGACAAAAAGACAGAAGAAAGTAGAGGTCAAGGTTAGTTACTAATTTTTCATCACATTTGCTCGCAATGAGTCGAAATTTATACAGGTATTGCGGTCGCAAACTTTTAAAATGCGCCCTAGGGCTTTTTTATTTGTCATATTGACTTTTCGTTGACATTCTGTGACTGCTGTCTGTCAGAAGACGTTCCGTTCCGAAATGAGACTTTGATGCAAATAGGTTCTAAGCAAAAGTTTTTAATAATCTTTTACCTTTAATTTTTCTTGTTTTTAAACTGTTCCTAAAGCAATAAGTTATTCAAAATTTATTAATGATGATAATGAAAAACATTGTGTGTAGCACGGGCGTAAGTGCAATTTCGACGTTCGGGGCATTAAAACACTCGCTAGCGCTCGTGCTTTGAATGTCCAAATCTCAAAATCAAAATGTCAAATATTTTTCAAAATTGCTTACTTTCCGCCCTAGATACACAATGTACTATTTTGTTTCTCTTGTGATTTCCGCTGCAGAAACATAAGCTTTTTCTAGTTTGTAGTGAATAATCTCTGATTCTCAAATACAGAAATGTTTAAGTTTAATCATGCACTTTTCTTCTGACTGAAATCCAAATATTTAGTGAATTACTGAGAGTGGCGTATCTTCCGCGAGAGATACGCCACTCTCAGTCACTTGCTGTCTTTAAAACCAAGTTGCGTTCTCATCTCAGGCAATCTACGAGATCCACGAGGGAAGATTGCACGGAGGGAAAACCGTACAAATAGGCTCAGAGGGAAAATTCGGTGAGGTGTGATTAAGAAGCTCGGGTTGTATATAATTCCTAATAAAAGGAAAAACTTACTTTGGTGTTGTACTCCAATCCCGAACCGCTAGCTCGTAAGAATATGATATTACCTGACGATGATTGTAAAACGTCAGTTAATACTGTGATTAAACAAAAACTTAATTTAGGCTGAGGTGTAATGAATACTTTATCTTTATAATCTTTAACGACTGTGACTAAAATTAAAATATTGTTATAAAAAAGTCAGTAAATACTGTGATTATACTAAAACTTAATTTTCTAAGGTAAAATGAATACTTTTATCTGTCCTTGAATTCTTTCAATTTTTTATATTAATATTTTTTTATGTTTTTAATGTAGAACTTTGTGTCTTATTTATTACAAAGAACCAGCTGTGAATAACACCAAATTATTGTAAAAAATAGTCTGTAGACTGTGATTATACAAAAACTTATTTTCAGCTAAGGTGCTTCGAGGTGTAATGAACACTTTTATCTATTTAATTAATTATTATTTTATTTATTTATTTAAAATTAGGAGATTTTCGTTAAAATAATAATTCCTTTTTTGTTTTTAAAGAAAAACTATTTTTGTATTTTATTATCAAGAACCAGCTGTGATTAAAACCAAATTATAGTAGGTATATGTTTATTTTCTATTAAAAAAATACAAATTTTAAACATTGTTTTAAAAAATATATATATTAAAATATATCTATTTTATAAATAACAAAAATAGTAGGTCACAATAGTAGTTTAGTTTAGATTGATACACTGGTTGCCTAGGGCAGATGAAGACACTTAGTGGAAGATTTGGACACTTAGTCGCCTTTTATTACACAAGGGTAGATTAAGACACTTAGTCACCTTTTATGACACAAGGGAAGGTTAAATCACTTATTCGCCTTTTATGACACAATGGCAGATTAAGACACTTAGTCGCCTTTTAATTCACTAGGGCAGATGAAGACACTTAGTGCAAGATTTGGACACTTAGTCACCTCTTATGACACAAGGGTAGATTAAGACACTTAGTCGCTTTTTATGACACAAGGGAACACAGTCTTTTAGAAATGCTTGGGTGCGGACATTTTTAGCTGATACCGTACATCGATGTAGTAAGTTATAATACATCAAATTGTAGAAGAAACCCTATTTCAATTATTAGTAGTTTTCGAGAAAAAAATTGTTAAAGTAGCTAATTCGGAGGGGGTCTTTAATTAGTTTTTTTATTTATTTTTTGACATAGTTATAATTAAAAGCAACGATTAATAACTGCATTATAAAGCTTAAAATTATACGTCATTCAAGATTTACAACGGGTAATAATTCTAAGTGGGTACAAAAATATTAGCAAAACCTCTAATTTCAGTTATAATTTTTTTATTTTTTTTTTGGCGAGTTTTCGGGCAATTTTTTTTTCAAATGGAATGCTTGTGCTTCTGTTCTATCTGTATAAAAAAATCAGCGTCCTATTTCACTGCATCACGAAATTATTCACAACTGAAAAATTCCTCATCGCCGCGCCTGTATTATTACAGTACTGTGGGATAATTTGTTTTTTAAAATCATGTTTATGACTATAACTTGCAGGACGTTACATAGTATGTTTTGTACCAAAACATCTTGGTTTGGTATTTCGTGTGGTTTTAAAAATATGCCTCTTTTCTTTGATAGAGATTAGAACATTTTTGTGATATTGTGAAATATTATGTGCTAGCAGTGTCTTCGAGAGGGGAGCACAAAAAATACATAACGGTAAGATTATTAATATTACTAGGTATTGCACGTAGTTTAGGGTAATGATATCAAACAAGCGGAGAAAGGGATAGTGTCCTTTCTAACACGATACACTATCTTTATGGGCGATCCACATGGTTCATCACTATTCATCTTGGTTCATCATGTCAGATCAGGAGTTACGGCTCTGCCCACCCGATTAGGAATACGGGCGTGATTAAATGTTAGTATATATGAAATAACGTCCTGCAAGTTATAGTCGCAACATGATTTTTAAAAGCAAATTATCCCACAGTACTGTAATAATACAGGCGCGGCGATGAGGAATTTTTCAGTTGTGAATAATTTCGTGATGCAGTGAAATAGGACGCTGATTTTTTTTTGAACAGATAGAACAGAAGGTCAAGCATCCCGTTTGAAAATTTTTTTGCGCGGAAACCCTGCCGAAAAAAAAAATGAGAACTGAAATTAGCGTTTATGCTAATATTTTTGCACCTACTTATAATTCTTACCCGTTGTAAAGCTTGAATGATATATAATTTTAAGTTTTATAATGAGGTTATTAATGGTTGCTTTTGATTATAACTATGTCCAAAAAAAATTAAAAAAACTTATTAAAGACCCCCTTCGAATTAGCTACTTTAACAATTTTTTTCTCGAAAACTACTAATAATTGAAAAAGGGTTTCTTCTACAATTTGATGTATTATGGCTTACTACATCGATGTACGGTATCAGCTAAAAATGTCCGCACCCAAGCATTTCTAAAAGACTGTGGGGAAGGTTAAGTCACTTAGTCACCTTTTATGACACTACGGCAGATGAAGACACTTGGTGAAAGATTTGGACACTTAGTCGCTTTTTGTGACACAAGGGTTGATTAAAACACTTATTCGCCTTTTATAGCAAAACGGCACTTAGCCGCCATTTATCACACAAGGGCAGGGCAGAAATAAAATAATTTTATGATAGTGTAAAACTCCTTGGTAGTATACTTTTTTTTACTTACCGCACTAGTTCGGTAAGTAACTACTTACGAGCAATGTTTACGCCCTTGTAAGTACTTTTTTTGAGCAAATGTATTGAAATAGTAGTTTAAGATACAAGTTCCGTAAGTAGGGTTATTACAAACGAGTTGACGTTTTGTAAGCCCAAGACGAAGTCGAGGGTTTACCATCGGCACGAGTTTGTCATAACCCTTACGGACGTGTGTCTTACGACGTTTTTCAATACATTTGTGAGAAAACAGGTATAAGTAATACACTTGGTATAGGAACATCAAATAAACTTTTATTGCTAAGCAACTGATACAGTGGGGTATACTGTCATGGGGGAACACTGTCAGCCTCTTGTCGATTTATGTTCTCCTGGTACTCTCCATTTTATTTTCAATATAGGTAGGCAGTCGTCACCCAAGTAAAAAGTCACCACTGTAGTATTTTTACAAAATAATTTTATAATCAGTGTTAAAACTCCTTGGTATTATACTTTTTTTACTTACCGCACTAGTTCGGTAAGTAACTACTTACGAGCAATGTTTACGTCCTTGTTAGTACGTTTTTCGAGCAAATGTATTGAAAAAGATGATAATGGTTTTAAACATGACTTTACCTACTGCAGTGAAATAAAGAAAATTAAATTAAAAACGTACTGTAGTTAGTTAAAATAGTGTAAGAGCTAACTTACCTTATACTAACCAAACAAACAAAGAAATATAACACACAATATTTTATTAAAATCAAATAGAACACAGTTTAGTATTATTTTTGATTTATAATTCACAAATATATAACCGACGAAATAAAGTTGAAATACGATTCGTAATTAAGTTCAGAAAATAATATAGTTAAAAGTATTAAAAATAATTGATAGGCGTTATGAAACTAAAATAATTTTGGAAATAAATCCACGATGCGTGCGACAGGTAAAACGCTCCGTCTATAGCTAGTAGGTACTTTCGCTTGGTAAAACTAGTGATAACTTAAAGTGGCCACCTTACTTATTACTATAGCGTCTAGCTAGTTATGGTTATAGTTGTACCTTCCGCTAAGTATCGCGGATCGAAGTTCTAATGGAATTAAATTACTGCCAAAGATTCGGAACCAAAAAATCATGGCGCGACCGGAGGCGCTTTTTGGAATTTTGAAAAACGGTTCAAAAAAAAGGTGGGACTTATAGTGCGTTAAAAAATTATCTGGTATCCAGTCGTGCAGACGAGTGAAGTAGAACAAAGCTTCAGAAGGTGCAGTATGTTCCCGTAGCAGAACAGAAGAAGCGGAGCAGCTGCTGAAGTTTGTGGAGTCATAGACCCAAACGGTTTCTTGCGCAAAGGTGCAGCTGTCAAATGATACCCACAAATGTCTCTAGTGGGCTCTATGGAGCAGGTTCCTGCTGCCCGTAATCGGGCAGCTTTAACTGCGCAAATTAAAATAGAGAAATAAGAAAGTGGTAACCTAATGAAGGAAAGAGGAATAATTTGTACGAGCAAAATTACTTACAAAATTGTAGGCAGCAAAATCGGTAAGAAAACTGAGCTTCTCTGACTGTAACTCGTAGACAAAACTTTTAAAATGATTTAGATTTGGATTCTAGATTTTTATATGGTTATTCTTGGCATATTTTATGATTCAGAAAATATTTTACTAAGTATTTGATTCAATATATTACGTATCCAAACAAATAACAAGCACAGAGAAAGGAAAATCAAAATTTTTAATCCAATGTCAATGAATACAAACAGCCAGTCAATACATCAAGAAAGAAGCTAAAAGTATCGAACACACAAAAACGAATAAAAGCGGATAACGCTACAGCCATCCATCTTCCCCAAAACAAAAAAAAATATTACAGCGGGCTCCTAGTCTATAATTATTTTTACAGTGGGCTCCTAGACTATAATTATTTCAATAAAAAAAAAGTTGAGGACTGTGGGCTCCTAGACTAACAATCCAAAAAAAACTAAGAATAAAAAAATCTAACCAACCAAAAGCAAAAAGACTAATTAAAAGAGGGCCCGACAGGTAACAGCTATACTATCGAACAAAAGCAGAATCAAGAAAAAATAACCAAAGAAAATTATAGAACAAATTAAAATAAGAGACTAACAGGAAAAATTAAATTAAAAATTATCTTATGCTTTTGACCTCACATCGGAGACCAGCAACCGCTAGATAACGTAGCTTTGCGTACAGAGCCCTTTACGAATGAGGCTTGTTCGAAAAACCAGCGATCCGTAGCTGACAGTAAACGTTGTGCCTATCAGGACATAAGAAGAGACTACAAACTAGCTAACCTAATCTTACAACCTAGTTAGCCTAACACTATAACCTAGCTAGCCTAACTTATCCAAAAAGCACCCACAAAAAAAATGAACTTAAAACAATGAACAATAAACAACAAGTTTTTGAAACGCAAAGATAAAAGTTGAAAGTACTTTGTGCAATCAACTTGAAAACTTCAAAAAGAGAAAACGAGATGGGCTGGAGCCGACAAAAGACGAACAATCTCGGAAACCACCGAATGTTTCAAAGAACTTTTTCGCGGGCAAACGTGAAAAAAAAGACAACTGCTCCTCATATGGTTTATGTCAAAGACATTATGACAACATCAACATGCTATGGTGTTTTGACGCTATACGTCATAACACTACTTGCGTCCAAAAATTTTGGAAACTACGCCAGGGGGCGTTTATAGATATGCCATATACTCGGCAAAAGCGTGCCACGTAAAAGTAAAAGTGAACATGACCATGGCGGTGTTTAGTAGTGCTGTCTAACTTGTAATCGATATTTTATCGATATGCGAGCTGGCAGACGACGTCGGAGACGTACAAGTAGACTTGTGATATACTGATAAACAGCTTACTCGCCACGCCATCAGTACTTTTATCTCCTAGCTCTAGCCCGTACGCGTATTGAAATAAGAACGGTACGGTCAACCGCTCGTCGGTAGAAACTTTTTCAACTTTATTACCACGCCATAAGGTCCAAAAGTGATTCTACTGACGTGCTGTCAAGTGTACAAAGTTCAATGTGTCAAGCTTGAAGTGTTCTTGACTGTACAGTTACATAATTAGAATCAGAGGCGACTAAAGGCTTATTAATCGAAGGATGGGCAGTAGCATCTTTCTGTTTATTTTACCATCTTACATACTGCGGTCACCAACAACAGCAGTCGCAAGCCGCAACGCTAACAAGCGTGGTGACTAGGACAAAGAACCACGCGTTTTTTTTTTAAATATTTTTTTAAAAGTTTAGATTTATTGAACAGCATTATATGAGAATGTAATAATATTGTTACGAGCTAGCGGTTCGGGATTGGAGTGAAACGCCAATGTAGGATTTTCCGTTTATTTAGGAGTTATTTACAATCCGAGCTTCTTATATACACGTCACTGAGTTCGCCCTCTGAGCCTCTTCCACGGTCTTCCCTCCTTGCACTATACCCTCAGTATCTCGTTTACGGAGTTTTCCCTCCGAGCACTCCTCGCTCTAAGACCTCTCCAACGGAGTCAACCCTCTTATCACTTTTAACTCTGGGACCTCTTCTACGAAGTCTTCCCTCCGAGCACTTTTCCTCCGGGACCTCTTCTAAGCGTGACTTCCCTTCAAGCACTCTTCCCTCCGGGACCTCTTCTATGCGAGACTTCCCTCCGAGCACTCTTCCCTCCGGGACCTCTTCTATGGACCACGCGGCTCTTAGCGGACTTGTCAAAATTTTGATACAGTTCTTTTTGACAGCCGCTGATCTGACGTAATGCTCGGCTCGTGACAATATTGTATTATCGATATCAGCTGTGCTTGATTACATCACTACGGGTTTACATTGTCTGTATGTAAACATTTTGTATTGAAATAAAGACGATAGCAGCTTAAATACATAAAATAAATAGAAATTACTTTACGTTATGGTTGAATACTGCTTCATAAAAAAAATTATGGGACAGATATGAGAAATAGTCGTTAAAAAGGGAAATAACTAGCGACTTACTTGCGCGTAGATAATTGTAGATGGTTCTTGATTTTCATTGCACTACACAACAAAATAGAACACTTGGGCATCCTGCCGAAGCCTAAATAAAGTAATGTATTTATAAAAACCTTTCTTAACTGAAATCTTTGTTTAAAAAGCAATAAGTTTGTCGAACTCGTTCAAGAATTTGACAGCCCATGTAGTGAAATATATTGAATACCAGTATGGCGGACCGGCGACAAAGCGTTTTCGGAAAAAAAAGTTTCGGTACTGATAAAGTATTGTTGTACTTTTCCAACCTTTATAAACAAAGATTAGTTAGAAAGAAATAGCATTAACTTTATCAGTTAAGTTTTCCATAGACAATAGCTTCAGGTCCTTTAGAAGCGCAGCGTTTTTCTTACGTCAATGCTTGCGTCAAACTTGTTTGTTTGAGTACGCAAAAAAAAGGTTTGCGTATAAGAAAGGAGACTTTAATCCAGGGTCTAGAGCGAAAAAAAACTGTGTGAATGGGGAAAACGTGGTTGAAAAGACGCGCCGTCCACATACACCAAAAAAAACCTACAGTTAAATAAAAGAAAAGAGTGATATTTAAAAAAAAGGTGTGGTTCCTATGAAGAGGTATTCCAGAGGGAAATTTATTTCAGGACATCGTTAGTATGACTGGAATTAAAATCAGCACAAAATGAACACACAAATGTGAACCTAAAAAATAAAAGAAATAAGCATTATATAGCACAAAAGGACCATTCAAGTACGGTACCCTAAAAAAATTGAAATTGAGTTTAGAAATAGTGAGGGAATGAGGGGGTGAATATGAACATACCACGACGTGTATGACTATCAATCAGGTACAACAAGGTACTAATGAACCACGAAGTACGGAACCCTAAAAAGTTTGAAGCTGAGTATAGAAGTACAGAGTGAAAGAGGGAAAATTAGACCTGACAGCTGGATACACGACCAACAGTCTGATTCGAAATAACTATTGAGGTAGGTGGAGTAGGCGCATCCGGACTCTCTAGCTACAGTGGCTAAAAAATCTGGATATGAGCGACCACTCTAAATTAGCATGAATAACTAAACCTCATGCGTACAATAAATGTTGTTTCGAATTATCAGACGTTAAACGCTATTTCAAAATATCCTTAATATGGTATGTACCAACACGACCTGAATCATCTTGTAATTCATAAACTTGTTGAGAAATACAACGTAAAACACGAGCTTTTACGAAACGCGGAGCTAACTTGTTAGAAATAAAATCTCCAGCATGGGAGCGAGAAAAATTACGTCTCCAGACAATATCATTGACCTGTAAGGAAACTGTTTGACGATTCCTATTATAAGCATGAGCATTTCGCAAAAAAGCCAAAGACAGGTTATCAGCGACCGACTCTTGCATATATGTTAGCCAATGAAGAAAGAGCTTCACCCCTATAACTCCGACTATCGGTGACGTTTTGAACTCTAGTCTGAATTAGATCAGGGTGATAAAAATGTTTAATTTCACGACTGAACATCAAAAAGTTCGGTGTTTAAGAAGTGGCTAAATTAACGCATGAGTTGATATAACACTCTACCTTAGGTAGGTTTCTGGCCCACGTACGTTGATCTTGTTCAACTAAAATGCTAAGACAAGTAATAACCGATTGATTGTAGCGTTCAACAGTGTTAGCATGTGGGGAATAAAACAGTGTAAAATAAGGTTGAACGCGATATGAGCGTAAAAAGTTTGTAAAATTAGTACTACGGAATACAGTAGCATTATCACAAATAATAGTTTTAGGTGTACCATGTGGAAGGAATATTTTTTCTTCAAGGATTTGAGAAATTATATTAGAAGTTACCTTTTTCAGACTAGATAACCAAACAGATTTAGTGAAAACATCAACAACAACTAAAATGTACTTAAAACCGTAGTAAGCCACAGGTAGAGGACCGACAAGATCTATTGAGATTGTCTCAAGAGGTGCTGAAATATTGAGAGAAAATAGCATTTCTCCACGAGGTTGGGTATTTGAAATTTTATAAGCTTTGCAAGTATTACATTCGCGAAGAGTCTCAGAAACATCCTTAAACATCCCAGTAGTACGTTTCCCTAAGCTTGGTGTTTGAATGCTTGTAAAAATCCTTCCGAAGTCAGATCCGTTATATGGTAATGAGTGATGAGGATAGCTACTGTGAAGAGTTGTTTAGTGCTACTACAATCAGGGATAATGATGGGCGTTACATCGTGCGTCTCCCTATTAAAGGTGAAAAACCCGAGGTTACAAATTCTTTAAAGATTGCTGAGAGGAGATTTTACTCTTTAGAAAGACGTTTAAATACTGATCCTATTCTTAAGGAAAAATATAGAGAAGTTATAAATGAGTATTTGGAACTAAATCACATGGAGTTAGTACCAGACGATGAGATCGATAATCCAAACGCAATTTATTTGCCTCATCATGCCATTGTACGAGAAGATAGGGATACAACTAAAGTAAGGCCAGTTTTCGATGCCTCTTGTAAAGGTGAAAACCAAAAGTCATTAAATGACAATCTTTATGTTGGTCCTACTTTGCAGCCTGAACTAAGACATACAGTAATGCGTTGGAGACTCTCACCAATCTGTATGACTGCAGATATTGTCAAAATGTATCGACAAATAAAAGTCGCTAAGGAAGATACAGACTATCAAAGGATTCTTTGGAGGGATGATGAAAAAACAAAAATTAAGCATTTTCGCATGTTAAGAGTAACATTTGGAGTAGCCTCTGCTCCTTATTTAGCTGTCAGAGCCTTACAGCAAGTAGCATTGGACGAGAGGGTCGAATACGGAATGGCTGCAATTAGAGTATACTCTGATTTTTATGTGGACGATTTACTAACTGGTTGTGAAACCAAAGAAGAGGGAATAGAAATATACAAACAAATGAATGCACTTTTAGAAAAAGGAGGTTTTGAATTACAAAAATGGACAAGCAATAGTGAAGAGTTATTACTAGCTATGAAAGAAAGAGAATGGGAAAAAGCAAAGACAGAAGAAATGTCAACAGTTTTAGCGCAGATTGAAGCCTGTTTAAATTCGAGACCTTTGTCTGCTCTTCCTTCTGACGAGAGTAGTGAGGTGTCAATTCTCACACCTGGACATTTTCTTATTGGTGAATCGTTGCTGTCACCACCTGACAGAAATTACGAATCATCAAACATTAGTTCTCTGAGGAGGTGGCAATATACGCAACGGATAGTGCAAGACTTTTGGCGCCGTTGGTCACAAGAGTACCTAATAACTTTTTACCATCGTTACAAATGGACCAACCAAAATACTCAACTGAAGATCGGTGATGTTGTCTTAGTAAAAGAGGAAGGTTTACCTACTTGTCGTTGGATGTACGGCAGAGTGGTTGATGTTCATCCTGGGAGAGACAATATTATAAGAGTGGTAACAATAAAAGTACGAAATGGTACATTAAAAAGACCAGTAACCAAAATTTGTGTCCTGCCTATTGCTGAATAATAACCCTGACATTTATATTCACCTTAAAGCTTTAGTTATTGTGAAATGTTAATTTTCTTTTTTTTTCGTACGTTTATATTGTTTTGTCATAGTTTTGTCATATGTTTGTATGATTTAAGGATAATTACTCCTTAAATAGTGGGCGGTATGTTCATGTCTTAGATTATTTATAATGTCAACTTGATTTCATAGATGGCAGTGTAACTATTGTAGTATTTTGTAAAACATGGTAACATTGTGTCTACGTGAATAACATAAAGGTTTTGAGTAAATTATATCGTGTGTGTTCCTGCAGTATAGTGTTTCTTTATGTAGATTACTAGTAAAGTAAAGTATTGTAGGGCACCAAGGGTGAGTTTGTTCACTTGGAATAAGTTTTAGAAACACCAGGGTGGATTGAAGGAAAATTATTATGTGCTTCCCAAATAGCATTTCTAGTTTTTTCAGAGGGTAATACGATACGCCAAGGATCAGAAGAAAGAGGACTGTCGATAGACATACGACGCAAAAGAACACCATTTTGAATTGAATATGCTGGAAACATTTGTGGTGACTGTAAAACACCGGAATAAATATTTCTGTACCAACGGTCATTAGTATGATTTGCACCATGGTTATAAGTTATGGGGCAAGCATACATTCTGGACAGAGTATCGGGTACAATATTTTCTGAGCCTTTACGATGAACGATATCAAAAGTATATTGAGATATAATAGTAGCCCAACGAGCGAGACGACCAGAAGGGTTATTTAAAGTAAGTAACCACTTTAAAGCAATATTGTCTGTTATAACTGTTAACTTCATAGATTCAGATTCAGATTCAGATAATTTTATTCAATATAGATTCTTTACAGAATACTTATTGAATGTTATGCAGAATAAAATACAAATAGAGCGAGTCTACGCCGTTTCGGATCGTGCTATGGCAGCGTAAAAGAAACGGCAAGAAACCACTGCAGCACGGCCTACTTTAAGAGTCGGCTTTTTACAATGTGTTTCTTGTGTTTCGCTGGAATATCATAGCACCATACCTCTTTGTCATTCATATAGTCATCCAATCTGTAGTAAGCTTTTTTACACAACGTTTGCTTTACACATTCTTCAAACTTTCTCTCAGGTAATTGCACTATATTGTCAGGTATTTTGTTGTAGTATCGTATACACAGACCAACGAAAGATGTATTGACTTTAGTTAATCTAGTATATGGTTGATCAATTTTATGCTTATTTCTAGTATTAAAATTATGCCTGTCACAAATTTTAGGTAATTGATGAATGTTCTTTCTAGCATACATTATATTTTCATAGATATACTGGCATGGCACTGTCATAATGTTGATTTCCTTGAACAGTTCTCTCAGGGAATCACGAGTCTTCAGGCAATAAATTGCTCTTATAGCCCTCTTTTGTAAAACGAATATTGAATGTATATCAGCTGCTCGGCCCCAAAGCAGTATGCCATAAGACATAATGCTATGGAAGTAGCTAAAGTAAACCAGCCTTGCAGTAGCTACATCAGTAAGTTGTCTGATTTTTCTAACAGCATACGCAGCCGAGCTCAATCGACCAGAAAGAGCCGTTATATGAGGGCCCCATTGAAGTTTAGAGTCTAGTGTTAACCCTAAGAAAACTGTACTATTTACAAAATCTAATGGTTCATTATTCAATACTATGTTATGTGAAGTAGACCTTACATTTGGTAGTGCAAATTTAATACATTTCGTTTTTTTGGCGTTTAGGACTAGATTGTTAACAGTAAACCATGCATGAATCTGTCCAAGTGCATCGTTGACTTCGTTATAATTTTGTGATTTCCTACTTACATTGAATATTAATGAAGTATCATCAGCAAATAACACAATCTTTGACAGATTCTTCACCACAGAAGGAAGGTCATTAATATAAATAAGGAATAAAAATGGCTCTAATATGGACCCTTGAGGTATGCCAATTTTGACAACAGATCCCAGTGATTTCGTCCTGTTTACTTGTACCTTTTGAATCCTGTTTTCCAAATATGACCTAAGTAGTTTAAGTGAATTATTCTTAACACCGTAATGTTCAAGTTTTAGCAACAATGTGCTATGATCTACGCAATCAAATGCCTTGGATAGATCACAGAAGATACCAATAGCATCTTCAGATTTTTCCCACGCGCAAAAGATGTAATTTAAAAGTGCAGTCCCGGCATCCGTTGTACTGCGCCCTTTCGTGAAACCAAATTGATGGTCATGTAGTAAGTTATTTCTATTGAAGTGTGAAAGCATTTGATTGAGTATGACCTTCTCAAAAATTTTACTAAGTACAGGTAAGACTGATATTGGTCTAAAATTACTGGGATCCTTTTTGTCACCAGCTTTGAATAATGGAACTACTTTACTTTTTTTCATTAAGTCAGGAAATGTACCATGATCGACACAATCATTGAATATAACAGCTAAATATGGAGATATAGTATCAATGATCGCACTACAGACTTTTACTGACATTCCCCATAGGTCCTCAGTGGTTTTCATTTTAATACTTTTAAAGGCTTTAACAATTTCGTTAGGGGTGACATGATTGAACCCAAATTCAGTTTCGCAGGCGTCCACATTCTTTTGAAGTAAATCGCTAGCAAGTGAAGATGATGAATTGAGTGACTCTGTTGTTTTCAAAGGAATATTAGTAAAAAAGGTTTCGAATTCTTGAGCCACTTCTACGTTTAAACTAATAGTTCCGCGATTTGTATGAAGTGTGATTTGATTGTCACGCGGTTTCACTTTTCCAGTTTCACTGTTTATAACATTCCATACAGCCTTAATTTTGTTATCAGCAGACTGTATTCTTTTCCGTAGAAAAAATGATTTTGCTTTTAAACAAACTAATTTAAACAATTTTGAATAATTTTTGACATATTCAATGAAATTGTCGTCATTTGAATAATTTCTAAGCTCATATAATTCAAAAAGTCTCTCTCTACTTTTGCGAATACCAGCGGTAGCCCAGTCACTGAATTTGAATTTTACAATAATTTGCTTTTTTCTTATAGTGAAAATTTTACTGAATTCAGTATTAATCAATGTGAATAAATCTTCATATGAGTTATAAGGGTTGTTAGTATTATAATTGTGACAGGGCAGTTTTTCTAGTAACGTGTTTTTGTACTTTTCTAACCTACCGCTCGTTAGGCTCCTGGTTTCTATATCTATATTCTGGGTTACTCGAGAATAATTAAAAGTAACACTTTGACCAGAGTGGTCAGACTGAAGCGAGTTTATGATACTTTTCTCAAAATAATCGCAATTACAAAAGACGTTATCAATACAGGTAGCCGAGGATGACGTCACCCTTGTAGGTTCAAAAAATACATGCTCTAAATTAAAACATTTGAAAAGACATAAGTTTGTTACTATAGGTATTATTTTCTAAAATATTGACGTTAAAGTCACCACACACTATCACAAACTTATTTTTCACCTCCAAAGCTCGGAAACATTTGTTTTGTCGGTTAAATTCTGCGGCCAAAAGCGATTTTTGGCCCCTAGCGGACAAAAGGTTTTTAAAATTCGAACGCGATGTGCTTATTATTTTGTAGTATGCTGCAGTACTGGCCGCTTGTAAAACCAGCCACGCACTATCGTTTTAAAGATGAGAAAGAGGGATGCAGCTATAGGAAAGAAACAAATAGTATTATGAATAGTGAATGCCTGGTGGGTAAGGAACTGGCTGACAATAAAAAGTAAATTTAAAATTCGATCGCCTTTTTTTTTGTTCTCTTGCCCAGATTAATGGACTTGCCCTTTGACTTCAAATTAACGCAATACAAAATAGATTTGCCTGCAACTACCTATCCTCAGTCTCCAGAAATCCAATGAAAATTAACCTCTTTCTGCAAATTTATCAAGTAGTTTATATGTAGAGTCATGAACATAAGCACAACAGTCCCAAAAATAATAATAATTTAATTATAGTGATTTCCTTTTTAATGCCTAGTATTCTTAATGTATACATGGCCACTCGTCCATGAAAACTCTTTGACCTTGAGCTGGTCTCTGGTTACGGAGGTTTGTAGCGAAGCGCTGGTTCAGGTTATACTGGTTATGTTTCCACTTGCTTGCTGCCGTCAGTACCATTATGTAGGTATTATGCCCTTACGTTAGAACGTATGAGTAATTAATTAAACACTTATTTCTTATATTTGAATTGCTTTTCTTGCATTATGTTAACATTTCCTCGCTTTAATGAGGTGAAAATTTTTGTGTTTCGCTCGGCAGCAAAGTTATTTTGCGTCTCGTACCTTGAAACCTTCGCCACGCTCAGGATTCTTCTTTTGAACCACTCGCTTCGCTCGTGGTTCAATCCTAGAATCCTTCGCTTGCTCAGGTTTCAATACGAGGCACTCCCGCCAAATAAACCTTTTGGTGCCTTGCATAACAAATAACTATTCTTTTGTCACTATTTTTAAAACATCTTCCATTACTAACTCGAACATTGAAAAATTTTGAAAAGCGGCAGGTCTGTATACGTATACTACAACATGCTTGTCCAGCTCAACACAAGATATTTCAATACATCTTTCAACCGAAAGTCGAACAATATCTTTACGGTTCCTTATCTTAAAACTGTTACGAACTAAAATCAGTGATCCACCGTGTAAAGCAGACTTTCGATTGAAAGCACTGGCTATACAATAATTTTCGTAATTTATCAATATTTGATAGTCTTTTTGCCAGTGTTCTGTCAAACAAATAATGTCAAATTTTGTTCTTTCTAAGAATAATTCTAATTTTAAAATTTTTCCAGAAAAACCTTGAATATTTTGATGTAAAATTTTCAGAATATTAGATTTTTCCTTTGTCTTTGCTATAGGAAGTTTTTTTCCAGAAGGTTTTTTTTCATTTACTTCAGTAAAATTTTGTGTAGAAAAACCCTCTTTTGTCGTATGAACTAGTTTAAAGAATTGGTGTTAGTAATGTTACTAACTATAGAAGTTTTTTGTGTATAACTTCCTATAACAGAGTCAGATATAATATATGCTATCAATGTAGCCAGGTCTTTCTTAAACTTAAGAGGCAGATACATAGTATCCTTTGACAATCTAAAATAACTTACAAAAATATTCATGTCAAGATATAAAATGTCACTATGACGACTTGTCAAATTTTGTAAATGTAAATTTATTCTGTGTATACATTTGTTGTGTTTCTCAGTAACATTTGAACAGTATGGAAAGTTACACTGAATAAACCTACACTTAGTTTCACTCTGCATCTTGTTTAACAATGTCACAAAATTGTTTAATTTTAATCTACTTATTTCAGAATGATTGCCTACCACGATAACAACAGTGGTGTTTATGTCAAACTTGCCTACAGCAATCTTTCTTACAAAACCATCGAAAGTAATATCGGGACAGCAAATATTGGTCACCTGCTGATTATGTCAGTAATTAAAAATAGACCCTAGACCTACTCCTATCCTGTCTGAATATACAAAGGTCTTCTTTTTATTGGAAGTCGACGAAAAGTCCTCGCCATCCGTGGTCTCTGTGCTGTTATCGACAGGTGGCTGCTGTTCCACCGTGGCGCCACCAGCGGCGGAATCATGTGTTGGCGACATTGGCGACGTGGTGATGTCTTGACTCGCAGTCACCACTCTCTCATCGATGTGCTGCCGTGGTGCCACCACGATGACGTCACTCACAGCAGTTTGCTCACGCGCGGCGGCATCATGTGTTGGCGACATTGGCGACGTGGTGATGTCTTTACTCGCAGTCACCACGCTCTCATCGATGTGCTGCCGTGGTGCCACCACGATGACGTCACTCACAAAAATACCTGAAATGGAATTTAATGAAAAATCTATAGAAGATGAAGAGTTAAGAGACCGGGACAGATTTAAAAACAGTTGAGCAAAGAGTATGCAGATAAAAGGAGACATGCACAGAATTCAGACTTGCATCCTGGTGATAAAGTATTAGTTCGACAACCTAAATTGAACAAGCTGTCAACACCATTTTCTCCCACTAAACACACTGCAGTGTGGAAAAAGGGTAACTCAGTATTTGCAGAGTCGCCAGATAGTAAAATCATACGCAGGAATTCCTCACATTTTCAACGGGTAAATACAAGAGATCTTTCTAAATTTACAGGAAAGGATTGAACACCAGACTTGGTCAAAGATAGACAGGATGAGACTGACACACAGGATTTGACTCTTACACCAGATATGACTTTTACACCGGACATGACTTATGAACAGCCAAATGTTAACAATCCAGACTTGAGTTACAAAAGGTCTTCTAATAATAACAGTGACAGATCAAAAAGGCAAATTTGTAAGCCTGCTAAATATAAGGACTTTGTCATGGGATTGATTTTAGAATGTAAGAACCTTAACCTTTAGATGTGACTTTTGGGTAAATGAAAACTCAATTATTGTCTTAAAATTTAATTGTTTTATTAGTTAACAATAACTTATGCCTTGACTGTGTTTCTTATGTGCTATTAATGTCAGTGTCTTTAAAAAAGAATGTATAACACTCTCTGTTAAGTTGTTAGTGTTAAGTTCAATTAAGTTGATTTGTTAAGTATAGTGAAATCTTTTTTTCTTAAGGAGAAAAGAGAATGTAGAGTTTTAGAACGAAAACTGAAATGTCAGTTTTAGTTGTCAAATAGAGCGCCAGAGGTGACGTCTACTACGACTGTGCTTCAATGCGTTTTTAATGGTTAAATCCTTCAATAAACAGTTATAAGAGTATAAAGCAAGTGTTTAAATACGAAGACCACCTATCGACAGTATTGTTTTGGAATTTGGGAGAATTTTTGTTTTGTTTTATAGACCGACCTATTTTCTCGATTCATCCATAACTTCATTTAAAAAGTAGGGGGCTGGCGAATAGGCCGAAATGAAGTTGGTTGATGTTGAGTTTTTACAAGAATACCAACAAAGACCTTTATCGGCCTGTTGTTCACGGACGGACAGAAGGGACGCACGTATAGATAGATGGACAGAAAGACAGCTGATGTACGAGTGGTGTTCAATAAGTAGTGAGAATGAACAACATATTGGTTTTAAGTCTTTTGATGTTTGTAAGTATTGATAGTTTATTTCAGACATTTCAGTAAACCTACCAAAGACTTGGGCCATAATATTAAGAAACGTATAAATGAGGTAGAGTTTAAGAGCCAGTCCATATTTTTAAACCTATTCCTATTCCGTGTGAGTAAAAAAAATGTAAAGTCGGAACTAAATCTATGAATTAAGAAATAAAACCTTTTATTTATTCGATAATTTTGTTACATGTCGTACCTTTAATAAAATTTGTTTATCAATAAACAATAAGTCATAAAATACAAGTCAAATATTATTCATTGATATGCTTCTGATGATGACGCATCGTACTCGGACTTTTCTGGAAAGCAAGAAAAGAATAGAAAAAATAAAAAAAGGTTTATTTTGGAAACAAACAAAAAGAATGCTGCTGCTGAAAAAACTCCGATCCAATTGTTGAATATCACTGAGTGATAAATTATATATTTTTTGAGACATCAAAAATTAATGTACCCTGATAATCTGTTAAAATATGAACCATAATACATGAAAAGTAATAATCCATCCCTACTTTTTATTCAACGAATGTCAATCCCATCAAACCGCACTTTTGTAAAGAAAAAATTTTAATTTTGAATATTTCGGGTGATGTATTTTGTACTCATGACATGCTTGAATAAGTTACTGAGCTTTTTGTTTCGGAAAACAGCGCGATTTCTGAACAACTATATCTCGAGGTATATCTTGTAAACTGAATCCCGCTTCGGAGCCTCACTTTGGGGGTATTTTTTTGATAAACTTAAATTTAAGTTTGCTACGAGTATTGATACTTTTTAATTGCCAATCGCGAGAAAGTAAGTGCAGTGCAGCTGTACCATTCATTAAAATAATTTCGAAACGTTGTTGTAACCAACGTATTACACTTTGTCCAAACGTAGGTAAGATGAAAATAGGCCAATAATTAGACACTTAGTTTAATTCATTACTTTTATGAATTGGCACAATCTTGGTTATCTTCCAGGCATCAGGAAAAATGCCAGATTTCAAAGATTTATTAAAGATAAACAGAAGTTGTTTAAACAAATTAGTGCCACAATTATTAATTAACGGTGGAACATGGTCAGATCCAGCACCATTGTTAACGTCTTTTCAGCTTGCGCAATAGGACTTTAGGGTCAATGTTCAAAGATGATATACAGTTACTACCTCTATCAATCTCTTACAAGTTTTACAAGAGTTTCGTAAGAAGTGCTACTGAGACAAGCATAAACCTATAAATATTAAAATTATCACAAGACACTTAGTATCTTCAAAGTTAAAAATTCTCTCAGGGTTGTATTCACTGGAGCAATAACCCTGCCATATTAAACAAAAAATCTACCGTCAATTGACCACGGAACATTTTAAAGCTAGAGCTAGCTTCTGTCCGACCCCTTGGTAGAGTGTAGATGTATTTCTTGGTATAACCTCTGGTGCATAATAGTCTACCCTTAATTATAAATTTTGGCTATGCCAATACTAACTCTTTTCTTACCTTATATGCCTAAGCCATTCTCGTTCACGACACCAATAAAGTAACGGGCACCAATTCCATTTATTTATGAAAGTTTCACGAGTTTCACGAAACGGTCTGAATAATCCGAAGGCCTTGGCGTACGTCTTCAAAAACAAATCTGTAGCGTATATCTTCACAAATATGAGACTTGGGTCGGTCTTGAAAAATTAAGCATATAAATTTTAGAAGATAGTTGTTTGTACACTAGTAGGAGGAAATTGGGTTATCTGGATACAGAGTTCTCAGAGAACTAGAGTTTTCAATAAACCAGAGTTTTCCGAAAACAGGTGTTTTCGGAAAACACATGTTTTTTTTAACAAACTAGTTCTCTGAGAACTCAATATCCAGACAACCCAATTTCCCCAGTTTTTTCGATTTTTTATTAATTATCTTACATATCAGATACATTTATAAAATACTAATATAATTAAGAGAACAGTGTTTACAAACAATTGTTTTCAGAACATAATAAGTTTTCGGAAAAAAGTTCTCAAATAACGCGAGTTCTCTGAGAAAATTATTTGATTATTACCAAAAAATAAGTTAACCGTAAATTAAAACTTATAACATGGAAAGTATTTATTGATTTCTTAAAAAAAACATACATACACTTAAAAAGCTTAAAACAGATAAACAAAATATTTTATGAAAACATACATAGGTATTACTTTTCAGACATAATAAGTTTTCGGAAAAGTATTCTCAAATAACGTAAAAATAAACCATTACAATACTTCATACTATAATTATCGTCTAATAAAATACTTTTCGTTGTATGAAACGCCGGGGATAAATTTTATTAATCAATTTCTGTGATAGCTCCTCTGTCATGTAATCGACAAAAAATATCTTTTTAGGTGGTACATTTGTTCTCTTTCACGGTTTTTTTCCCTGTAAATGAAATGTTTAATTAAGTTCACTTCATTAAGACCACAATACGACAAAACAAACTTACACAAATAGAAAAAAAATAGATAATTAATGTACCTGTGATTCTTCTTCAGGAGTATGCAAGTAGAATAAACTATAAGTCTTTCACTTTTTTAGGAGCCATACTCTTGTCGGCGGAGCAACTTTCTCCATGGTTTTGGTAAGATTACAATGTTTCAGCCTAAAGTGAATGCAGTCTTTTATAGATTATTTTATGATGACGCGGATAAATTTTATTTCTCTGTCTTCTAGTATGAAGCGAGAGAGAGAGATACACGATGTATATCGATATTAATCGATATATATATGTGCATAAGTATATCTATATAAATATAGGTTACCACTTAAGAAAATGCCTTGGCAATAAGATGATAAAAAGATTTAACTTCAAAATTCTCACATGCACGTTATTTTATTATTTAAATCAGTTATTTTTTTTTAAATCCTAATAAAATAAAACATTAGATTTGCATGTAATAAACCAGAGTTTATATCTATTTGTATTTTAAATAATAATTTAACCACGACAAATGAAATGGAGTACTAATACGTAATAAGTAGTTATTAGTAGGAAAGATTGCCAGGTGGCGCCTTTACGTAAACATTGCCTCCGTGTTTTTTATTCGTTAAAAATAATTATCTCGCTGAAAATCAAAATTAACATTAAAAAGTTATAGATAGTGACTTAATTACCAAGTATTATTGTTTGTGACATTTTAGGTTGAGATAAACGTATAATATTTAAGAGTCAATAATCGGTGAAGTGAACGGCAAAAGGAAACAAATATCTTTAAAAAAAATAGCTCTAGGTCATAGTATTTGTGATGAATCGACAATAAATCGACAGTTTTTATCATTATACACAGTGCAAAATAGCTAAATTTTAAAATTTCTTGAAGAAAATTACGATACTGATTGTGCAGTGAGTGACACAAAGTGAACTTGTACTCTACCCGACAAACCAAATAGTTACTATGCACGCTTCAATATCGCTATTTTTGCGCGCTTGACTATCGCTATTTCGATAGTATTGAAATAAGCAGTACAGCGTCGCCTGGAGTTGACCCTACCTACGAATTAGAGTGATCAATAAACCAAGTTCGAACCTCAGTAACTTGAAGAATTTTTTTTGCACTTTTTACTTATATTAAGTGGAATCATTCGAACAAAGATCGTAACTCAGTGACAATAATTATTTTTTTTATTTTTTATTATTTAAATATTTATAAAATTTATTACAATGGATAACCATATCAAGTCTAAAATGCCACTGGAGTCATTTCAATGCAGCAAATGTAAAACCATAAAGAAATCAAGAGAAGTACTACAATGCTCCGCATGTAAAAACAAATTTGATATAGACTGTGCAAATGTTTCTTACCAACGATTTCACCTAATGGAAAGTTCAAAGAAGTTAACTTGGAGATGCAATACATGTATTGAAAAAACTAAAACAAGTAAAGTACAAAACATACAAAGACAACCCCATGACCAGAGCGAAACTACAACGAGCAAGGAACATCAAGCAACCACTTCAAATGAGAACTTTCAAACAAAAATGTCATCAGAGACTGCTACAAAAACTACTAAATCTGTACCTATTGGGCAAGATATGTCACCTATTTTACAAGAGAATGATGATGATTCAATAACACAGAATGCTGGTCCTCATGATCAATCGTGTTTATCAGCCACGTCTGAGGAGCAGACTATCAATGTTTTGACTAAATCAAATCAAATCAAATCAAATATTTTATTGTATAACTATAGGTATAAAAAAGGTATAACAATTTATTATATGGGTCCACTATAGCTACCTAATTAGGTGTACAATATTGTAATTACAATTATTTAACACTTTTAACGAATGTCACAATACAAATTCAATTACTAGCTGATGATAATTATAATTTACCGCGGTTCTCCAAAAATTCATTAATACTGTAAAACAATCTCGTTTGTAGCCAGGAATGCACCTTTTGTTTAAATTTAATCTCGGTTAAGTCTCTGAATTCATCAGGAATACTATTGAAAATTGACACAGTCATGTAAAATATACTTTTATGATAAAATGCAGAAAGGTGCTCACCAGATTGCAACAGTTTGTGCTTACCTCTCAGATTTCTATTAAGCTTACTTTTAGTTTCATATAGAGCCTTATTTTTCTTTACAAAAACTAGGAAAAGCCTATCGAACAGTATGGATACATTATTCTCAGAAAACATTGTAGACCTCAAAGATAAAATTATAGATCTTACAGAAAAGCTTCTAAACACAGAGTCTTTACTCGAGGCTGCTGATACAGAAATAATTAATATTAGGAAAATAATGATCTACAAAAGCAAGTTGATACATTAACACAAAAAGTAAAGAATCTAGAAATTACATGCCGGAACCCAAATCTGCCAAATCAACCAGCCAAACAAACTCCAAAGAAAACCCAACAACACGTGGAAATAATTAAATCGGAACAAATTTCACGACTAGAAAAACAGATTGAATTACTAGAAGCACAACTAGAAGTGTCTCTGAAAGAGATATCTTCCCTTAACATAATTATTAAAAGTCTTGAAGCCTCTTTGCAGACCTCGTTGCTACATAATCAAGACATAAGTAATATGGAACTAGATACGGAAAAACATCTTGAAACTGCATTACAGGGAAAAGTCAATAAGCAGCCAGATCAAATCAAAAGTAATGTGCTTATAGGAGGTGAATCAGCCATGGTGAAATATAAACTTTGGTTATGCAAAATCAAGTGTTTATTGTAAACTTAATAGAAATTTATCGTACAATACCAGCTAGCCTATACAAGGGAGCTTCTATACAACATGTGCACTGGGCCGACTCCAAGACAGAAAGAAGCCCGTCCGCTCGACGCACGCCGCTTTATATTTAGTTTCGTTAGCAGTGGGGAGGTAGGGATGACGCGACACAGGCAGGTGCGCAGGCAGGTGGGCAGCCCGGTGCAGGTGTTGTTTACACAGCGGTACGTAGACGTTTCGCCGCCGTCATGCTTAATACTATACAACAAAATAAGATATTCATCATTGGAACTCAACAATGCACCGGGCTGGCTACGAAAATGTATCACGTGAGGGAGAAGACTACTAGTATTGAAAAGTATAAAATAACTGCACTAACACAACCATACGCTTCATCGGATCATGGAAGGGATGCCTGCAAAAAACTCGATTTTAATACGAACGACAAGTTGGTCCTTACTATTGGCGAAAATGATATGAATCCAAATAAGATATTAGCAAATTTACTGTCTATTCTCAATCAGTTCTCTAATCACACTGTAATATTACTAAATGTCTTAAATAATAAACACTTAAACGAAACAAAGTTAAATGAGCAACTATACCTTGTTTCACGCAGTTATCAAAATTGCGTTTTTATCAAATGCAAATTGGAATCTAAGGTACAATTGTGAAAGGAAATAAATGACGCAATAAACACTATTGACTATAACCATAAATATCAAAAAAGGAAATAATAGAAATAACAATGAGTAACTTCAATACGGACTTGAAACCTGATGTAATTTGTTTTACGGAAACTTTCATAAAATCAGGGGAAGAAACGAATGTCCACATACATGGCTATAAACAAGCTACTTTTTTTTGCAGAAATACGAGAAGGGGAGGCGTATGCATCTTCATAAAACATGGTATTGCGTTCAGGACTTTAGATGCTTTTAAAGAATTTTCAGAAAATAGTGTTTTTGAGTGTTGTGCTGTAGAAATACCTCAAAATAACCTCATTGCTATTTGTGTATACAGGACGCCTTATAAAACCAATCTCGATGCATTCTTTGACAAATTAGAACAGGTGCTTCATAAATATATAAACAAATATCATAAGAAAAAAAATAAAATCACAGGTGACATCAATGTGAACACAATTAATGACAACAGCGACTCTTTGATTCTTAAAAACATACCAGCCAATTATAACACATACTTGCATATCAAAGAGCCTACACGAGGTCAATCTTGTATAGACCATTTTATTTCTAACATAAAGAATGCACAAGGATCAGTCTTAAATCTTTGTCTCTCTGACCATAATACCGCACAATTACTTAGTGTCCCTATTACATGTAAACCTTCCAAACTTCAAGTTTTTTTTACCTTTAAAAGATGTTATTGTGATGAAAATATTCAAAAATTTCAACAATACCTGGAAAGTTTATCCTACAATGATATATATAATGAGACCGAATTCGAAACAGCTTTCAATAAATATTATGAAATATTTTGTATTCTCTATGACCTCTGTTTTCCAAAAATTAAAATGAAGATAAATAGAAAATCATCAATAAAATGGATATCAAGAGGGTTAAAAGTTAGTTGCAAACGTAAAGGTAAACTCAGGTATAATTATTACACTAATAAGTCAAAGTCTGCAGAAAACATTTATCGTAAATAATCAAAGTTACTTAAAAACTGCATAATTGCTTCTAAGAAGAGAGCAAACAGTATTTATATTCAGTCAGTCAGTCAGTCAGTCACCTTCTTCTTTTATATATATAGATGTGACGTTTTACTATTATGTGATATATTTGAAAACTTTAGAAATATATGTTTAGATTACTACAAACTCGATCCAGCTTATTATGTAACTTCTCCCAGTTTAAGTAGGGATTCAATGCTTTTGTATACTGGTGTTGCATTGGAATTAATAAATGACTTCGAAATATATGAATTATTAGAAAAAGGAATCCGTGGTCGATTAGCTCAATGTACATTATGTCATGCAAAAGCAAATAATAAATACTTACCTTATCATGACGTGAATCAACCAACAAATTATTTGGTATACCTGGATTGCAACAATTTGTATGGTTACGCTATGACAAAAATGTTTCCTATTTCAGATTTCAAATAAGTCTCGCCTTGTAATAAGAAAGATTTTGATGTCATGATCATTCCAGATGATAACGATCAAGGATATATTTTAGAGGTAGATTAAGCTTACCCAGAACACTTACATAGTAACCATAAAGACTTGCCATTTGCTGCAGAAAAATTTATACCTCCTGGTGGAAAAACTTCAAAGTTAATAGCGAATCTTTATGATAAGTACAATTACGTTATACATTATGTTCACTTAAAAAATGTTTAAGAAATGGTCTTATATTAAAGAAAATTCACCGCATCTTTAGCTTTAAACAAGAAAGATTTTTACAGGAATATATTGATTTGAATACCAAGCTCCGCCAATCAGCAAAAACTGCTTTTGAGAAAGATTTCTTTAAACTTTTAAATAATTCTATATTCGGTAAAACAATTGAAAATAGACGTAAACAAGTTGATGTCAAACTAGTCACAAACTGGAAAGACCATAAAAATATAACAAATAAACATCTTGAGGCAGCGAAACTTATTACAAAACCAAATTTGAAAAATGTTACGATATTTTCTGAAAATTTGGTTGCGGTGCAGTTAAATCATGAGAAAATAATACTATATAGACCAATATATATTAGATTTACAGTTTTAGAACTAGCCAAACAACATTTATATCAGTTAAATAACAACTTTATTAAAAGAAAGTATAAGAACAAAGTTCAATTATGTTATACTGATAGTTTGCTTTATTTGATTAATACTGAAGATTTTTACAGCGACATGTGCGATGAAATTTCCAAATTTGATAGAAGTTACTTTTCAGTGAACAATAAATATAACATTCCACAGTTAAACTCCAAGATTCCAGGATTATTAAGTTTGTATTTGTTAAGGTGATATGTGATAAACATAAGTTAAAGGTATTTTTATAAGTACTATGTAAATAGATCAATAATGTTTTGTGAATAAAATACTTGTACATACAAACATATTTTTTATTTATTCTAATTTGCTTTCTTACCAAAATAGTAATATAAAGAATACTATCTGGTTATATATAAATAAGATACACTTTTGATCACATTTCAGTCAACATAATGAAATTGATAAAACAGCCCGTGTCATAAGATGTCAGAAAAATTAACTGTGAATTACCCGAACAAGTCTATCGACATACCTAACACTATTCGGTGCATTATATGTGGCCCTTCCAATTGCGGAAAAACAAATATAATGTTGAGTATGTTACTTGATGAAAATGGATTGAAGTTTAAAAATGTGTATCTTTACTCTAAAACAATTTTCCCACCAAAATATAGTTTTCTCAAGGAAGTCCTTGCACGGGTTCCTGGTGTAAACTTATATAAGTTTCAAGATGGAAAAGATGTGATAAGTCCCATTGACGCCCTGAATAAATCTGTGATTATTTTTGATGACGTATCATGTGAAAATCAAGTGAACATACGGAATTATTTCTCAATGGGAAGGCATAAGCAAATCGACTGCTTTTATTTGACTCAGACCTACTCTAAGATACCAAAGCAATTGATACGAGATAATGTAAATTTTTTAATGATATTAAAGCAAGATGATATAAATTTAAAGCACATTTATAACGAGCATGTTGATTCAGATATGACTTGGATGAATTTTAAACAGCTGTGTTCTAGAATATGGAAAGAGGCACATGCTTGCTTGATTATTAATATAGATTGTGATTTAAATAATGGAAGGTATAGAAAGTTATTCGATGAGTTTGTATTATTTGATTGATATCAAGTAATTATACTGTGAACATCAACTGCGCTTTTCATTTCTAGTCTCACTTCATCACTTAAACGTAGTGCGACTTCCATGATGGATTCTAACGTTAGGAAACAGTTAATCCAATCAGTTAAATGCATAAAAAATAAATTTAAAAAAATACGAGAAAATGAAGATGTGAAGAAGAACTGGACTTGAAAAGAAAAAAAATATTCAAACCTACAACAGATCCTTTAGAAAAGCTAGTTACATCGGGCTTTAACGGAAGCGATGAAAACAAAAGTATACTTGAATATAATTCATACTTATCACGTGATTCATCACCAACACCCTCACGTTACGATGATCTGTATTCATCAGCTGTGAGTGAAAGTGATGATGATGATTTTAAAGAATCGTTTAAGGAGTTCAAATCACCGGAAATAACAAAAAATATAATACCAACATCAACAACGTCACCGTTACACAGAATATTAAACAAAAATATTGATCGTGGATCTGAAAACATGCAAGTACCATTTGGAATAAGAACAAAAAATAAAAAGTTACTGATTGGCAATGTACCGATTTCATTCCATTCAAGTGGCAAAGACAATATTAAACTTATTAAAGTAAATGATAAATCATATGAGTTAACTCAAGGTCTAAAGGAACTATTACTTGAAAACAAACCTAATTTGGATGTTGTTTCTGAAAAAGATAAATTGGTCTATAAAGATATTTTATGTAATACGAATGTACATCGACGGAATTATAAAATATCAGGACAAATAAAGGGTGATAGGAGCATGAAATACTGCGACGTTATAAAACCAATGTTCTTTGATCAAAAGAAAGAAAGTCATGGCTTACCGGTCTTGAAAAAGTTCAAAAAACCTTCAGAATTGGTTTACTGGGATGATCCGAATGAACTCATTGATAGATTAAAAAATTTAATAGCTTCAAAGAATGCTGGTAACACTAGTCATGATTATGAAATAATATCGATAATTGAAGAATTGACTGAAGCTAAAATAATAAAAGCTTAAAAGAACGAACAATATTATGTTTTCATGTAGTGGTCTAAAAATAACCAAACGTAGACAAATTTGGACAACATTTAAATAAACGATTTAAAATGGATAACACTGTTTCATCTGCGAGTACACGTGTTTTGGCTCTAGCCGATGACAGTAAATTTGATGCCTAGTATAAAATAATAAAACATTTAGGACAACCCATTGATGTAAGAGACTGTGCGACGAAAGAGTACGTTGATCAATCAATAATTGAATTGTTTAATAAATTCATTCAGAAGGATTCCAAACAAAACATAGATAGCTTCATCTTAAGTCTTACAGTGTATGATTGGCAAAACCTTTTAACAAAAAATCTGTGTCCCAACGTACGATTTGAGTTAGTATCAAATATAATAATACACTATTATAATGTGAATTTCCCACTAAAGAAGTACCCAGTTAAAAAATCTGTAAGTGCATGGGTCAATGATGTCATACGCCAAGCCCGCAATCACATCCTTAAATTAAAGTTACAACTTTCGCAAAAACCAAACGATGAAACCCTAGTTAATAATTTGTTGCAAGCGGAAAAACAGTATTTTTTCTTATTACGAAACACGCGTAGTGAGTTTATTAACAATCAAATCACAAATAGCACTGAAAATTTATGTAGAAGTGTGTGGCGAGTAATAGCATTAGAAACGTGTAAAACTAGAAACAAAACTTGTGCACTTGACATACTCGTAAGCAGATCAGCTGGTGACTGAGAGCAAGCTCGAGCTGCAAGTGCCGCTGCCCTACTTAACCAGTTTTATATCCAGTCAAATTGTAACAGCACACAACCGTCAATATATTCATCCTTATCGTATCTTAAACATTATATCAAAACATCGCCGCCTAAATTCAAATTCCAACCCTTAACTCTACCTGAGATGCTAAAATCTATAAAGAATATTAAACGAAAGGATTCGTCGGACATAAACGACATGTCAACTCGTGCGCTGGATTACTTACCGCAAATAGTTGTATCATTGCTCCTCTATTTATTTATTGACTATTTAAGGGCCGGTGTATACCCGGATTCATTAAAAAAAGTTAAGGTACAGCCCATATATAAAGGTAAAGGCGAAATGTCCTCACCAAAATACTACCGACCAATATCTTTAATACCCATATTTTCAAAAATTTTTGAGCGGATGATAAGTAATAAACTCATGTATCATTTTACTTCTAATAATCTTCTAAACCCCAACCAATATGCCTACCAGTCTGGCCGATCAACGTCGGACGCGGCGCGTAATGTTGTAAATAAAGTGATGACTCACCTCGAGGGCGGGCGGCAGGTAGCTGCTATCTTCTGCGACCTGTCGCGCGCGTTCGAGATGGTTGATCACCAATTACTGCTGCAAAACTGTTAGTTTACGGAGTTGACGGAAAATTCCATGACACCATTGCATCATTTTTAACAAATCGCGTACAATGTACTTATGTAAAAGGCACTAAATCGAATTTTGAACCAATGGGTGGTTGTGCTGTTCCCCAGGGCTCGGTGATGGGAAACAATCTGTTTCTGGTCCTGGTTAATGATATCACTACAACGTGCCCTGGTCCTGAGTATGTGATGTTTGCGGACGACGCTTGTATCATCGTATCAGCGAATTCTGAGTCTGATTTAAAGAAGAAACTGGTCGATACTATGAACAAAATTAGCGATTGGTTCTCCTCAAACGGCATGCTACTAAATCTAGAAAAAACAAATGTAATGCATTTTAAGCTACGGAAAACAAAAACTGATAATAAACTAGATATCGCTGTCAATGGTACTCTGGTACCACAGGTTTATCAAGTTAAATACTTAGGTTTCGTGATCGATTCTGGGCTCTCGTGGTCGGCACATATTGCTCAAACGTGTGATAAATTGGCGTCAGCATGTTTTGCCTTGTCTAGACTCGTACACCATCTATCAGTAGAAAACATTAAAAAGGCCTACTTGACAAAATGTTTAAATTACAAAAGCGAGCTGTACGTGTAATTGCAAAAAAGCCTGTTGACCATCCGGCACAGGAACTCTTTAGACAGTATAGTATACTGACACTGCCTAGTGTATACATATTGGAAGCGTGCAAGTATGTCAGGAAGAATTTAAGTTTATTCGAGACAAATGCTCAACAACATGATCGTAACACTCGCAGTCGTAACAAATTGTATGTCCCACTACAACGACTTACCAAATCCTGTAAAACAGTCAACATATTGGGACTTAAAATCTATAACGTACTTCCTAACGAGATTATCAATTCTTCAAGCGACGCTGTATTTGCGAATAACATAAAAAAACTACTGCTTAGATTGGCCTGCTACAGTATAGACGAAATTATAAAAAACAAAAATTTATCATTGACCCACGCACAAATAAAAGAAAAAGTAAGAAGAATTTAATATTAAATTACGATATTTATTAGTTGTTTAACATTTATATTTTAATTTTATAATTCAATTGACAATGTTTTATTATTAGTAACCTGTGTATTTATTGACGTGTAAAATTGTTTTATTAATAAATAAATGAAATGAAATGATTATATAGAAAAAGCTGTGGCAGAGATAGAAACTAAATTTAAAAATAATGCAGAATCCATAAAACTATTAAATTCAGATGTTCAACGTATTAAAAACAATATCAAAGTGTTAAGTGAAAAGATTCGAAAAGCATAATGAGCAAAGTAAGTGTAGTGAACGAAATCCATAAAAATGCAAGAAAATTTTTTATTCGAAGACATGTTGTTATGAAAGATATTGACGATTTGTGGCAAGCTGATTTAATTGATATGCAAGCAATGTCAAAAGAAAACTCAAATTACAAATATATATTAGCAGTGATCGATACATTTTCTAAATATGCTTAGGCATTCCCTCTCAAATTAAAAAATAAAAATAATGTAACTGAAGCTTTGACGATATTATTTAAAAAAGGACGCATACCCAGGAACCTTCAAACTGATTTAGGAACAGAATTCTATAACGAAAAATTAAAAGCATTAATAAATAAGTATGCAATTAATCATTATTCTACATACTCTACAAAAAAAGCATCTATAGTGGAAAGATTTATACGGACATTAAAAGGAAAAATTTATAAGCAATTCAGTTTACAAGGTAACTATAAATGGAAAGATGGTACTTTAAATAAACTGGTAAACAAGTATAATAATACAGTCCACAGAACTATTGGTATTTCACCTTTTGAAGTATCATCAGACAACAAAAGAATGCTATTAGAGCGATATCAATGAGTGCAATCAAAGCAATTAATTCAGAAATGTAAGAAGTTCAAAATTAACGATTTTGTTCGAATTTGCAAATATAAAGGAACATTCGAAAAAGGATACACTCTCAACTGGTCAACAGAAATATTTGAGATACGAAAAATACAAAACACTAATCCCATTACTTTCCTTTTAAAAGATGCAAGAAACCGACCTATATTAGGTGCGTTTTATGTAGAAAAATTACAGAAAACTAAACATCTAAATATATATCTTATTGAAAAAGTTTTAAAACGCAAAGGAAACGAACTCTTTGTTAAATGGTTGGGTCTACCTAGTGAAGAAAATTGTTGGATACATAAATCAAAAGTTTTATAAGACCACATATTGGCTTACCATGCTTAGTCTTACATTGTTATTGAGTGAATTCAGTACTCTTATGCGGATAATATTTATTATAATAAAAAGTATTTAGGTAAACACAATGGTAAAAACAAAAGAACAACGTAAAGAAAAAGACAATATCAAAACGCGAAAGAGTTTTAAAAGTTTGGTTTGTCGAGCTAAGAAACATCTGAACAAGTTGAAACCAAAATGTAAAAAAGCTGCAATCGATCTAGAAGGAAGTGGCATCAAACTTACCAATTGATCTACCTCGTATAATACCTGTTCCAAAAACTGGTGGAGTTTTGCCGTTGATACCGATATTTGCAGGATTATCCGCTGCTGGAAGTTTGGCAGGCGGTGCTGCTGGTATAGCTAAAGCAATTTTTGATATAAAAACTGCAAGGAAACGTCTAAAAAAATTAAAACGACATACTGAAAAACTAGAAGAACTGTGTATTGGAAGAGGATTACAACTTAAATCACATGGAAATGGCTTAAGAATATTCACAACACAGACAAAAAACTAAATCGACGGCTACCTGATCGAGCTCTTACAAACATCGATATTATTTATCACGCTAAAGATATTCCTTACTTTCGTGGGGTATTCATGAGAGATGAACTACCAAAACAACCACCACAAAAAGAGTGTGGAATAATAAATTTAGATACTTCGCAAAATTCTGGAACTCATTGGGTAGCCTATGCTAAAATAAATGATTCAATTGAATATTTTTATAGTTATGGCAATTTGAAACCGCCAAAGGAATTGATTAAATATTTGGGACCCTGTATTAACTCTAATTATAAAAAAAAATTAAGGTGGTCATCCCTTCAACTGTGGTCATCTTTGTATTAAATTTCTAAAAGATTTTTGGTAAATATTTTATGTATATAACTGCAAGTACGTACATAATAATTATCAGTTCTCTACAATGTCTGTATCTGTCAATGTTCTCTACAATATTTACCATCACGGGAAATAATTCTGAATTAAAATCATACTTCATTCCCCCAATAGCATTAAACGGAAACTATGAATGTGGGCTTCTATATTTCTCACCAATAAATGCCATCCAAAATATAATAATACTAATAATGTCATTATTTGTGGAAAGAAAAAGTTTGAAATTCCTTGTGGGGCATACGATATACAAGATTTGAATAATTGTTTTAATAAAAATTTAAAATATTGCGAAATACTGATCAAACCTTATATTAATACTATGCCGTGTTCTTTGTTTTGTACACAAGCTGTCAACTTTGCTTTTGAAAACAGCCTTGGTCCTTTACTCGGTTTCTCTAGAACTATATTGGAAGCTAATAAATGGCACGAATCAGTAATACCTCTGAACATTCTACCAGTAGCCGTGGTAAGGATCGAATGTGATCTTGTGCAAGGATCGTACACAAACGGTTTACCTTCACATACCATTTACGAGTTTATACCCAACGTTCCACCTGGTTACAGGTTCGTTGAAACACCTACAAACGTAATATATTATCCTATCAAAAGGAACAATATTGAGTCTGTAACTGTTAAAGTAGTAGATTTAGAAGGAAACATTATCAATCTTTAAGGAGAAAATATACACTTGTGTTTACATTTACGGAAAATAAAATGATATTGTTTGATAAAAAAAATGGTTATAAACCACAAAACAAGCTAAAACCTACTATATTGAAATCTTTTTTCAATCGGAGAGGACGTCCCAAGTCTTCCAAAAAGATTACAAAAAGTAATAAGGAATTTCTTAAAGCATTGGGATTTAAAATATGAATATTCTTCAAGTGGCAGATTTGCCTCAGTTTGACAACTCAATCGAAAGCTACGACGTTCATACATATAACCCATATAGTAATAGTTTTAATGTGAACAATGAGATACGTATTCATCAACAGGATATTTATATTTTACCATCAGCAAGTTCTATTTACATTGAAGGAAGTGCGACTGTGAGTTGCAAAGATGCGACTGGTAAAGTACTAAAGAAGTCCGTCCGTTTCACAAACAATGCTATATTATTCCTTTTCCAAGATATTCGATATGAAATAAACGGCATTGAAATAGATAGAGTAAGAAATGCTGGAATTGCAACAACTATGAAATCCTACGTGTCCATGAATGGTGTGAAAGTAAAGCTTCTGTAATATGGGGTTGGATGGTTGACGGTAATCCTGATACAGATGGAAAATTTAGCGTGCTAATACCACTAAACAAGGTACTAGGATTTAATGAAGATTATAATAAAATTATCATAAATTGTAAGCATGAACTCATACTGAACAGAACCAATACTAATATAAACAGTGTTTTGACTGATTCTTTTGATTTTGTGGAAGAGTTCAGTGGCGAGTTCCACACATTAAAGTTTCTGATCATCAACGATTAACATTGTCAAAGTATTTAGAAAAGGATAAACCTTTAAAAATGGCATATTGTGATATAGTAAGTCTTAAACATCACGTCTGTTAGCTTCCTGGTTAGATAGACCCCTCTTCCTACTGTTAAACACGTACATCACGTAGTGTGACGTTATGTTGACGCATTTAGTAGTAGTATATAAGTACATGTAATAGAGAAATAAAGGGAGATGATTACAAGTTACAAAGGTGTTTGATTCAGTCCCTCGGCGCTATCTCATGGCGAACGTGACTAAGTGACGTGTTTTCTTATAAGTTTTACCAGTGAAATGTTAAAGTTAGAGGCAAGTGATGGTTCCTGAAATACTGTAAGTAGTTTTATGTTATTCTAAGGCCATTATGGTCAGATGGCCCTACGTCGTCGGGGACTGGAGCAGGTTCGACTAATATACTGAGGGGCTACATCCAAGGCATCGTCGGTGTGGCGTTTGGGTGCCTATTGCTGCTGCTGGCGTCGTTGTTGTACATTTGGCGAGGGTGTTGCGCCGGGTCTGTTCAGTGTAGCAGCGTTTAATAGCTATCATGGGGACGCAGCAGTCAAAGGATAATGTAATAGTGAGCCAGTCACCAAATATGGCAGCTACGGCGGCCTCTGTGGGCATGGAACTTTCTGAAATATTGTTGTTAACGATTGTGGTGGCAATAGCAGTTTGTATTGTACTCAGAGCCCTGAAATATTTTAATTCAAAATTATTGGACGAGTTGGATCGACGGGCAGCGCGGCGAGCTATTCGGCCCCAGCCGGAGAGCGTATGAGATACGGGGATTGGCAGAATGGGCTGGTGATCCGTTCGTGTGTGTGTGAGTGTGTTATACGTTTAGTGTATTTAAAAATAGCATTGCGGATGGCAAGCCTTCAGGAACTTTTAAGGGAATTACAAGTAGTTAGAAGTAGCGTAATAAGTTTGTGTAAGGACAAGCGTACATCTGCTCAAGGGCAGAATAAATTGGTAAAAGCAAAGGCGATTAAGGAAGATTTTGATAGTTTAGTACAATCTTTGAGTAAGAAAGAAGTGGTAGCCGTGGATTTTGATGCAATAACCGATTTAACGGGGAAATTTTTGTTGCTTTATAAAGAGATAGAATCTTTGGTCAGCCCAACGATAGAGACAGTTGTAGGCACAATGGCATCTTTTGATTTAAAAACAGCGCTTACGCTGTTACCGATAGTTGATAATAATGAATCCCAAATAGGTCAATTGATAGACGGGTTGGAATTTTACAAAGGTACCCTTAAGCCGGAGGAACACAAACAATTAATAGATTTTGTACTTAAGACTCGGCTTTCGAGTAGGGCGAAGGTTAAGTTGAACCAAACTTATACCGAAGTAGATGAATTGCTAAAGGACATAAGGAGATTTTTATTGTCTAAGAAGTCCTACACAGCGATTTTAACACAGTTGCAGCGGTGTAGGCAGGGGAATAAAAGCATTGGGTCGTTTGGGGATGAGATTGAGAAGCTAATGACCGATCTTACGCTGTCCCAGGCGGACGGAAATGAAGAGGTCCAGAAAATCCTTAAACCAATTAATGAAAAGACCGCCATCAAGCGGTTTGCGGATGGCTTAAACAGTCAGCGCATCGGGACTATTGTCTCTTCAAGAGGTTTGGGATCGATTAGGGAGGCGATTACAGTAGCCTTGGAAGAGGACGATGTAATCCCTAACCCATCAGGGGGCTGTATGAGCTATGAAGCGAGGACAAAGCGCTACCCACAAAATAGCTACCAGTATGGTAATAAACAAACATGGGACAGGGATGCGCAATTACATAAGAAGCGCTACATGGTGAGTCAGCAAGGTCGTGGCCGCGCGAGTTATTCGAGTAGAGGTCGTATTCAGCAGAATTCGAATAGCAAACCGCGTACGTTCACGCGTGGGGGAACGGTGAACTATGCAGAGACACAAGATACGTGCCCCGAAGGTGATGAATCTCTAAGCACGTTTTTTCGTGAACAATAGTGTCGAGTTAGAAATATTCAGTTACGGAAAAGGGAATCACGTAGTTTTAGATAGTTATGATAGGAAATTGACATTGCTTGTGGACACGGGTGCCAATGTTTCAATTTTAAAGTTAGGATGGCTAGAAGGTTTGTTAGGTAATATTAAAATTGATCCAGATAAGCTAAAAATAAAAGGAGTATGCGGGGATTTGGTTTCTGTTGGTTATGTTTATTTAGATATATGTTTAGGTGGATATAGCTTTCGGCATAAGTTTTATGTGTTTGAAAATCTGCAGTGTAAGACGGATGGAATTTTGGGAGAAGAATTTCTTTTGAAGTACAAGTGTGGTATTGACTACGAAAGCAGGGTAGTTAATTTTCAGCACCAATCGGGTGGAAGAGTGTATACAGAGTTGTTGTTGGGGCGAGATCAGACTTTGGTTATTCCAGGTAGGTGTGAAATTGTAAGGAACGTGTCGACAGATTTAAAAGGTGTGTATGTAGTTCAGTCAGAGGAGGTATCTCCAGGGGTGTTTGTGGCAACTGCAGTTGTAGAGGGAGATGGTAGTAAAATTCCGGTGAGGTTTTTAAATACCCGGGAAGAAGATGTGTCATTGGGGAATTTTAGTCCGAAAATTGATAGGTACTCAGAGTATGACGTTTGTTCTTTTGAGTCAGGCATTGGTTTATCTGTGGAAAGGGTTAAGAAGTTGTTTGAGTCGCTTAAGTTGGGAACTTATTTGGATGAGGTAGAGCGACAATCAATCGAGAAAATTTGTGCTAAATATGCGGATGTGTTTCATATGCCGGGAGATAAGTTGTCGGTGACGAATTTATTTGAATATAATATTAAGTTGCAAAATGAAGCAACACCTGTTTATGTCAAACCATATAGGATACCACGAGCTCAGAAGCAGGAGTTGACGAAGCAGGTTGGGAAATTGTTGGAAGATGACGTAATTGAGGAATGTTCTAGCGAATGGTCGTCACCTTTGTTGCTTTTGCCTAAGAAATTGGATAGTAGTAATGAGAAGAAGTGGAGGATCGTGATCGATTATAGGCTATTGAATAAGAAAATTATTGACGAAAAGTTTCCGTTACCGAATATACAGGAAATAATTGACTCTTTGTCAGGATGTTTGTATTATTCCCATTTGGATCTGAGTTCGGGTTACTATCAGTTAGGGTTGTCTCCTGAATGTAGAAAGTACACTGCTTTTACAGCAGATAAGCAATATCAGCTAAAGAGGTTACCCATGGGGTTAAAGACAAGCCCGAGTGTGTTTTCAAAGCTCATGTCAATGGCTTTGTCAGGATTAAATTATGAAGTTTGTTTTTTGTATCTAGATGATGTAATTGTTTTTGGGAAAAGTTTACACCAGCATAACGTAAATTTGATGAAGGTGTTAGATAGGTTTAGAAAAGTTAACTTGAAGCTCAATCCATGTAAATGTGAGTTTTTGAAGAAAGAGATAAATTATTTGGGTCATGTGATAACACCGAGTGGTGTGTTACCGGACAATAGTAAAATTGAGGTTTTGCGGAATTATCCTGTTCCTAGAAATGTAGATGAAGTTCGGCGTTTTGTGGCTTTTGCAAATTTTTATAGGAAGTTTGTAAAGGATTTTGCTCGGATTGTATTCCCTTTGCATAGATTATGTAGGAAAAATGTGGAGTTCCAGTGGTCAGAGGAGTGTGGGAAAGCTTTTGAGTCGCTAAGGTTAGCTCTTTGTTCACCACCAGTTCTAGAGTATCCGGATTTTTCGGAGGAAAATATATTTCGGGTGCAGACAGATGCGAGTGGGGTTGCTCTTGGGGCTCTATTGTCTAATAGTAATAACAAGCCAGTAGCTTATGCTAGTAGGCAGTTGAATAAATCGGAAATGAACTACCCAACGGTCCATAAGGAGTTGTTAGCAGTGGTTTGGGCTGTTAGGCATTTTCGTCCATATTTGTATGGTAGGAAGTTTAGAGTTCTGACAGATCATAGACCATTGGTACATCTGTTCAGTATGACGGATCCAAGTAGCCGGTTGACGAAATTCAGGCTCGCGTTGGAGGAGTTTGATTTTGAGGTAGAGTATGTAAAGGGATCGGAAAATGTGACGGCGGATGCTTTGTCACGCATTATAACGTCGGAGGAGTTAAAAATCTTAAATACAAATTTTGTAGGAGTTCTGACTCGTTCTATGAAACGACGTATAGAAAATATCGGATCTGAAAAGGAGATTAGTAAGGAGGAAAAAAATTCGCTCTTAGGACCCGGCCGGCCTAAAGTAGTGGATGTTATTAAAAAGACTTTAAAGGATATGGAATTAGTAATTTGTTCGAACAAATATTTAAAGAGAATGGTACCAGATGATCAACCCTTAAGGGATATAATTTTTTGTGACTCTACGTTTTACATAAATCAGGACTCTCTACTAACGGAGGCGCGCCGAGACGCAACGATAGGGGAGCTGATAGCATTATGTAAAAATAATAATATAGTAGAGTTGGTAATTGTTAAAAATGAGCTCAATAAGAATTATATTAAGATATTGACATGCGAAGCTTCGGAAAATTACTTGTTTCCTCGTTTATGTATTGCTAGCGACGTTAAGAGGATAGCTGACAGGGAAATGATACGAGTGATACTTAACGATTATCACTTGTTGCCATCTAGTGGTCATGTGGGAATCACTAAAATGGTGAAGAATATAAGGAAAAAGTATTACTGGAGTAATATGTACAAAGATGTTGCCAACTACGTAAATCGTTGTGCTGATTGTCAGAGACAAAAATTCACTAATAGGAATATCAAGGAAGAGATGTGCATAACTTCTACAGCTACCTCTTCTTTTGAAAAAATATTTTTAGATACTGTAGGTCCATTGGAAGTTGATTGTAAGGGAAATAAATATATACTTACTTTACAGTGTGAATTGACAAAGTTTGTAGAAGCATAATCCTATTCCGGATAAATCAGCTGATACGGTGGCACGGGCTCTAGTTGAAAATTTTATAATGAGATATGGGGTCCCAAGCGTAATTGCAACTGATTGTGGAACAGAATTTATGAATTCAATTTTAGAGAGTGTTTGTAAATTGTTAAATATTAAAAAGATAAATTCGACACCATATCATCATGAGAGCATAGGGTCTCTGGAAAATTGGCATAAACATCTGGGTTGTTATTTGAAAAAATAATAAAATAGCTGACAGTTCAATATTTGATCACTGTAAACTAACAAGTGTAACACTTTTTCTGAATTCATGTTATTATCCTTATGATCCCCTTAATTTAAAGTTTGATGTTAATAAATACAGTATGTTATACGACATGTACATGAGATTTCGTCAGTCGTTCTACAACTGCCCTGTAGATCCGTTGCTTGATTTTAAAAGCTTTAAAGAAAAGGCACCGTTGTGCGTATTTGATTGTTCTCGACAAAACGAAAATATAAAAAGTGGCCCGGTTGATGTCCGCTTGGAGATTGAAACATCAGAAGATAATATTGTGAGAAGGATAATATGAGTGCCCTCGTTGATGTTCAGGGTTCCAAAAGTGATTCAAATAACTTCATACTAAAAGAAATAGCAATTGCATACGATAGAACAGTACAAGTATTTTTATTTAAACCGCCATATCCATTTAATGATCTTTCGAAAACGGAAAGGAGACAAATCAGCCCATTACTAGAGAATAAAATTATTTATACAAAAGGTCTAGAAAAAGTCAGATGGATTGCTAAAGTAATGCCTAACAACATAGTGCGTAACCTGGAAGATATTCAGTGCCCGAGCTTGAAAAGTGGTGCAGTGATAATAATAAAATTTCGTTATACCTATGTATGTTTTCATAATAGTACATTGTTCATCGTGAGGAGAAAGTGACCGATTCCCAACAAGGATGTCGTTTGAGCCCTGAGGCGAAGCCGAAGGGCTCAATACACCCGAGTTGGGAATCGCACTTTCTTTCGAGTGATACATAGTGCTTTATACTTCACCTACGAGGAAAATATTTCAGATTTCCTTTTCAGATATAATGTAAGTTTTTTGTATTCCATTATATTGATATCACGTTTTGCCAATATGGTACTTTTCAACATGGAATACAAAGACTTAGCTTATATTTTTTCACTATAATAAGCAAGCAAAACAGTTTCCGAAAATCAATGCGCTTTTTTCTCGCTTTTTCCACGTATAAAACTATCACATACCTTCATTGCTGTATTTTTTCGAGATTTTTCAGGCAATCAATAACCGCTTGCGCACTTTCTTGTAGTTCTAGCGGCGTCAAAAACTCTTCATCACTGTCACTATTTGACGACATTTTTTGTAAAAAGCACGCACCAACAAAACTACAATTAAAACTTTCAACAACTTTGAAAAGAAAACAGGGGTCCAATTTTTGAAAATCACTGGGTGATAAAATATCGCTTGGAGGTTAAAACTTTTAAATTTTACCCTGATAGTGTTAAAACGTTAGTAATACTTTATAAAATTTAACAATTAAACACTAATTTATATTTATGCATTATAATTTTTCCCTGTTGATAAGAAAAAAACAGAAATTTTGATTTTATTGAGTAAGATTTTATCACACGGTGATTTTCAAGATTACCTAATTCGCGCGTGCGCTTTCGATCCACATTTTGGTTTCGTTCTTTTTTCAAATTAATGGTTTTTTCAGAAAAGTGTAGGTGGCCAGCATCATTTCGTGGACTAAGAGATAAAAACTTTTTATTTTTTTGGCATTATGATATTAAAATAGGTTATCGACAGATTTTGATCTAAATTTAAGAAAAAAAAACACGTTAACAATGGATTTTCATATAAAATTCCATCCCGCTAAAACACGTTAACAATGGATTTCCATATAACTTTTCCCCCCGCATATTTATACCATAGAAATGACGTACCTTCTCCTTAGTTTTTAAAACAGGACTGAGGTACTTTCCGAGAAGGTGAAGTATAAAATATTTTGTTTATCTGTTTTTAGCTTTTTAAGTGTATTTATGTTTTTTTAAGAAATCAATAAATACTTTCCATGTAATAAGTTTTAATTTACGGTTAACTTTTTTTTTTGGTAATAATCAAATAATGTTCTCAGAGAACTCGTGTTATTTGAGAACTTTTTTCCGAAAACTTATTATGTTCTGAAAACAATTGTTTGTAAACAGTGTTCTCTTAATTATATTAGTATTTTATAAGTGTATCTGATATGTAAAATAATTAATAAAGAATCCAAAAAACTGGGGAAATTGGGTTGTCTGGATACTGAGTTCTCAGAGAACTAGTTTGTAAAAAAAACATGTGTTTTCCGAAAACACCTGTTTTCGGAAAACTCTCGTTCTCTGAGAACTCTGTATCCAGATAATCCAATTTCCTTCTACTTACACTCGCGCTATGAAAAGATTCGTCACCATAAGAATGGTTTTCGCTAGCACCAGGGTGAAACTCAATCATAGCAACATCTTAGTACAAGAAACAGTACTGCTAACGTTGAAATAAATGTTACGTTTTGTATCAAATAAAGTTTTTTCTGTTTATTCCACTAAAAAAATATGTATATTATATAGTTTTTACTAAACCATAAAATGGTATGGAGATTTAAAACACTCCATCCCGTCGATATGACAATTAATTAAATGACAGATTCTTTGATTTATGACATGTTTTTTACTAATTAACCAGCTGTTGCCCGCACCGGAGCTATGTGAAACCACACTTAGGGCAACCCCGCGGCTAGGTAGGGCCATGCTACGAGTAGATCAGTACGTTATTAGGAACCCTCTATTGCCCCCTTTTATTTATTTTATTTATTCCCTCTATTATTTCTTTATTTCACGTTCGTAGCGACCCTAAGGGCGTTACGTGACACCCGAAGATACTTGATATTTTGGTAAACTTTTTGGGCAAAATGGAGAACATTGGGAGCCCTGTATCTTAAGAGGTATTTGACTTAGAAAATTGGATCAGGGCTCAAACTGACAGGAATTTTGTACACTTCAAAAAAGTGCTTGTGACCTTTCTCGTAAGAGCCTTCCTTTGTCGTTTTTTTGCACAAAACAAAAAAAGTGAAAAAAAAATGGCGGTTATCAGAAATAACTCAGCGCCCGGGAATTTAAAACTGCTGCAAATCTGGATAAATACTATCAAGGTGGACCCAAACAACATACCAAAAATGCAAGTATACCGCAATTATTGCAATTTCGAATGTAACATATTATGACTGGCCTGGGCTGGCAGCGTGTGCTTATAAAAAGCGAGTCGTAGGCTGCGATTCGCTCTATAGTCCACTGAATAGAGGGGGGGCTACCTTACAAACGGTCCAACGACTCCAAATTTTTGATGTGTTATCCAGGATGGTTAGTACGTGTTTAAAATGCAAAATGCACAATTCCCCCCTTTCGGGCCCGCCGCTATATTTTTCGCGTATATCTTCGGTTACATGCATTTTTGCCAGAAATGTGTTTTAAACAGTGTTGTTTAATTAAATTAAATTAAATAAATTTCCTATAATTTACATTTTAAATTTTATTTTGAGAACTGATTGCAGCTATGGAGATATGCACTTTAAAAAAAAATCAAAAAATCTAATTTCCCGGAAATTTATGAAACTTTTAGAACGCTGTAATTCAATTCATACCGGTCCGCTAGGTATTGATTTACTTAACAAATTTGAATTACAGTTTTCTCAAGCTAGAAGTTTCATATTTTTTTTTGGGAAAACGAGATTTTTTAATTTTTTTTAAAAGTGAACCTGTCTAAAAAAAAAGATATCTTGAACCAAATAATATTATTTAAGTTAAGATCTGTTGGGTTTTCGATATAAGGAAACTCGAAAACGTCTTAGATTGAGATGTAAAATGTTTTGTATTATAGGTCTCCGTCCAAGAACTAAATTTCTTATATCAATTTTCAACTATTATCTTATTGTAAAAACTTAAAGCTATCATATCAAGAACCAAACTTATTTGATTGAAGCATCTGTCACACCAAGAATAGAACTAATTTAAATAAAGAATTTTAAGCTCTTTTTTCAAAAAGCTAAATGTGTCACCCCAAGAGCGAAACTAATTTTGTTGAAAAATTTAAAGCTCTTTAAAAATAAAAACTAAAATAAAATGCTCTTTAAAAAAAACACTTTTTTTCTTTTTATTCTTCTTTTGCTCTCTGCTGGTATTTTTGAATCTTTTTATTTTTATACTATTTTCTTTCTACATTTGTTTCCATTTATATTATTTATTAATGTTATCATTAACTATTACATCATTATTTCATATCAACCATTATAATTCACCAAAAGTCCTAAGGGTGACTGGATTCGAACCCGCGTCCATCGGTATCGTAGTCCCTCGCTCTGACCATTAGACCACAGGCTTAGTTAGCAAACTCATCGAAATTTTGATACCGTTCCGTCTTTGACACAGTATCTTGTACCGAGCAATAATTATTTGCCTTAATATCGCCTTAACTCTTCATTGCATATCTAACTAGATCTTGAGCGAAAGAGCTTAAATTTTTTACCAAGCAAGATGTTATTTCCCTTAATAAAGTCTTAACTCTTTATTGCTTACCTAAATAGTTCTTGAGCGAAACAACAACTATCTTATACCAAGCAACATATGATTTGCCTTAATATTGTCCTAAATCTTCATTGAATATTTTTCATAATTCTCAGGCGAAACGATTTCTTTTTTCAATCGATTAATGTTTTACTTGCTTTAAGATTTTTTCATTGTTGATGTAAAAAATAAATGGTTTTAATTCAAAACATCAATTTCAAACCTAGTAATATAATTCTTATTAGAAGAAATTCTCTCTTGAATTTTAAGAATTCGGCATTTTTAATACGTTAGAGTGAATATCTTACTCTAAGACGTTCAACTTTATAATCAAGCAATATCAGTTGAGACATATTGCGTTCTTGTTTTGAGAGATCATTTTTTTCTGTGAACTATCAGTTCTAGAAACATCATTTTAAACGTAAATTATAGGAAATTTAGTTCTCTAAAACACTGTAAAAAGTACATATCTAGCTAAAATGCATGAAACCGAAGATATAAGCGAAAAATATGACGGAAGGCCCGAAGGGGGAGAATTGTGAATTGTGCATTTTAAATACGTACGAACCATCCTGGATAACATATTAAAAATAAGAGTCGTTGGACCGTTTGTAAGCTAACCCTCCACTTTTATTTTCTATTTAGTGGATAACTATAGCATTTTATGATTTGCAGCGATTTCACGCGTTTATCAGAGCTCTCTAGCGAGGAAAATAACAATTTTTACTTAATAGAAACGTAAAGATATCTTTTGCAATAACAATTAATAAAAGGTGGTCTGACTTTCAACGTTTTAGGCTTAGATTTTGAGCGTTGAGTGTTTTTCACATGGCCAATCATATGAAGCTCTTTCAAGAGTAACCTCTAAAGAAAACATGTTTGTATTGTCTAATGACAAAAAAGCTGTGAACGTTGTATATATAAACGACGAAAAAACCAAAATGGATGACTCGTGGCATTAAGCTTTGCAGTCGCAAAAGAAGGGATCTGCTATGGAAACATCGCAGAGCGCCATCAGAGATAAATAAACGTAAATTTAAAAGCTACTCAAAGCGCTATAAAGCCATAACTGACTCAAAAATCTCAAAATAATTATTTTATAAATCAATCGAAAAATAAGTCGAAAGCCACGTGGCAAATAATAAATAACATTAAAAATAACTGCCCAAGAGAGACTTTAAATCAGATAAAAGTAAATGAATCTTTGATTGAAGACCCAAATATTATTGTTGAAAGCTTAAACACATTTTTTTCAGACGTAGCTGAAAATAATACAAATAATTTTCAATCAGAAAAAGTTTTCTTAAAAAACTTTCAATGCAACTCTATCTTTCTGCCTCCAACATCACCCCAAGATATAAATAACATTATTAAATCATTAAAAAATTCTAATAGCACAGGCAATGATGACATTGCCACAACAATTATAAAAGACGTCTCAGATCTAATATCACCAGTACTTAGTCATATTTTCAATATTTGTATAGAGCAGGGTGAATTCCCTACCGCATTGAAACATTCTATCATAAAACCTATTTTTAAAACAGGAGATAGAGCTGAAATGGACAGTTATAGACCTGTTGCGCTGCTTCCTATTTTTGCAAAAGTATTCGAAAAAGTAATTTACGCAACGATGAACAACTTTTTAAAAAAAATAAAATCTTAACACCCATGCAGTACGGCTTTAGGCAAAATAAAAATATCAATCTTGCCCTTTATGAATTTTTGAGGACGGTACTGACTGGGATGGATAATAAATTACTCACAATTGCTCTTTATATGGATATGTCCAAAGCTTTTGACTGCGTTAGTCACCCTATATTGTTACAAAAACTATATGCATACGGTGTGAGAGGAAATGTGTATAAATTGTTAGAATCGTATTTAAAAAATCGTACACATGTAACAGAAATAACAAAAATTTGTCCAACAACTAAAAATGAAGTTGTTTACACATCTGGACCTAAACAACTTAAATACGGAGTCCCACAAGGCAGTGTCCTTGGCCCATTGCTTTTTATAGTTTATATTAATGACTTGCCTCTTGCTATTAAACATCACGTAACTCTCTTTGCCGATGATAGTACTATGTTATTATAGGAGCTAACCAAAATGAACTGGTGGGCGAGATAAACCAATCACTTATAAATATAATTGACTGGTTAAATAGAAACAATCTTAAAATTAATCTTAATAAAACAAAAATTATGAATTTTAGACAAAGATGTAATAAAAATATGACATTAAATGTAAATTATCTAAACTCTAACGTGGACGAAACTGAAAGCACAAAGTTTCTTGGTCTTTATGTTGACAATAAACTGGACTGGAAAATACATATTGAAAACGTCTGTAAGAGGATTAATCAGTCGTCCTATGCACTACGTAGACTTAGTAAGATTGTGGGGGTGTGTGCTGGCCGCCTCCTAGTGTGTACGGCAGGTTGCAGTCACTGAAGATTCTTTCAGGATTAGCAGTGAAGGCAACCTGCTGTACCGGTACACCCCGGGCAACATACTTAGTGACTGGAACCGAATGTGGACTGGATGAGGAGGTGGACTCATATCGGGCCTCTTACTAGGTATGGCAGAGAGCCAGCAAACCGAACCAGTGGCGGTATAACCACTTAAGGTCTCTGTACAAATGAAAGGCCTCGGGGAACTAAAAAGCCCTGGAAAGCGTACACCTGTAGAAAATATGGCAGCGTCACGTAAAACTGAACTACCCCAGGAGGGTACCAACGTAGTTGGAGAATCCCTCCCTGGGCCCACTAGGGGTCCAGGCAGCCCTTCGTATTCTGGGGGGGGGCAACGTTACGCAAGATATTAGGTTGATGATGGAACCTTCTTCGGAAGGAGCATCAAAGGCGCACAGCGCACAAGAAAAACATGCACCTTCTGCGCACCGGGGTGGACACTCGGGGACCCAAGCGGATCCTAGAGTGCCGGCACCGGGACGTGGGAGAGGGACTGGGCGAGCAGTATACCGGGGGGTGGGTGTGCGGGGTCGGGGGCGCCGTGCTGGTATGGGTTCAGAAGAGCCCTGGGTCCAGCAGTATGGGAGGGAGATAGGGGCCTCTGAACGGGCCAGCGCGGCGGCATCGTCCTCAGGCATCCACCCGCCAGGGATGCTAACGGGGGGGCACAAATCGGGCGCTCAAAGAAGGCGCATTAAAAAGCTGCGACGGCAACTAGCCACGCTTCACGGCGAGGGGAATCAACAAGATACACCCACCAAACGTGCAAGGGCAGACCTAAGTGGTGACTCGAGCCAAGGAGGGGCGGAACCAAAGAGGGCCAAGACTACGGGAGAAGGATCTGGGTCCTACAAGGATGCGCTCACAGCCGTTAAGCTCGCAGTCATCGCTGAAGACTACCCGAGCACATATCTGGAGAGGGAACATGTCCAACTACTCCACGAACTCACCGGAGACGTGCTGGAGGACGCACCTGATCCCCTTCCGATATTTGTAATAGCACCTGTTACCGAAGAGGGCGCTATTAAAATCACCTGCCACGACGAGAGCGCCGCTGAATGGTTCAAGACCACCATGCTGGGCAGATCGCTGGGGCCAGTCAGAGTCAAGGTGGTGGAAGCAGCTCATCTGCCGAAACCAGTCAAGATGGCGTTCCGAAGTACGAACACCGCTTCCCGGGACAGTGCGAGAGCACTGCGATACCTCCAGCGATACAATCCGTCTTTGAGGACGAGCGAATGGAGGGTGATCAACACAACAGTGGATGACACCCACATTAGACGCGTCGTTCTCATGGACCGGAAGTCTGCTGGTGTTATCGCAGAGGCGGGGTACACACTCAACACGATTGGAGAGCAGGTGAAGTTTAAACTTTTTGAAGACCCACTAAAGATGGGGGAAGAAAAGGAGAAAAACAAAGAGGAGGGAGGACCTGCTGGTCCAATCGGAACGGCACAAGTACAGGGGAAAGTCTCGTTGGGGAGACCATCAGCGGATCGTGCGGCCTCCCCGGCTACGTCGGAGAGAACGGACGATCTGCTGGGAATCCTTGACGAGATGGAGATCACCTCGGAGGTCGGGAACGACGACAGAAAAGATGAGCTGGAGGAGGGAGCTACCGGGACTCAATAGTGACCAGTAGCGCTCATGGACCCATCATAAACCATAAGATGGCGGGACTAAGGTGTGTACAAATAAATTTACATCACTGTAAGGCGGCCACGGCCCTTCTGGCCAGGCAGCTCAAAGCAAATAAATTTGATATTGCCCTGATCCAAGAACCGTATTTATATAAGGGGGAGATCAAGGGTTTAAACGGGACAGGGGGTACTATTCTATATCACTGTCTAACAAATGACGCAAGGTCATGCATTTACGTCAGAAATGGCATAAACGCAATGACAATGCGTTCTTTCTGTTATAGGGATCTAACAACAGCCAAGATCCTTGTGGAAGTGGAGCAGGGGAAGCAGACCATCTTAATAGCCTCTGCCTACCTCCCATATGAATTAGAAGAACCAGCGACACCACAACTTAGGAACCTGGTTGAGTATGGCAGCCGTGAAAACATTGAGCTTATCATTGGTTGCGACGCCAACGCGCATAACGTCGCCTGGGGAAGCTCAAACAACAACAGGCGAGGGGAGAAACTACTGGACTTTGTGGTAAGCACATCCATGCAAATTCTCAATAAAGGAAGTAGACCAACTTTTGTCAATAAACTCAGATCAGAGGTCATTGACATCACGTTAGCTTCAAATAGGACTAGCTCTAAAGTCTCAAACTGGCACGTATGGAACGAGGTCAGTGGATCGGATCACAGGTACATATGCTTCATGTACGAAACACGTAAGTTCAACGAGGTCTTACGGCGCAGGAATCCCAGACACACCGACTGGGGCTCATTTAGAAGGGACCTACAAACACAACTAGGGAACCTCTCAGGTAAGCTCAATTCTGTATTAGATATTGAATTCGAAGCGGACGAAATCACAAAGGCGCTATCCGTAGCCTGGACAAACAACTGTCCAGAAAACAAAACGGTAGGCAAAAAAGATCCCTGGTGGACCCCAGAGCTTGAAAAACTACGGTGGGAGACACGACAGGCATTCAACGAAGCGAAAGCTAAGAAGGACTTCTCAACGTACACCAAGAAGTTAACAAGCTATAATCTGGCCATTCGAAAGGCACGAAGAAAATCATGGAGGGGACACTGTGAAATCATAGAATCTCTACCTGAGAGTATGAGAATCTTCCGTGCCCTATCAACAGTCAAAGCAAACCCACTATCCTGTGTAAGGAATGAAAGTGGGGAGACTACGGATTCTGGAAAGGATACATTAGAGGTAATGTTCAGAACACACTTTCCGGGATCAAAACAAGTCAGAAATGACGAGGACGAACCCATTGGTTTGGAGGAGCAACACTCTCGCACCTCAAGAGCCGATTGGTACGTCGCCAAAAAGGTAGTAGACGAAAACAAAATAAAATGGGCCCTCAAAGGCTTTCAGCCATTTAAGACTCCAGGCCCTGATGAAATTTACCCCATCCTACTACAAGAGGGAGCTGATATCATCGCCCCATATCTATCAAGGCTCTATAGAGCCTTTGGGTACATCCCTTAAACCTAGAGGCGGGTAAAAGAGATCCATATACCCAAGCCTGGGAAACCGGACTATGAGGAAGCCAAGGCGTTCAGACCTATTAGTCTGTCGTCATTTATACTTAAGGCACTCGAGAAACTCGTGGACAGGCATATCCGAGAGGGACCATTAAAGAGGAGACCTCTTCATGGACTCCAATGTGCTTATCAGCCGGGAAAATCAACAGAGATAGCATTACACTTAGTAACAAGTCAAGTGGAAGCTGCCTTAGATACTCAAGAAATATGTATAGGGGCATTCCTTGATGTAGAAGGAGCCTTTGACAAGACCACCTTCGCATCAATAGAGGAGGCCTCACTAGAGCACAGCATCGAGCCTACTCTACGGAGGTGGATCAATGGCATGCTCAAAGGAAGAGTAATAACCTCGACACTCATGGGAGACACAATCCATGCCAGGACAACCAAAGGTTGCCCACAAGGGGGGGTTCTGTCTCCAATGCTGTGGTGCCTGGTTATAGACTCTCTTATAAAGGAACTCAACAAAGAACCATACTACACCGTTGGATACGCGGATGACCTGGTCATATTGGTGAGGGGAAAAGTAGTGAGAACTGTTTCGGAACTCATGCAAGAGGCCCTCAAAAAGGTGGAAAGGTGGTGCATACGACATCACTTGGCCATCAATCCTGAGAAAGCTGTTGTGATACCATTTACAAAGAAGAGGAAACTGGAGACCTTAGGTCAGCTCTCTCTATACGGGACGCAACTAAAATGGGCCACGGAAGTTAAATATCTAGGAGTTACACTAGACAAGGAACTAACGTGGAAAACACATGTAGACAACACTGTAAGAAAAGCTCAAAGAGTCTTTGGAATGTGCAGATCTACCTATGGCAAAACCTGGGGGCTTAAGCCCAAAATATTACATTGGCTGTATACCACGGTGATCCGACCGATTATCACATATGGTAGTATAGCCTGGTGGCCCAGAACAAAGCAAGTTGGATGCAGACAGGAGTTGGCTAAATTCCTAAGAACTGTCTGCATAGCCATATCTGGAGCTTTTAGGACCACCCCCACGGCAGCGCTGGAAAATATTCTTGGTTTGACACCGCTGCATATAGTCGTAGAATTGGAGGCAAGAAGTGCGCTCCATAGGCTAAAAACCCAAGGACTGTGGGATGACTCCTTGCCAAAAACACGACACACTAAATTCGACACAGATAGAGAACTTGACACTATTTCATCCATGGGCTGTGATAAAACACAGCCTAGATTCATGTTCAAGAGACTCTATGAGATCCACATACCCTCGAGAGAGGATTGGAATAAAGGATTGAATCCCTCGAGAAAGGACAATCTGACATGGTATACTGACGGATCAAAAATGAAGTCGGGTACAGGGGCGGGTGTTTATACCAAAGGGTATGTACACAGTCAAAGCATGGGTATATATGCAACAGTCTTTCAGGCTGAAACATATGCAATCATTGCCTGTGCAAAGGAGAATCTAGATAGAGGCACTACGGGCCAAACTATATACATTCTCAGTGACAGCCAAGCGGCACTAAAGGCTCTCATATCCTACAAGGTAGACTCCAAAATAGTCCTAGATGCCATCCAAACCCTTAATAGGTTAGGTAGGCACAACACAATACGACTAGTTTGGGTCCCAGGACATGTAGGAGTAGAGGGCAATGAAGCGGCTGACAGACTAGCCAGGGAGGGATCAGAAAAACACTTCTGCGGACCTGAACCTTTTATTGAATTATCAGGGAGTACCATCAGAAGCGCACTCAAGGACTATGCCCAGAGAAGGCACTGCACTGAGTGGGCAAACACTGTTGGACTTACTCATTCGAAGAAATTTCTAGGGACCACAAAGGTAGGTTACTTCAAATATCTACGAAACCTAAGCAGGCACCAGACCCGTAATATTGTAGGTGCTTTCACCGGCCATTTCGACACTAGAGAGCACCTGCACAAGATGGGTCTGTCGGATACAACTACCTGCAGAGAATGTGGTGAAGAAAGCGAATGCATGGAGCATCTTATATGCTCATGCAACGCTTTGGCTAGCAAGCGTATGACGATTCTGGGTCAGGCTTCTCCGACACCAGAAGACTACAGGCTCCTTCCGCTGAAATCTATATCGAAGCTCATAACGAGCATATTCGAAGACAGCGGAAGATCACAGGAGCAATAAGGCAGGGGAAGCACAATAGATCCCATAGGGTCGAAGTGCTCTGAGGTCCATCAAGGAACTCAGCCCCACGTAATAAGATAAGATAAGATAGTAAGATTGTGAATAGAAACAGTGTTCTTACTGCTTACCATGGTTATGTTGCCTCAATTCTTCGGTATGGTTTAATGTTCTGGGGCAACTCTACAGATATACAACTTGTACTAAGAGCACAGAAAAGATGCATAAGATCAATTTGTAATATAAAAGTGACGGATTCATGTAAACCATATTTTAAGGAATTAAATATTTTAACGGTGACATGTATGTACATTTATGAATGCTGTATCTTTGTAAAATATTATCCTGACTTAGTTAAGTTTAATATAAGGAGAAGGTTAGAAACTAAATTAATGTTTTTAAATGCAAGGACTGCATTAGTGCACAAAAGCGTGTTCTGTAGGATTCCCCATATTTTTAATAAGTTACCTAAATCAATGAGAGAATGTAACAATATAAATACTTTTAAAAATAAATTGCGTGACATACTAGTAAAGAAATGTTATTATAAACTTGAAGAATATTTAAATGATGATAAGATTGAATGATAAAGACATGAATTATTTAATTTCATATTTTATAATCACTGTATTGACATTTTTAATTATGACTTGTAGACATTAATTTTAGTAATTAAGGTATAACATTGTATTGTATGCCTGTATGGCGGGACATAGCTGAACTTATTCTATTCTATTGCGACATCTTACATACCTGTGCTCCACAATAAATTTCATAAAAAAAAAGACATTCTTTATAGACGGAGAGCGCGTGGTCGTCAACCCTACCTCATCGATTACCAAGATGCGACTAATCTAGGGTGATGCACGTTAAAAAGTTATATCCGAATCAACAGGGTTGCCTGGGCGCAACCTGGCAGGTTTTGTACAGTGGGCAAAAAACTTGTCATTTTTTGGGCAAAAATTACCTCATCGAATACCAAATAGGTACATAGTACATTTGATAGTACTCATCAAGGAGTGCCTAAATCAACAGGGTTGCCTCACTCAATCCTGGCACATTCAGGGGTTGGCCTGATTTTAAGGTGGTCAAAAATGAGAAAAATTACCTCATCGATTACCAAGTAGGTACTTATTACAACTGATAGAGCTCTTCAAGAAGGGGCAAAATCAACAGGGTTGCCTCGCCAAATCCTGGCACATTCGTGAGTCGGCCTGATTTTAGGTCGGCAAAAAAATACAAAACTTACTTACGATTATGAGTAGTGAATTGAAACTTATACCATTTGAAGGATCTAGACATCTTAATAATATTTGCTATAGTATGCCGACACTTAAACAAGTTTCATATTATTATACAGGATAGAAAGTTAAGATGGGGTACACACGGCAGCTACAAAAAAAAAGCTCATTTCACTTGATCTTATTATTGATAAAAAACATAATTTTCTATGGGCTCAAAAGAGGTTAAGGTATTAGAACTGTCAGAAAGCACATAATTATTTTCCCATACATGTAATAGGAGAAACAGAAATTTTCATGTACCTTTTTTACGAAACATTCCATCCTCTTGTCACTAAGAAACAGAAGTCTGTAAAAGGTCCACCAGGGTAAAGGTATTAGAACTCTCAGAATCCGAAAAAAAAAATTTTGACTTTTAGAGCCATTAGCAATTTCTAAGTGGGCAAAACACTTTTTGGGTAACAATGGATGTATGTGTGTCGAGTACGACCTTCATAGAACATTGTAGTTATTACTTTTTAAAATGTGGCTCGTCGGCAAAATTGTCTTTACGTTTTGGTTGTCAACCAATTGTTTGTAATTTTTCAAAATATATTTTCATCGGTCTAATTCTTAGTATTTCCTTTAAAATTTCGTGTAGAAACCTGCAGATATCCTTCTATAGGTATTTCTGTACCTACCATCGTTAACATTTCTGGCGACCGTGACAGGACGATCGGTTGCAAGACAATTGTTCACGAAAGCTAAAAATGATCTCAAACTCAGCATAAACAGCTCAAGCGAGGACCGCATGGCCAAAATTCAAGATACTTTCAAGTATTTCTCGGAGAAAACTGAAAATTTATTCAACGTCGACGAACGTATAAAAACTCAATGGTTTTCATCCGAAGATTTGGAAGAAGATACGTTCTTGAAGGATTGCGAGTCTGCTGATGCCTATAAAAAAGAGTGGATCGAGCTTCAACGAATATGCGACAACATATTACAAAAGGAAGACCACCAATCCAAATACGACAGCGCTTCCATAAGCAGCAATGGAGGTTCTAGTAGAGCATTACGGCTACCCAAGCTCGAACTTCAGAAATTTGACGGAAACGCCAAAAACTGGCTTACATTCTGGAGTTCATTTAAGAAGATCCATCAAGATTGTTCAATCGATCAAGATGACAAGATGGCTTATCTTATTCAGAGCATGACAGCCAATTCTCCAGCTGCTGAATTAGTCCACAGCTTTCCTCCATGTGGTGAAAACTACTCCCAAGCTATAGAACATCTCAAATCCAGGTACGCACGTGATGAATTACTTATCGAAATTTATGTACGAGAGTTACTGGCTCTAGTTCTTCAACAAGCCAAGGGAGATAACAGTAATACGAGGTGTCTTTCCTCTCTTTATGATAAACTGAAGACTCAGCTAAGGGCACTGGAAGTTCTTGGTGTCACCAGTGAAAAGTACGCCACCATGCTGTACCCGTTGGTTGAATCTGCCCTCCCCACGGATATTCTGCGTGTGTGGGAGAGACAAAGAAGCAGAACCGAAAACACCGACGTACTTAACAAACTCCTTGACTTCATAAAAATAGAAGTAGAAAGTGAAGAACGCATACAGCTTACTAGAGAGGGACTGACTGGTAAACCTGAAGGTAAAATTCTAACAGCAGCCTGCTTGATTACTGGAAATGCTGAAAGTACGCCAACAACATCTTCCAACAACATTATAATGTGCATTTGGTGCGATAAGTCTACTCATGGGAGCCACGAATGCATTAAGGCTCAAAAAATGACTTTAGAGGAAAGGAAAAAGCTTGTGAATAAGAAAAAAGCCTGCCATATCTGTCTGAAGACAAATCATTCATGGCAAAGGTGCAAAATGTACCCTAAATGTATCGGTTGTCAGAAGAGACACGCTGTCCTACTGTGCCCTGAAATAAACAAGGCATCTGGTACTACTGATACTAATACTTCTTCTAAAAATTGGTGGAGAAACCATTCGAGCTTTGATTGACACTGGTGCTCAACGTTCTTATATTAGAACTGACATCGCAACGAAACTCAAGCTCCAACCAGTAGGAGAAGACACTATAAGGCACTACCTTTTCGGAGGAGTAGAAACTAAAGAGAAAACTCATAAAATCTTCGAGTTTACTGTTAAAAGCTTGAACGGGAAAACCTCCCTAAATATTTCTGCTTTAAGCAAAGAAAAAATATGTGGTTACATACCAAGAATCCGTGATGATTCAGCCATCAGTAAAAAACTGAAGAAGTACAATCTGACCCTTACTGATGTCGGCGACAACACGCCAGATGTGGATCTACTGATCGGTGCAGATTATTCCGGAGGAGTGATGACTGGTTCAGTTATCAATATTGGCAAGAACCTCTATGCCATTCAGACGAAACTTGGCTGCACGCGCCAAGGCTTAGTGCCCGAGCTCTCCGAGCAGAGCAAAGGTAAAGGTATTGTGGCAACTGTGGATTTAACGGACCAGATCAGTCATGTTTGGAAACGGGAGACCCTTGGTATCGAGGACTCGAAAGATGAAATAAATAAAAGCAGTTATACTGAGCAAGAATTGGCAAATTTCGAGGATGTCATTCCTGTTGAAGAAAAAGGTAGATGTAAAGTTGACTTGCCTAGGAAAATCGACTGCCCTATACTGCCAAAAAACAGAATCCAAGAAATAAGAGAAAATGCCATAAAAGAAGATTGGATGCAAAATCCTGCTGATCTTACTTCAAGTGACTGCTCCGCTAAGAAGTTAGCCGCTTTAGCCACGCTTGGCCGGGAAGGCCCATCATGGTGGACAGAAAGCGGGGAAAAATGGCCAGTCTCTCTGGAAATAAACGAGGCACACGAGACTTGGAAGAGACACAAGAGGAAGAGGATCAAGCCGAAGCTACTCCGAAGTCTTAGATGTCCAAAAGCGGATACGCCATAAAGGTTCCGCGCCGCTTGGATCTTTGATCTTGCAAGTTGTAGCTTGCAAGGCGGGGAGGATGTCGAGTACGACCTTCATAGAACATTGTAGTTATTACTTTTTAAAATGTGGCTCGTCGGCAAAATTGTCTTTACGTTTTGGTTGTCAATCAATTGTTTGTAATTTTTCAAAATATATTTTCATCGGTCTAATTCTTAGTATTTCCTTTATAATTTCGTGTAGAAACCTGCAGATATCCTTCTATAGGTATTTCTGTACCTACCATCGTTAACAATGTGTGTGTTTGTGTTTGTATGTGTGTGTGTATGTGTATGATGATGTAGTGCTCTTTAAGAAGTGGCAATATCAACACGGTTGCCTCGCCAAATACTGGCACTTTCGGCCTGATTTTATTTTATTACTGAACCGCTGGACCTAGACATGAAATATTGCACATAGATACCTTATACAGTGTAGGCAACAAGGTTCCGTCCCTCGATCTTGTTACATTCGGGAGTCGGCCTTATTTTAGGGTAGTCAAAATTCTCAAAAATTATATCATTGATTACCAAGTAGGTACCAAATGGCAAAATGTATTAATTTAGTTATGTACATGTGTAATTACTATGTTAGTAGTATATTCTTAGCTTTTTAGATTAAAATAATTAAAAAAATTATGTAGATTAAAATAATTATGAGTTATTTATATGTATGTTTGTTTAAAGAATATATACAAAATTAATAGGGTTACCTCGCCAAATCCTAGCACTTTCGCGAGTCGGTCTGATTTTAAAGGATTAGTGGTCATTTTAATTTTATTATGTTAACGTTATTAAGTTAATTTTATTTATATTATTAAGTTCGATTATTTTTAGAGTTCCGTACCTCAAAAAGAAAAAAATAACACTTACAGGGTTACTTAGCTGTCTGTCTATCTCTCTGCCGATGTTATGTCGTCCATTTGGATCAGATCCCCATAATATCTCGGAAAATACGGTTCCTAGACTATTCGTATGTTGGGAAAAATGCGAGGTCTCGTCGAAATCTTTATTTTGTTTAACAGCTGTCAAATTCAAAATCGCTGTAACTCGGAAACTAATCAAATCAAATCAAATCAAAATCAAATCAAAATCGTTTATTCATTGTTGGATATTAAAATCTCTTAATGACGTCAGCTAAACTACATCGCTTCACAAACAATGTGGCGCCAATTGTGGGAAAAAAAAGAAGCGACAATAAAAACCCACGCGCTCTTTTAAATATGTTTGAATGTACAAGGTTGATATACAACATACATAGGTCAGTTTTAATTTTGAATTAGCCTGTTAGAACCGTAGTCTAATCCCATGGATTTTTCTCTTCTAGATAATCTGATATTTTATAATAACCCTTCTTACATAATTTCTGCTTGATTACAGTTTTGAATTTATCTAACGGTAAACTTTCAATATCAGTGGGTACCTTATTATAGAAGCGTATACATTGACCTTTATATGTTTTACTAATTTTGTGAATACGGCTGACATGAGAAGCAAGTTGATTCTTGTTTCTTATGTTGACACTGTGCCTGTCACAATTTTTATCAAAAATATGTATATTCCGTTTAGCATATATTAAATTCTCATAAATGTATTGCGACACAAAAGTCAAAATGTTGATTTCTTTAAATTTATTTCGAAGAGATTCTCTAGGCTTCATTTTATAAATTGCACGAACAGCTCGCTTTTGTAGTAAAAAAATGCTGTTTGCATCCGCAGCATGACCCCATAACAAAAGGCCATATGACATGAGACTATGGAAATAACTGAAGTAGACTAACCTCGCGGTGTCTACATCCGTCAGAGCTCTTATTCTTTTCACTGCGTATGCTGCAGAACTAAGTCTGTTCGACAATTTATTAATATGCGGTCCCCATTGTAATTTGTTGTCTAAGGTAATACCTAGGAACACAGCTGATTCCACAAGACTCAATTTATCGTTTTTCACTAATAGGCTTGTAGCAGTTGGCTTTACATTAGGCAAAACAAATTTAACACACTTAGTTTTCTTTTCACTAAGTAAAAGATTATTTACGGTGAACCACTCAACTACATTAGAGATTGTACTATTTACGTCGTCAAAATTTGATTGTTGTCTTTTGACTTTAAAAATCAAAGACGTATCATCTGCAAATAGTACTATCTCATTCTTGTCCTTTACAAGGTTTGGCAAATCGTTAATGTAGACAATGAATAGGAATGGTCCCAGGATTGAGCCTTGTGGAACGCCCATACAAATTTTTGATCCTAGTGACCTTTTCCCATTTACATCAACCTTCTGGATCCTTTCACTTAGATACGACTCCAGAAGGCTTAGAGCCTGGTCTCTAATTCCATAATGGTGTAATTTCCTGATAAGAATATCATGATGTACACAATCGAAAGCCTTGGACAAGTCACAGAAAACGCCAATGGCATCACTTGACTCCTCCCAGGCGTCAAATATACTTTGAATAAGCTCAACACCTGCATCGACTGTTGAGCGACCCCTGGTAAAACCGAACTGTTTTAGGTTCATCAAGTTGTTGCGATAAAAGTGGCTCTGAACCTGATTTAAAATTATCTTTTCAAATATCTTACTAAGAGTTGGTAGAACAGAAATAGGTCTAAAATTAGTGGGGTCTGATTTACTACCAGCTTTAAACAACGGAATAATTTTACTATGTTTCATCAAATCAGGAAAAACACCATCATCTACACATTTATTAAAAATACTAGATAAGTATGGTGCAATGCTTTCTATAACGGCACTAATAATTTTAACTGACAGGCCATCTATATCGGCGGTCTTTTTCATTTTAAGTGATTTAAAGGCTTTAATTATAACGAAAGCATTGACGTAACTGAATTTAAAATCTACATTGCAAACATCTACGTGTCGTTCGAGATAAGATTTGGCAAGAGTGGGAGATGAGTTCAAGGTTTTGGTAGTTGAAACTGGAATATCCGTAAAGAAGTTTTCAAAAGCTTCAGCAACTTCTATATCTGTACTTATGATCTGATCATCAATCTTAAGCTGGAAGTCATTCCGAGGAGCTTTAGATCTTCCAGTTTCACTATTTATAGTTTCCCAAGTCGTTTTCGTAATGTTGGAACTATTTTTGATTTTATTTTTAATGAAATTTGATTTGGCTGCAGCACAAACCCGTTTGAATGTTTTTGAATAATTCTTTACAAATTGCGCAAATGCATCACTATTGTTATATGTTCTTTCCTCGTAAAGTTCATATAACCTTAGCCTGCTTCTGTGTATTCCCACTGTGGCCCAATCACTAAACATTAGATTCTCATTTACAGTAATTTTCTTTTCCTTGAAAATTGCATCGTACTCACTTTTAGTTAAAGTAAATAGAGACTCATACAATTTATTTGGATTATCACAATATGGTAAGTTTGGCAGTTTTTCTTCAACACTACTTTTGTAGCGGATAAGTCTACCTTCATTGATAGGTACGCACGTGATATCCTTTTTCAATGCTTTTTTAGTCGTGACTTTGAAAACTGCCAACTGGCCAGAATGATCAGAGCCCAACTTATTGATAATTGATTTATCTACTGGTTCTAAATTCGTAAAAATGTTATCAATACAAGTAGATGAGGACGCTGATATTCTGGTGGGCACCAAAAAAAGATTCACAAGATTGTAGCATAGGAACAAAGATTTCAATCTATTGCACACACTGGATTCTTCTAAAATGTTAACATTAAAGTCTCCACATACTATAATGCCTTTGTTGCTGTTACTAACTTTAATTAAAGCTTCATCCATTGTTTTTTCGAACATATCAAATGATGAAGCTGGAGGTCTGTATACGCTTATAACAATAAGGTGCTCAAATTCTACACAGGCCAGTTCAATAGTTCGCTCAACAGACAGGCACACAACATCTGTACGTTCCTTACACTTTAGCAACTTATTGGCAAGTATTAAGGAGCCACCGCGTATCGCATTGTCTCTGCTGAACGAACTAACAACCTGGTGGTTCTTGAAGTTAAACATGAACTGATGCTTCTTGAGCCAGTGTTCTGTCACGCACAAAATATCAATTTTACTACAGTTCATGAATAGCTCCATTTGTAGTTCTTTGCCCAACATTCCTTGTATATTCTGGTGTACCAGGTTGAATTTACAATTAGTTTTCTTACTACTCAAATTATTTTTATTCTTAAGAGGTAGGCATTCTATTGCTGTAGGTTTACTTTGCGGTATAATACTGCCAGAGTTACACTCTTTTGTCTTATTCAATTGTTTAAAGAACTTGGAACAGATTCCAATGGTCGCACCACCCTAATGCTACTGGTCCGATCAATAGAAACGGACGTGTGGTTAGCCAATGCATTGGCTACATTAATAATAAAATTTGATAGCACATACGCTATTCGTCTAGTATAAAATTTCGATAAGTAATACTTATCTAAAGGCAGATGTAAATAATTATCAATAAATCTATTTATGTCAATTAAGATGAATTTAGTGAAATATCGACATGTCAAATTAAATAATGTCATATTTAAACTTTCTCTTAACTTATTTTCTTGTAAGTCAAGATTATGGCTGAAGGGAAAACCAAGTAGAATTACTCTGTCTATGTTAGGTAAGGAATTTAATTTATAAAAATATCTGGTAACATCTTTCTGTGTCACGTTTCCCCTTCTACCAACAAAAATAATGAGAGTTGTATTACTCTCAAAATTACTTGATAGTATTTTATCTACTATTTCTGTGAAAGTGGAGCCAGGCATACAATTATTCATTACTGCCTGGCTCATATTTTGGTTAAGTTGTAAACCTATACTTTTACCAATTTCATCACTGTACATAATTATTTTGGTTTTTTGAACCTTGGACTTTGAGAGAGAAGTGCTTACCGACTGCGCCGACTGTGCTGGTTGCGAGCACTGTGCCTCTGTCAGATCAGATAAGGCGGCGATCGGCTGTCGGTTGGCCGGCGTGTGCGGGGTACGCGCGCGACACACGGGCGCCATGGACAGTCTTGATGGAGTTTTTGTGCCGTCATAATGATTTTTAGTCAAAGATTTTTTGTCAATATGGTTATTATTACACCGCTTCATCAAACTGTCCGTAGCTGACATGTGTTCTTTAATTTGTTTTTGAGCTAGTTCGTATTTATGTGATATACTTTCCAAACGTTTTTTTAGTCTCTGTATTTCTGATTGGAGGCGCAGTGTGTCACATTCATGATTTAACTTACTTTTTTCTGAATGTAATCGACATGAAATTAATTCATTAATAAGATCAGAACGTTCTTGTTTTTTATTAAGATACAGATTTTTGCAACAGATTTTATTTTTATTTAACAATTTTTGAGATTTTGATTTTAATAAATTCTTTGACTTGTTTGCAGTGGTAGTGATTGTTGATGTCAGCCTTAAGGAATGCTCACAGGTGAGGTCAACAATCATTATCGGCTCGGTTTCTGGCTGTGATATGGCAGGAACGGAGGGTGCTGGAGTGATGGGCTGGGGGACCAGACACTCAAACATGAACTGGGTTTGAGCAGATTTGAGGTTATTATTTTCTGCTTGAAGTATGGAAATGTCTTTGTTGGCGTTATGCAATTCTTTTTCCAAGCTGCTAATGCGCTTGAGATTATCCTCAAACACATTGCAGTCCTGGTCAAGGTTGTCCACCATCCGCTGAAGTCGGTCCCTGTCACCCAACACATCCATCAAGTTGTTCTCCATTTCTGCCATCTCGCGTTTTAACTGTTTGTTTTTATTTACAACTTCTTCAACTTCTCTCTCGCCCTCATCTCTTTCCCTCAGTAACTGCTCAATGGTTGCCTTAGATTGTTTTAATTCTAGCAGAGTGGATTTGAGGTTTTGTTCCGACTGAGCGGCATCTGCTTTTTTGACGTAAGGCATTATGAATTACAAGAAAAGTAACATAAAAAGGTGTTGAGAGTTAAAACAGACCACTAGCAAGCATACGCAGTTACAAAGTTTGAGGTTATATTGTAGGTATAAATCAATATAAGAAAATACCACAATATTTGGTAAATTGAGTCTAAAAACAGTGTACAGCTTGTACGTTTAGCTGTTATTATGTAGAACAGTTGTATATTACTTGCCCGATGTTTATAAAAATTTAAAGTGTTTTGTGTCACTAACGGTTTTTACATAACACTATAATACACAAGTCACTTAAGAAAACTACTCTAAATATACTAAAAAACAATCACTGAAACTTATTTTCACTACAGGTAGTGATGAAATTGGTTTTTAAATACTATTAACACAAATTTTTTATTAAAATATACAGAGCTCGTTCTGTTTACAACTTAACCTAACCTAACCTAATGAAAATAGACTCCTTGTATGTTCGGACAAATGATAGACATCGTCAAGATCTTTATTTCATTTGACAGCTTTAAATACCTATAACTTGGAAACTACTAACCCTAGACTACTTGTATGTTGGGACAAAAGATAGATCTCATCGAAATCTTAAACTCAGTTAACAGCTGTTAAAATAAAAATGGCCATATCTCATAAACTAGCTATGCTAGACGAGCACTGTTTGAGGAAAAAATATATGTCTCAAAGAGATCTACATTACAAGTGTCAAATTAATATTTTTCCTACATTAAGTATTTTTATTTCGTTAGTTTACGAGATATGCGGCTTTATTTCACTAGAAGTGAAGACCTATTCAAGAAAACAATTTTTATCCCCAAACAGAGCTATACTAGTCTTTCATCGCTAGTTTACGAGATATAGCCGTTTTAATTTTGACAGCTGTCAGTTGAAACGGAGATCTCAACGAGATCTAGCATTATTACGAACATACGAGTAGTCTAGGGTCAGTAGTAACCGAGTTATAGTGATTGTGAGTTTGACAGCTGTCAACCGAAATAAAGTTTCCATGATTCCAATTTTAGTTCAAAATTCAATTCCAATTAAATTTATATTCAGTTATGATTTAGTTTCAATTTTGTTCCATTTTAATTCTAACTCGGGTCAATTTAATTTCAGTTTAGTTCGAAAACAGTTCCACTTTAATTTCTAATCATTTCTAATTTAATTCAAATCTAATGTAATTCTACTTCAATTGCAATCAGATTATATCCTATTCCAATTCAATGGCAATCCAATTGCCATATAATGTAAATTAAAATTTGAAATTATTTCAGTTAATTTTAAAATCTTTATGATATTGCAAACTTGCATTTGCAATTCATTGTATTCTTAGATTCATTTACTTACGTAAATCGTCAAAATAATTAGAGACCGAATCCTGCTAAAATAGCAGTAACCAGCTTTTGTCTGGTCACTCTTCTATTTCCACGGCACGGCACCGCACCAGAGTACGGCACGGCGCCATGCCGTAGTTTTCCACGGTGCACGCCGTGAATTTTTACGGCGCGGCGCCGTGCCGGAGTCCGGCGCTGCAACCGGATCAACCTCACTAAGGCAAGCCAGTTGATTTTGCCACTTCTAAAAAGCACTATCGAATATACTATGTACCTATTTGAAAATCGATAAGGTGATTTTTAAAGAGAAGTTTTTTCTCATTAAGAATACGAAAATTGCCCTAAAAGCCAGTTGAAATTTTATATTATGTTTTCCGAGAGTTCTTATACCTTGACCATGCTTGACCTTACATAGACTTCTGTTTCTTATCAGCAAAAGGATCGAATGGTATGAAAAAAGGTATGTAAAGTTTCAGTTTTAATGCTACTAATTAATGTATGGGAAACCAATTTTACGTTTTATGAGAGTTCAAATACTTTTACCTCGGTTGATCCCACAGAGAATTGTTCTTTATCAGTAAGATGATCGAATTAAATGAAAAGTATAAGTTTTGTGAACATTTCAGTTTTTTTTACTGTACATTTAATTGAAATCAGTAAATGTGTGACAAAATTTCTCCAAAATATCGGGTTAGTCTCCATAGTATGTTTTCATGTAGCTAAATTTTGTATTTGGCGGGTAAACCTATTGATTTTGTATACAGGGTGTAAGGGACGGTGTACCGAAAACTGAAAGGGCGTGCTCAGTTAACGAAACTGAGCAACTTTCCCAAAGAAAATTTTTTGGGAAATGAAAAAAAAATTTGACCTCTCCATACAAACTGTTCGGTCAGAGTGAGCAATTTGTATGGAGAAGTCTAAATTTTTTTTCATTTCCCAAAAATGTTTCTTTGGGAAAGTTGTTCAGTTTCGTTGACTAAACACGCCCTTTCAGTTTTCGGTACACCGTCCCTTACACCCTGTATATTCCTTATTTCACACATAGGTAAAATAAAACAAAAAAATTAAAGGATTTCTTCAGCCAACCTGAAGCAGTGAAAAAGTGAATAGCAACGGGACACAATAGTGCAAAAGTAAAATTAAAATACTTTACATATAAATAACTTATCAAAAACTAAAATAAATACTGATCAGAATGTACTTTAATTAATACATTATGCCATTTAGTACCTACTTGGTGATCAAAGAGGTAATTTTTTAAACTTTTGACTACCCTAAAATCAGGCTGACTCCCGAATGTGCCAGGATTGGGGGAAGCAACCATGTTGCCTACACTGTATGAGGTATCTATGTGCAAAATTTCAAGTCTCTATGTCCAGTGGCTTGGGCTGGGCGTGGATATATCAGTCATTCATGCAGTATTCAGTAATAAAATAAAATCAGGCCGAAAATGCCAGGATTTGGCAAGACAACCGTGTTGATATTGCCACTTCTTAAAGAGCACTATATCAACATACACACACACACACATCCTACTCTACAACACAAACACATCACATGCACACAAACACACACACACACATACGTTCACTACATTACATCTACATTCGTACAGGTAATTGTTACCCAAAAAGTGTTTTGCCCACTTAGAAATTGCTAATGGCTCTAAAAGTAAAAATTTTTTTTTTCGGATTCTGAGAGTTCTAATACCTTTACCCTGGTGGACCTTTTACAGACTTCTGTTTCTTAGTAACAAGAGGATGGAATGTTTCGTAAAAAAGGTACATGAAAATTTCTGTTTCTCCTATTACATGTATGGGAAAATAATTATGTGCTTTCTGACAGTTCTAATACCTTAACCTCTTTTGAGCCCATAGAAAATTATGTTTTTTATCAATAATAAGATCAAATGAAATGATTTTTTTTTTGTGAAAATTGCCATTTTTCTTGTTGACTGTAAATTTTTTACAAAATCTGTGAATGTAGGTCAAAATATCTCTAAAAGTTAGGGTTAGTCTCTTAACTAAATTTTTTTGTAGCTATAATGCTTTTATAGTAGCTGCCGTGTGTACCCCATCTTAACTTTTTATCCTGTATAATAATATGAAACTTGTTTAAGTGTCGGCATACTATAGCAAATATTATTTAGATGTATAGATCCTTCAAATGGTATAAGTTTCAATTCATTACTCATAATCGTAAGTAAGTTTTGTATTTTTTTGCCGACCTAAAATCAGGCCGACTCACGAATGTGCCAGGATTTGGCGAGGCAACCCTGTTGATTTTGCTCCTTCTTGAAGAGCTCTATCAGTTGTAATAAGTACCTACTTGGTAATCGATGAGGTAATTTTTCTCATTTTTGACCACCTTAAAATCAGGCCAACCCCTGAATGTGCCAGGATTGAGTGAGGCAACCCTGTTGATTTAGGCACTCCTTGATGAGTACTATCAAATGTACTATGTACCTATTTGGTATTCGATGAGGTAATTTTTGCCCAAAAAATGACAAGTTTTTTGCCCACTGTACAAAACCTGCCAGGTTGCGCCCAGGCAACCCTGTTGATTCGGATATAACTTTTTAACGTGCATCACCCTAGATTAGTCGCATCTTGGTAATCGATGAGGTAGGGTTGACGACCACGCGCTCTCCGTCTATTAGTATATTTTGTATTAGCTTTGCACCCGTGTGAAGCCGGGTCGGGTCGCTAGTTTATATATGTCGGGATTTAACAATGGCGATAGTCCTAGATAGCTGTAAAGGCTTACTCTTCGATTACAATTACTCGTTATCTTAGCCACATCGCGTCTTACTGTAGTCAGACTTGCGTATTTCTCCCACATTAGACCCCCGGACTATGCACAAGCACCAGTCAGGACCCAAGTGCCTTGTTCGGCTGCCGCACGTAGACTGATCCAAAAATGGAAGCAGGGGAGGGGCGCGCACTCATAGTCACACCACCACTTTGAAGTTAGTTGCCTTTCAAATAATTGCTCGTCAGTACAAGAACCGTGTCCTGTGTGGTGCCGGCAAAGAATAGTACCAACCCATATATACCCGTGGGTGGCGTAAGAGGCGACTAAGGGTTATAAACTGGAGGATGGGCAGCAGCATCCTCCTGTGTATCAAACCATCTTAATTACTGCGGTCACCTACAACCGCGGTCCATGGTGGCAGCCGTAACGCTGACAAGCGAGGTGACTATGGTACTTCCCCTCCACATTTTTCCAGCAAAATCTAGAATTCCGAAGGGAGCTCCCTGTCCTGTAGTGGAAGTTTCATGGGATGTTATGATGACAAGAACCGTACTCATAGCCCGGAAGTACACCCGACACGGCCGTTCTGATAATACATACGCACGTCCTTGTGCGAGTCTTTCTGGTTGAAGACTAGCGAGGTGACTATGGTACTTCCCCTCCACATTTTTCCAGCAAAAGCTAGAATTCTGGAGGGAGCTCCCTGTCCTGTAGTGGACGTTTCATGGGATGTTATGATGACAAGAACCGTACTCATAGCCCGGAGGTACACCCGACATGGCCATTCTGATAATACATACGCACGTCCTTGTGCGAGTCTTACTGGTTGCAGACTAAAAAAAATAAAAATCATATCTTTCACCCAAAACCGCTCGGTCAGACCTGACCAAATATTTGACTGTTCTCCTAGTGGATACACCAACTTCATCAATCACTTTCGTTACTTTTGAAGTTCTGTAATCATCGCGTTATAGTTGTGATCATTAAAATTTACAGATCCGATTAAGTTTCATCATCGTCACGGCTAGACTGACATTAGCACGTCCTCGGGCACATATCTGAAATCTACGTCTGATTACATTTATACACATTTAACACTAAAACATCATTTTTACAAGATGTTTCTTTGACACTTGAAAACTGCATTCTATACAGCTTTGCTCATCAATCTGGGGATCATCACTCGTACCTATACAGGGTTACTTTTTGACCCCTAGCCAAATTTTGTCAGTTGACTACGAAATTGCTTTACAATGATTTAATGAAATAAAAAGACCTACTTATTATTTTTTTTTATTTGTCCCGAACATTAAAAAATAAAGTTTGGACACCCTATGAGTGCATTCACCTAACTATTTAGTAGGTAACCAGAGGCCCAGCGGCGGCCGGCGCATCGCTGGCGCGATGTTTTGTCAATGGCCACAAAGCCACGCCCTTTGCGCTCACGCCGCCGACACCGAATCAATGACCTGCACCCGCAAATCGCGGGCACAGTTCCGTCCGTGACCTATTCGTGTAAGGACGTGTCGTCGCGTTCATTTTCCCGCGCTTCCGTTCTCTCGAAAATGGAGCATCGCGATCGAGATCAGTTTTATTATTATTACTATCGGGAGTAGGTACTGAAATGGTACATGTTACATGGTGGCTACATGTTAAGTGGTGAAACCTTGTGTGGTGCTCAACGTATTAAGAGGAAACCATACCCCACGACTTAGAAGACTGGGATTCGGAAACTCCCGGGCTCCTCACCGAGCTACAATTCTCGCAGCAAATCAAAGATTACAGCCAAATCACGACACCGACGCGGTTGATTGGCGGAGGTGGAATGCCATTAAGCCAGGAAATTGAAGACCAGGTTCTCGAGTTCCTTGAGTTCAATCCGCGCGCCAGCACAAACGGAACTGCTCGACATTTTAACGTAAGAATTTTCTTTTTAAATTCACCACAGTAAAGCCTAAGTTGCGTAATCAAGCAAGGGTCGACCCCGGTCACAGAATAGGTAATAGCCCCGGTCGAGTTGATGTAGGGCATTGACCTCGCGCTGGCTATCTACCTGCACAAGCGAAGCGCGTGTAAGTGCCCCGCCTGCGCAGGAATTTTGAGACAAAAAAGAATGCTTATTTGAAAAAAAAAATAATCATTATTTCGCAATTTTTTTTCAGTGCGTACTTTAATATCTACGTTTCGAATGCAATATTAAATTTTGGCTAGGGATCCAAAATAAACCCTGTAGAGTAAGGAAAGCCAGATAACTGATGCAATTCAAAACACACATCAAACTGTACTAGTTACAGCTCTGATCTCAATCTGGACCGTCTCTCGTATAGAGAGAGGCAGGCCAGATGATTGCAGCCAGTCAACAAGAATGCAGCGTAAATCATCTCTTAAATATTATCTCACAATCATCTAATCCCTAGGACTACCGGAATATGATCATGAACTCAACACAACTTCACTCACAATAATTTCAACTTCATAATATGAACTTAAAATCGGCTTGTTCCAATAAGACTACCGGAATGTAGTTTTCTACTCAACACTCGCTCTTTGGTGCACTTACACAAAATGATATGATATCCATAACTTCCCATATCGTCAACACTTACTCTTATCCCATAGAGAAAAAATACAACACTATGGTTGAGCTATGGTGTCGATCAGTCTTATAAACTGCCATTGCGGTCTTATTCTTGCTAAACCCTCATCACACATTTTAAACCTGGACTAGACTAGTGTATCCTTTTGACTTGTCTCATCGTAAACATGAACGGACAATACTTTCTTTGACAAGTTTCACTGTAACACAGAATAACATTAGAGCACTGGCGATGGTAGAAGGCAACTACCACGTACATATCTCCTACTATACATTTCGGTCACATCTCGAAATTAGGAAAGCCGTTAAAAAAACTACATGATGGTCTCACGGGGCTCAACATTGGCGCCTCGGCTGCTTAACCTTTCGCCTACAAACGATCTTTCAGACAGATATTATGAAATTAATTCACGCCGATGACATCGCGCTTACACCAACACAAACACTCACATGAGACTACAAAATTACTCAACACTTATCTGAAAAGTTTAAGTTTGTACCTAATGATAGTAAAATTGATATGTCGACTTTTCACCTATACAACTAAGTGGCCACATAGCCTCAAATTTAAGCATTTTAATTCTTGGAAATTGAAATTCTACTACCCAAATTACTTACAACTCAAGTATCTTGGTGAAATCCTTGACAACTCGCTGAACTTTTGTCCTCACTTTGTTAAATTAAACAAAAACTTGGAAATTGACAGCCACAATCTGGGGATGGAATGCATACTACGAAGCTCTGTCTGGTCACCCCGCAGACGAGTACTGCGCTCCGACCTAGCTATCCACCAGCAATTTTGAAACTACGAATGGAAATCCACCTAAGGCTGCAATAATGTACTATGAGCCCACACAAAGAACTCGTGGCTTCTCGACCTTCAGAAAAGATAGGTGTCAACTGAGTCAAATTTGCACTTCACATGGACTTCTCTGGGCGAATTATATATCATGTTCGCAATATGTCACAGTTAGCTTCGCAGTAGCACAATGTCAAGTTCGCAAACTGAGGCACCTTGTATCCAAATGTGATTGGCGTATTACAGCGATTGCAAAGTACCTGTGCTGCCATCATCTATGATCCACCACATAATCAACGACTGCGCAAAACAGAAACTTGCCGGAAACACCCTAAAGTTACTTTATTCTAATGTGAACGTAGCCCGATGGGGGCAGTTATTATTGTCTCACTGTTTTTTATTTCAATTACATTGAGATTATAACTTTAGTCGTACGATTAAGTAAATAGTTTCAAAACTATTTGCTTTTGTTAAGTTAGTCAGTTATAAACTATGTGACATCAAAAAATCTGTTACACTTGAGGTAAGATTAACAAAACCCCTAATCTGCATAATCTAACCTCTTTGGCTGTCGCGACACTGCGCAACACAAGTATTTAGTGTGAAACACTCTCAAAACGTTTCAAAACTCATAATAAAAACAACTACTCAAACTCTTAGCTTGGCCTGATACTTTTAAGGGTAAGAAAAAAACCCGTGCTGTAAAATTCACTAAATTCAAATAACATTGAGGAATAGTTTACTGTACTACAAAGAAATTAACAGAAATCAAATTGTGTCCCCCAATTAAACTTTCTCAAAATAGAATCACAACAAAAAAAAAAACCGGCCAGTCGGAGTCAGACTCGCACCCTTAAGGTTCCGTACCTATCTACCATATGATATACTAAAAGCTTTTGCTCTTTGATTTTAAAAACTCCACGACCATCCAACTTGACCCCTCTTTTATTTATATAAGGTGTTTTTTAATTAGACCCAAATATTTCTAGGGGCGGTGTAACTATGATAAAGAAAAAGGTTTATCAAAGTTTTAGAAAAATCCTCCAGCTAGTTTTTTTTTTAAATTTTCAAACAAAAAATTAATTATTATTTGCAATCATTCTGTAGTAATGATTTAGACCGCACTAAGAGCCCGAAACTGAGCCTAAACCGCTCGAACCGCGCACTCGGCTTGCGCGTGATTAGCTCATGACTCCGCGCTGCCGCCTGTGCTGATACGGAGTGTTCATTTTACGATATTTAGCTGTATTATTTTTAGGATTTTTCTCGAAAACTAGCGTATAGAAATGTAAAAAAATAACACCAATAGTATTCATTTCGGTGCTTGAGGTAACCCTAACAATATTTGGGTCTAATTAAAAAAAACCTTATAGGAAAATTATTGAAACGGGAGCTCACCTTAATTGGTTACTATTAGTTGTGAGAAAGATTGTAATATTTAATGATTTTAGACTTTTCCCTTTATTTGTACTGTGAGACCTAGCTTCTTGCCAAATTTCATAATTTTAGGTCAACGGGAAGTACCCTGTAGGTTTTGCTTTTTTGCATAAATGTATGGAGACGAGGACATAAAAAGCCATATCTTTTGATTGCATTGTTGTAAAAAAATTTAATTTTCATATCTTTTGTGGTTTATGGACCTTTATATTAGTTATCAATTTCAACCTGATACCTCTTCTCGTTCGTGAGAAAAAGGGTCTTGACAGACAGAAAGACAGACAGACAGACAGACGGACGGACAGACAGACGGACGGACAACAAAGTGATCCTATAAGGGTTCCGTTTTTTTTCTTTTGAGGTACGGAACCCTAAAAAACAACAGATTAACAAAACCTGAACATCAATTAAATTAAAACAGGTATGACGAGAGAATACAAAAGTACCTACTTACTGTCTCTCAGAATTACCTAATGTATATCGAACTTTGCCAGTAAAAATCAACAATTTATCAATCGGCCACATTCGATTTTCCGCCGTGCTGCTGATACTTAACCCCTTCAGACCTGAATTACAAGATTGTGTTTAAAAAAATATTATTGTTAATTTACTGCATATTTGTGGTCTAATTAGAGTATTTTTGAAAAAAAAAAACATATTTTTCAATTTATATTTATTTAGTTAATCATGTGTCCATTAAAATGGACATGAGGATTGAACTGTTGCTTTATTTTTTAAAATACTTACTAGACTTCTTTGTGTTTATTTGCGATTTTATATAATTAGTGAGGCATTAAGGTAACCAAAATAATAATGCACTATTTTAAATATATTGTTTTATTATTTATTTTTAAAAAATTACAAAAAATGTATAAAACTCTATATGTTATGGTGAATGCTCGAAAACATTTTATTTCACTAATGAAACACAAATGTATGTTGCTTTTAGGCAATAAACATGTGTTTTTCCATAACATTCTGACACCTTGTAGCTTCTTTTTTATTGTATTTTGGTAAATAGTCGACAGTGTCGTATTATATGTATTCACTAGCCCGTCAACGACGTGGTGTATTTATGGGACTGCTTTTTCCAGAACTGCGGGGTGAATTTGAAAACACACGACAAATTTAGAGATGCACTCAGACGCGAAACTGTGCAGCTTTCCCCAGGGAGCATAGGTCATTAGACGTAAAAAAAAATTCCATCTCTCATACAAAATGTATGGTCAGTTGACTGACTTTTCTATGAAAGGGTAAATTTTTTTATCGTCCCATGACCTATGTTCCTAGGCGAAAGTTGTTCAGTTTCGCGGTCTGAACTCAATCTCAGGATTTATCAAATGTTTTCAACTTCACCCTGTAGATGGACGGCCTCTTTTTCTCGAAAGAAGTGGTTGCTCCATTTTTATCAGAGCTTCAGTTTCTCACTGGCAGAAATGCAGGTCTAAGATGTCTTTACTGAGTATTTTACAGGCTTGATAGCCTTCTTTATATTCTAACAAGCTGTTTTTTTATTAGTGTTCATCACTAGTTCAACCTCTTCAATTTCTTGGTAATTCTACAAGTTTTTTTCAAGCGGCTGTGGTACATTCGGGCGTAAAATATTGCTGCCCACACGATTAGTTGCTGATGATGCTGGTTGTATAACTTCATCATCACTTTCTTCATTGAGGTCTAACACCACACCATTTTCTAGAAGATCCAGCAGACAGTCAACGTCTTTGTTTCTTGATAAATTGAATTTAAAAATAAACAAAAATAAATATTATTCAGTACCATGGCATAATACTTGTGCACAATTATATTTACGGTCGGGATCTAATGTCCATTCCAGTGGACACGCAAAGCTACTCATATTTTGTCAAGAAAATTGATAAAAATTACTTAGATTTTTAGATAAATATATATTTTACCGTTTAATATTCTAGAAAAAAAATAATGATGGGTAATAACTCTCAATTTACTTCAAAAAATAAATTAACAAAATCTGCTTACCCGTACTGCATCTGTCCGTGCCAGTTGTCAATATTCAACTCATTATTTTGATGTACCCACATCATGTTTCTTAGAATTTGATGAAGCATAAACAATCCTCTATGTCTAAAGAGCACCGCGAAATTTTTACATTACCATCAGAGTAACACTGAGTTATATAATAAAATAATTTACGTGATGTCCATTGAAATGGACGCCGGGTCTGAAGGGGTTAACTAGTGCAAAAAATCGAGGTTCCTCCCTTAGCACTGCAAATATCCAGAGCTACTAGTTCATTCAGACCACATAATTTATTTACACTAAACTTGTAAGTACTTGCTTGAACAAAGTCTGCTCCATCGGTATCTCAAAATCATGTGTGTCGTTAATGGTAGAGGAGCTGACAAGAATTTTTCACGTGATGATCAGGGCGACAAAGAGATGTCTCAGTAGATGGGGCTTTATGAGAGTATCATGAACAACTATGTAAGAAGTTCCAGACCGGAGCCCGGTGTTCAGAAGGCCATTGTCTGGAAATGAAAAGTATTTTTTTATTTGATATTCTAGGCGAACTAAAATGATAGCTTGTATTAGAGAAGCTAATACTGATAAGAAATACACAAACACTAGACTAAAATCTGAAGACTTTTGGCAAACCAGACCATTAAATTGTTTTCTATTGAGTACCTGATAAAATTTAACGCGATAATCAAGGCGAAAAACATATCTCAATAGAAGCTGCTTGTATCATAACCGACCAGACTTGCTGGGTATTAAATTAGCACAGATGCGCAGTGGAAAGCTTTCTTCCAGCAAGCTTGTCTGATTATATGATACTTAAACTTACATATATCCTTGTTTCGCTGAGAAGGACCGATGTCTTGATGATGAGGCCGTCTTCTTCATAACAAAAGGAAACAAGGATGGAAAGGATAGGGTGAGATAGAAGTCTTCTGTTCTTCGTTCTTTAAGAGCCCCACGAACCGAGCGAGAAATCGCGCGCTGGGATCAAGCGCCGAGTGCTCTCTTCTGTTGCTGTCTCACCCTGAGTGCGACAGGGCGCTAAAAGAGCAAGAGCACGATATTGTCTCGCGAAACCAGTTTTTGGGTCTTGATGGGCGCGGCGTGCGGGGCGGGTGGCCAACGGGCAGCCTAGTCAAAAAGCTTTATAATAATTTTATAATGTTATGCTTGCTTTGCGCTCATATTTGACGGCATATTTTTCTACAGCTGAACTATTTCTAAGAATGATGAACTGTGTAGTGAATGGCGAAGAAACAATAATAACGAACCTACTGATAAAAATCCAGGTTTATTATTCGAGAATTAAATCATAATATAATATTTTAATAAAATCAATATAGGACATTAAGATGCAAGTGCATCTATTGTAATGTAATGTCCAAAGCGCACGCGCTTTTGACGACGTTTTTCAACACATTTGCGAATAAAAACAAGTAAAATTTGCTTAGGTACCTCTTTTCCCGAAGGAAAAGACGTAGACAACGTACACCCGATTCTCCAGACTTGGGTTTCGTGCCTTAGTATTTTCTACGTTGAGGAACTACATTAATTACTGTTTTTAGGGTTCCGATACCAAAATGGTACAAAAAGGAACCCTTATGATGCCGCTTTGTCTGTCCTTCTGTCTGTCACACCTGTATATCTCAGCAACCACTCATGCTATCGACTTGAAATTTGGAATAGTTTTAGAATATAGTTGCCCAACTTAAATGCACATGAAAGAGAAAAAAAAGATGATTATTAAAGTAAAGGGGGTCGAAAGAGGGTGGGGGGGGGGGGCTAATTTCGAATTGTCGTTACTAAGTTGAGTGAGGCATCATATGAAAGGGCTTTACTTGCACATTCTAAAATATTTTTTTGTATTTTTTTACAACTCTTAGTTTTCAAGTTATGATGAAAAATGACAAAAAAAATACAATTCCCCCCTTATCTCCAAAGTTTGTGAAAGGAAAAATCTGAATTATTAATTACAGTCGATAGAAGTTTGTGTAAATATTACAGAAAAAATAAAACAATCTTTTTAAGATGCACAGTTTTTTAGAAATCTGTAAAAAACCTTTATAAACAAATTTAGTCTTGCGGTTCTAAAAAACCGGCCAAGTGCGAGTCGGGCTCGCGCACTGAGGGTTCCGTACCACCACATAAACATAATTGTACCTATTAGTTGAAATTTCAGTAAGATTTTTTGAGCCCGACACGCGCTTAACCAAATTTTATTATTTGTTGTTATTTTATAGCTTATGCACTATAAACATACCAATTTTCAAGTTTGTAAGTGTTCCCGTTTTTAAATAGAACTAAAACAAAAATCGCCTCAGCGACCATCCAACTTGACCCCTCTCTTATATGAATGTTCTTGAAACGGGAGCTCACCACAATTGGTTACCATTAGTTGTGAGAAAAGTTGTAATATTAAATGATTTCAGACTTATCCCATTATTTGTACTGTGAGACCTAGCTTCTTGCCAAATTTCATAATTTTAGGTCAACGGGAAGTACCCTGTAGGTTTTGCATTCTTGAATAAATGTATGGAGATTAGGACTTAAAATGCCATATGTTTTGATCGCGTCGTTGGAAAAAATTGAAATTTTCAGATCTTGTGTGGTTCATGGATCCTAATATATGGTATTAATTTCAACCTGATACCTTTACCCGTTCGTGAGATAAAGGGTCTTGACAGACAGATAGACAGACAGACAGACAGACAGACGGACAACAAAGTGATCCTATAAGGGTTCCGTTTTTTTCTTTTGAGGTACGGAACCCTAAAATGGACTTTATTGCTTCCAAAAATACTAAAGGTATATAGGAACCCTCGGCGCGCGAGTCCGACTCGCACTTGACCGGTTTTTTTAATTGAAGGAGTTGATACTTTTGAAAATAATTACAATAAACACAATATAAACACCGCAAATATTTGTAAAAATGGCGTGTGCTGTTTTAGCGGACACAGATGCGCGTGCATGTGACATTGACTAAACTGCCAAACAGCTCAGTCATAATTATTTAAAATACGAATTTGTTGTTACTAAGTTGATTAAAATAAATATTATCGTGAAATGAATGTTTATTGATCATATTATCGAACAATATTAATTTATTCATGAAAATATTATGGATTTTATAGACACAAAAACCCCTTGCTCCTTGCCGAAATAAAAAAATTAAAGAAATAAAACACTAGTGCGGTAATATAATGGAAAAAGCACGGGTGTTTAATAAGCTAGATTATCGACCTTAACACAGTGCAAATAGAGCTGTTTTATGCGCAAATGTGTAGAAAAATATATATTTTTTTCGTATTGGTTATTTCTTCTAAATCACACATAAAATCGCTTTCTAAGCAATAACATCATAATCTTTTTAGGGTTCCGTAGTCATAAAGGAACTCTTATAGTTTCGTCATGTCCGTATGTCTGTCTGTTCGCGGCTTAGCTCAGATACCCTTAGTACGAGAAAGCTGAAATTTTGTAGGAATATTATACTTAACATCCACGTCGACAAAGTGGTAAAATATAATCATGAAAAATATTTTTCTCCTGTTTGCTCGTAAACCGTGCTCTTATTTAAAAAAAGGAAGTGCAGATAAAGAAAGTGCAGATAAAGACACTTGTCGCCTTTTATAACACAAGGGCAGATGAATAGACACTTAGTCGTCTTTTATCATGCAAGGGCAGATTGAGACACTTAGTCACCTTTTATGACACAAGTGCAGATAATGACACTTAGTCGCCTTTTATGACACAAGGGCCGATAAAAACACATGGTCGCTTTTTATCAAGCAAGGGCAGATTAAGACAGTTAGTCACCTTTTATCGCTCAAGGACAGATTAAGACACTTAGTCGCCTTTTATTTATGACACAAGTGCAAATAAAAACTTTGACTGTACCTAAGTTATTTAAGTCTAACAGTACCTGGGCGACCGAGCTTCGCTCTATATGAGCAAGCTATGCTACCCGCCAACAGATGGCGCTGTAGTTTTTGGCTAAAGCACACGGGGGAAAACGATTTTTTCCAGACATGAGACCTAGCTAGATCGATTTTTCGCCCCTAAAACCCCCGTATGGTAAATTTCATCGAAATCGTTAGAGCCGTTTTCGAGAAACCGATTACAAATATATACAAATATTGCTCGTTTAATAGTATAGGATACCCAGTATAAAACAAACAGAGATGACTCCTTGAAAAGTTAGTCAGTGAGCTTTTACAATAATATAATAATGAACATGAAGTACTAATTCCTTATTTTAAAAGATTTACAGTTTCCTTATATTAAAAGATTTAAAACTATTTATAGCAGGCTATTCGTGAGGAGAAAAAGCTTCATTGTAAAAAATATAAAAAAAATTTGTCAAATAACCAATAGTGAAATAACGATTCGTAATCAAAACTATCTTCCAGTGTTTTGTCCGCTCCGCGGCCCGGGTCCGATACGTCCGCTGGGCCCTATGAGTAAAACGTACCCGGGAGTGCAACTGTGCACTCGTAGACCCGAGCGGGGGCGTAACAAATTGGGCTGCGATACACAGCGCTAAACTTATAACAAAATACCTTAACTAAATACACACACAATATTGGTAATAAATACACCTTAACCTCTATTACACGTGTCGTACCAAAGATGGTACGCTCGTGACCGATGTCACGCCCGTTACGTGCAGAATAACCCCCCGTCGTCCCATTGCGGAGGCACCCGTTGCCGCTAGTATACACGCACCCTAAGGACGACCGCCCAAGGAACTATCATCACGCAATAAATCCTCTCCAACCGGCTTGGAGTACTCAGCTTTAAATACTTAGCTAACGTGCCCCAGATGACTCGCGCTTGACCGACCATACCAAACTTCGATAATAATATGCAAATCACTTACCGGCGAGATTCCCGTGATCGCGACGAGTCGAAATGGATATTTGGAGGTATACCTACTCTCAGTGTGCAAGAATATGTGATATCCAATTAAATACACTTAAATAGAATAAATTATAATGTGTACTGTGTCGATCCGATAATCCTGCGCCGATCTTAGTGCTGGCCGCTCCCGCAGTAGGCATCCAGGTCAAACCCCAGATGCTCCAAGCACGCCGCGCTCACCGAATGCGCAGGTCGACACCCGTTATAGCAGATAATTCCGGAAATCTGCCTTCCAATTACAAGTCCATAGCAAATCCGCGGCGATTACTAATCATCGTCCCACACACCACGCGGATTGCCAAGTTATGGTCAATTATCACCGGCCACGCCCTGACCACGCGGGTTGGTAACTATACCAACGTGCGTCGCGCAATTGTCCATCCGCACTTCCCGAGCCTTCCGGTCTCCCCGCGAGCGAAACCCGTCCCGAAAGGAATATTCACGGCGTCTCGTTCACCGTACACGAGTCCACTTTACCGCCCGAAGTATATTTCACCACTAAATTACTTATTTATTTTGCCCCGAGCAAACCCAATATGATAGTCCTCCGAATCCCGATTCGGGAATAATACCCTTAGCGCGGCCACTGATTTGGCTTCCCGATGCGCGCACACAACCGTCCCTCGTTTCTGTGGAATGCGACTACTAAATGCTAACTGGTATGGCGCCGGCCCGCTTTCCTTATCGCACCGACGCGCCAAACCTCGGGCGACGCTGGAATCGCCTCGTACATTTTTCCTTGAATACCCGCCTCTACGCTAATATTTCTTATACAGAAAATAAACACCGACTTTATTTCCTACCTACATGAATAGACCCAAATTGGTTCCAAACATCCAGCATAAAATACATAAGCTGTATCGAGTATCGAAAAGCACATAAAATGAATACGCTCAGTGCAATCGCGCGGACGGAGTATATTGTATTCTGTGGCTAACGACGCACTGCACTGATAAGGATAACAAAGAAAATCGAAGGCGAAGACAGTCCGTGCTAGATGTCCCTCCCCCGACCCCGCTCTATACCTGCACACCCCCGCTAACGAGAGAGAAGCTGCAGCGAACGGGCCGAAATTTAGCTATTTATCGAAACATTGTGGTTATTTCGTTTTCATTAACTTAATATTTAATTTATTTATTTTTCGTTAGTTTATTTTCAAAGTACACTATTAAATCAATGCTTACGATTGGTTTCCATTTAATTTAAAAGTGTATTACGTATGTTGTACCTGGCTTCAAGTGACACGTATTTTGCGTGAAGTTTGTCGGAAATTAAATTCGCTCTAATTTTGTTTTTGGTTTATAATTTCAAACAAAAACTAATTAAAAGCACAGATATATTGCATTTGATTATGTCTACGAAGTTTGGTAAAGTTTGGTCTTAGCTTTCAAAACTTAAAACCAAACAATGTTTGTATAGGATTTCGTCACTCCGTGGGAACCTTAACATCGGCACCAAACACACAAGTCACAAAATGTTGCTCACATCAAGAATGGGGCATCAAAGGAGGGCCTTGTGAGAAATCTTGGTAATTTCACTCACAAATTGTTTCAATACAAAAATGAGGGTTGGAAATCATAAAAATGTGCACGGCCAACAAGATTCAATGACAATCACAGATTAATTAGAATAAACATGACAGCTGAGAGCTGTGTTGCCAGTCCATTAAGATACTACTAATTTTGGTAAATTAAAAGTGTATGCAAAATCGAACACTGCTTCATAAGAGGATCACAAAAAACTGTGTAAAAAGTTCTAGAGCAGAGCCCGGTGTTCAGAAGGCCATTGTCTGGGAATAAAAAGTTTCTTTTTTACGTGATATTCTATGCGGTCGAAGGTTATTGCATGTAATAGAGAAGCTTATACTGATAAGAAATACACAAAACCAGACTAAAATCTGAAGTCTTTTGGCAAACCAGACCATTAAATTGTTTTCTATTGACGACTCTATTGACGATTAAAATTAAACGCGATAATCAAGGTGAAAAAGAGGTCTCAATAGAAGCTGCTACGAGTACATGAGAGGATCATTAAATTGTTTTCTTTTGAGTACCTGATAAAATTACACGTGACAATCAAGGCGAAAAACAGAAGCTGCTTTATGAGAGGATCACGAAAAACTATGTAATAAGTTCCAGAGCGGAGCTTGGTGTTCAGGAGGCCATTGTCTGGGAATGATAGTATTTTTTTTACCTGATATTCTAGGCGATCGAAAATGATTGCATGTAATAGAGAAGCTTATACTGACAGGAAATACACACAAGCCAGACTAAAATCTCAAAACTTTTGGCAAATCAGACCATATTTTTTTTTTCATTATTTATATTTATTTTATTACAACCTTTATCATAACAGGTCCTTAACCCAAAGCGACAATGTTGACGTCAATATGACTCTAAATTTTATCTTTTCCCTAATCTAATCTAATTTATTATTTACTAAATATCATTATTAAATTTGTTTTCAAAATTGTTTTCTATTGACGACTTTCTATTGACGATCAAAATTTAACGCGATAATCAAGGTGAAAAAGAGATGTCTCAATAGAAGATGTGTGCTGAGTCAAATGATAGGTCTCGATGAGATCTACATTTCGGATGACAGCTGTCAAACTATAATCGCTATAACTAGAAAACTTCTGACCCTAGACTACTCGTGTGCATGCTAGCGAATAAATGTATTCATTCATTCATTTATTCATGTAGTTTTTGTTTGGGGAACTTGAGCTACACAGTACTTCCTTCTATTTTTTATTAAACTAGGATTATAAGGTAGTGTCTTATGTATTTTTAAAATTATGTGTAATACATACAATTTCCTGACGGAATGGAAGTTTGCTTATTTGATAAAGGTTCTCTGTTGAGAAAGTCCTTTTCTTAAAATACATGGTTTTAATTAATGACCGATGGTCTCTGCCTACCCCGACGGGAACAAGGCGTGATGTTATGTATGTATGTATGAGCTCGTTCGACGTCTAGAAAACGTGTTTTAGCAGCACCTTCCCAAGCAGAGATACACTAAACAATAATGGATTGGACCAGGGATACAAATACCAAGGATATATATTCTAAAAAAATGCAAAAGACAATATGAAAGAAATGAGCTACAGACTGCAGGTAAAAACAACAAAAAAAATTGGAATACGATAAAAACTATTAATAATTTAAATGAAACTAAAAATGTGCCCTTAGAGTTACTCAAAGCTAAAACTACGCCGGAGAATTCAATGAGCTTTATTAACAGCTACTTTGCAAACATCGGCTCAGATCGTGCACTTAAGATAGCTAGTAATCTTCTCCCGCTTCCAATGTCAATATCAAATATCATTGTACAACAAAACTCTTTTGCTCTATTGGATACATCTGAAGACGAAATTGAACGCCTTATTGTTGGACTACGATCAGACTGTGGTGCGGGTTGGGACAATGTACCAGCGAAAGTCCTCAAATTGCCTCTATCTTTTATAAATGCATGAGTGAAGGAGTCTTTCCTGAAGCCCTAAAAAAGTCGATTGTGATACCTATTTTAAAAAATGAAAACAGAAAAAATATTGAAAATTACCGTTCGATTTCTATAGTTCCCAATTATTTGAAAAAGTTTTAAATACGAAATTAATTAAATTTCCAGAAGACAAACAAATTCTTGCAGACGGGGAATATGGCTTCAGAAAAGGCAAATCAACAACTGACGCCATTCATAGTTTCATGGAATTAATTATAAATAAATTTTACAATAAAAAAATGTTTTACTATTTTCATAGACCTCAAAAAGGCGTTTGATACAGTCTCATCTGTAAAGCTGGTATAAAAGCTAGAAAACATGGGCGTAAGAAGCACACAGTTAAGGCTTTTTAAAAGTTATTTGCAGGGAAGGTCTCAGATAGCTCAAATTGGCGATCTTTTAAGTCATGAAAGCACAGTTAACTATGGAGTGCCTCAAGGGAGAATTTTAGGCCCTACCCTATTTCTTTGTTACATGAATGACCTTGTTCAGTTATGTATTCCCAACTGTAAAATAATATCAAACGCCAATGATACCACCTTATCGTTTTATGGAAAAACATGGGAGGAAACCTTTGAAGCTGCCCAAAATGGTTTTAATATAGTTAATCATTGGCTAGCTCTGAACTCACTTACTTTAAACTCAGAAAAATCAAATATATTGCCTTCTCCATACGAAACACATGTTCAAAATTTAATGACTTCAATATTTTTTCGCACTCCTGTAATTATCAGCCACATACTCCAAATTGCACTTGCCCTATCATTAAAAAAATTAAATGGATTAAGTATTTAGGAATTTTAATTGATCAAAACCTATCTTTTAAAGAACATATAACGAATTTAGTTCAAAAAGTAAGAAAGTTGATTTACATTTTAAAAAATTTAAGGGAGGTGAACTGATTTACATATCGTTGTGTCAATCTGTTCTTAGCTATTGTGACGTACACAATAAATGTGGGTACTCTGGGAGAATATCACTTCATAACCAGCCGGCGAGCGGGGATGTTCTGTCTGTGTCCTACGTACCATTATTAGCTAGTTTTATTAGATGCATCCCGATAAATAACAGTACGTCCTACTAGACGTAATAGTGGCGACGACGATGAAATGAAAGCGTGGTGAGTGGAAACCAATTTTTAACAATATTTTCAAATTATCCGCAAAAATAACTAGAAAAACCTTTGCCATCTCAAGCAATGGAAAAAAAAGGAGGATTAGACACTTAGCTACCCTGAAAAATGTCTCCGTGCACGTATTTGCTAATTTATGCATTGATTAATAAAATTGAACCGTAAGTAATTAATTAAGTGTTGACCGCCATCCCAAACAATGTTTCTAGTAGGTTTCGAAAAATATACAGAGAATTTAGCTTAGACTCTCATGTGTGTGGCATTACTTTAGCCCATGCTGTGCCTTATTTCTCACACTCAAGAAAAATAAAATTACGGAAATGCGTTTCAAATATATCTTTCGTCAATTGTTTCCGCCGATGGCTGCCTGACCGTTTTTTAATGATGCATTATTTCTGTTACCGAGGTAATTTAGGTAATTTACAGTTAGTAGCTGCTAATACCTACACAAGAACTAAATTGTTACACGTGTGTGAATTCCTTTAAATAACCAAATACTTACACAAAAACAAAGCAAACAAAATATTTTTATCAGCCTCTGTAGGTAATCTATAGTGCAGTAAACAACGGGTCAAGCTTGATACTGCTAGTGCGAATCCAGCCGTACATCTAATGAAATAACATCGTTACAAAGTTCAATGTGTCAGGCTTGATGTGCTCTTGACTGTATCAACTTAGAAATTGCGGTTCTCGAACCATAATTTTTGGGATCGAATCCCCGTGGAGACACGTCAAACAAAAGTGGTTAAGACGTTGCATAATAAAGCTACTTGATTGACAGTTAAAATAATATGAATGCGTGCTTTGGGATGCAGGCTTAAACGGTTGTTCTAGTTATTATAGGCAGATCAGTAACCCTGACACCAGGGTTTGTGAGGTTTTACGTAAGTGCTTATATGCTTGCGTTAGTGCTTATTATAACACCGACGTAATGGTAAATAAAACTCGTTACTATGTGTCGTACCGTACCTACCTATGCACCCAACTTACTAGAGTACGACCACGTTTTGACGTGTGTATTGACGTTAACAAAATATAGGCAACCAACTTAAGATTACCAACAGAATCACCTGAACTATGTATATAACTTGCTTATGAATCAATACCAGCTAATCGTGTTGTAACCAATTTATAATTAATAAGTAGACATTCGGTAGACAGGACCAAAATACCAAGACGAGAATAAAAAATAAGCCAGGTATGTAAATAACAACTCTTGATGTGGAAAAAATTTCACTGTGCTAACTGCTTATAAATATCTATTGATCAAACTATAATTACCTACCTACCAAATATTTTTGTTTACCACATCATTAACAAACACCTTAAAATTACTTATTAACTTTTATTATTAATTATAAATCTTGGTGAGTAGGTAAGGAATGGATGCAGTGTTATTAAATGAAATCCTAAAAAAAAAATATGTAAAAAAATTACTACTTCTATATTACCTACAAAGTACAATATGCAAGTAGGTACAGCTAGGCAACTCAGCTTGCTCCGAATAACCTTACTCGAAGCAGACCAAGATATGGCACCAGGGGTTTCCTGAATCTTGAAAAAAAAAGGCAAAACGAAAAGTTTCGTACACATGAGAATAGATCGATTTTCGGCCCGAAAACCACTAATAGTAAATTTCATTGAAACTCGAGTCATTTTTGATTAAAAGTATACTTTTATTTATACAAAGCAAATGTAGCTCGTTGATAAGTAGTATAGTATGTTGGGCACATTGAGTATTGTCACCAGAGTAGAAGAGACATTGCGAGAAAAAGTTGTGTGCCGGTTAACATTGAAACAATGCAAAGATGACTGACCAGCAGCGGCAGCAAAGAATCCCTAGATGAAAGTAGGTATAAGTAAGAAAGTCAAACAAACTTCATATGAAAAAGAATTTGCCGCATAAGACGAAATAATAATAATAATAATAATACTTTAATAATCATCTTTTTTTACTCTTTCATGTGCATTTAAGTTGGGCAACCATATTCTAAAACTATTCCAAATTTCAAGTCGATAGCATGAGTGGTTGCTGAGATATACAGGTGTGACAGACAGAAAGACAGACAAAGCGGCATCATAAGGGTTCCTTTTTGTACCATTTTGGTATCGGAACCCTAAAAACAGTAATTAATGTAGTTCCTCAACGTAGAAAATACTAAGGCACGAAACGCAAGTCTGGAGAATCGGGTGTACGTTGTCTACGTCTTTTCCTTCGGGAAAAGAGGTACCTAAGCAAATTTTACTTGTTTTTATTCGCAAATGTGTTGAAAAACGTCGTCAGAAGCGCGTGTGCTTTGGAAATTACATTACAATAGATGCACTTGCATCTTAATGTCCTATAATTATTTTATTAAAATGTTATATTATGATTTAATTCTCGAATAATAAACCTGGATTTTTATCAGTACAACTAAGTTATTATTGTTTCTTCGCCATTTACCATAGAGTTCATCATTCTTAGAAATACTCTTAGTTCAGCTGTAGAAAAATATGCCGTCAAAAATGAGCGCAAAGCAAGCAAAACATTACAAAATTATTATTTAAAGCTATTTGACTAGGCTGCCCGTTGGCCACCCGCCCCGCACGCCGCACCCGTCAAGACCTAAAAACTGGTTTCGCGAGACAATATCGTGCTCTTGCTCTTTTAGCGCCCTGTCGCACTCAGGGTGAGACAGCAACTGAAGAGAGCACTCGGCGCATGATCCCAGCGCGCGATTTCTCGCTCGGTTCGTTGGGCTCTTATGCACTATAAACATACCAATTTTCTCGCTTGTAAATGTTTCTCTTTTTACGATATAGAGCTAAATCAAAACTCGACCAAAAATCGCTTAGAAAAACACTTTTTTTGTAGGGGGGCTCCCTATTTATATTTTGTTTTTAGTATTTGTTGTTATAGCGGCAACAGAAATAGATAAGTAGGTGACTATTGGGAATTGAACTTCACCATTTTCCGCCAAAATCTCGCCGCACTCGCTTATTGCCGAAAATGGTGATTTACAATTCCCAAAGTCATTTTAGATAAGCATGCTCTACTTACCGCTGGTATATAGGATCTTCATGAGCTGTCTCCACTTCCTAATGCTCGCTCTTTATGGTGCATCGTCAGCTGTACGAGGTGTTCAGGTCTTCGTCTGCTACTCGAACTCGATGAAAGGATTGACTCCTTCATGAGCTTTCTTCACTTCCTCCTGCTCGCTCTTTACGGTTCGTCGTGAGATGTACGAAGTGTCCAGGACTTCGTCTGCCACTCGAACGAGATGAAAGGATTGGGCAACCAGCTCCATTTTACTCATTGGGCCAACTTTGGCTTATACTCTACTGACCACATCGACAGCCAGTACGAGTATCCAAATAAGTGCTGGTTCTCTTACCGCCACAGAGATTTATAATTATTCGCTTCACTTAAAATCTCCACTCGTTTATTTAGTGTTCGGATTGGGCAACCAGCTCCTTTTGACTCATTTGGGCAACTTTTAGCTAATACCCTACTGACCACATCGACGGCCAGTACGAGTATCCAAATAAGTGCTGGTTCTCTTACCGCCACAGAGATTTATAATTATTCGCTTCACTTAAAATCTCCACTCGTTTATTTAGTGTTCGGATTGGGCAACCAGCTCCTTTTGACTCATTTGGGCAACTTTTAGCTAATACCCTACTGACCACATCGACAGCCAGTACGAGTATCCAAATAAGTGCTGGTTCTCTTACCGCCACAGAGATTTATAATTATTCGCTTCACTTAAAATCTCCACTCGTTTATTTAGTGTTCGGATTGGGCAACCAGCTCCTTTTGACTCATTTGGGCAACTTTTAGCTAATACCCTACTGACCACATCGACGGCCAGTACGAGTATCCAAATAAGTGCTGGTTCTCTTACCGCCGCAGAGATTTATAATTACTCGCTTCACTTAAAATCTTCACTTGTTTGTTAAGTGTTCGGATTGGGCAACCAGCTCCATTTGACTCATTTGGGCAACTTTGGCTAATACCCTACTGACCACATTGACGGCCAGTACGAGTATCCAAACAAGTGCTGGTTCTCTTACCAACGCAGTGATGAACAAACAACAAGCACACAAAATTATTCAATTCACTTTCACTTAAAAATTTCACTTGTTTGTTTAGTGTTCGGATTGGATAACCAGGTCTATTTTACACATTTGGGCTTCTTACAGCGCATACTTTACTGACCACATCGACGGTCAGTACAAGTATCCAAACGCGCTGGCTTTTTTACATTTTAAACCAAGAAGCTGTACTATGCAAGGAAACTTCCAACCAAAACACCTTACTTATTTAGGCATTCTTTCAGCTAATCTAATACATATATTGACCCAATTTGTCAGTATCAAGTATCTAAATAAGTCGGAGCTTCCCTGCGTTCGTACATGCGTCTTAGTCAACGAGTCGGACAATATGAATGGGTTTCAATAAAGTCAGAGGTTCTCAAACTTAGGACAAATCATGTTTTATATTCACTAAAGAAGTAATTTAGACATTAGTTTAGGCACAGAATTCATAATAGTACTACATACAGAACGGAAGCTCTCCGCCTCCCACCAATCGGAGTACCTCAAGTGCGCGCGCATCACCCCGCGGGGCCCTGCGCGATATCTCGTCCTATTTCTCGTCCTGTTGCCAAGCGATATGCAACGCTTGCAAAAGTTGAAAAATGGTGCGTGGTTGTGCAGTTTACGGTTGCCTTTCGACTCTCCAAGACAAGGATCGTCATTTTTACAGATTTCCGACGGAGGAAACAAGGTAAGCTATTAATGCCTAGCATTTTTTAACCTAAAAACAAAATTTTCGTATCTACTTACAGTGTTATCCAAAGCTTTTGAGTACCTAGGTATTCTGTAATTTAATATTATCGGTATACCTATTTAATCATTTTTTAAACTATACCTACCCTTTTTCTCTTCATCATTCTAATAAAATAGATTCATCGTAAAGCAAAATATTCCGGGCTACTACACAAGCCTTTCCGTTCGCCATAACGTTGACACGTCGAACACGTCCTTATAAAAATTAATAATCTACTTATAGAATAATTTGTTTTGTATCTTATAAAGATAAAAACATCTGAAATATAAGACATAATTAATCAGGTGGCTCGTCTGCTTGTTTGCCCATACCAGTGGTATAAAAATGTTTTATTTTCTAGATTTCAAGATCCCTACTTATTGGCATTTAAATTTTTTTAGTTTTCACATTGTATTTTTATTTAAAAATTTTCCAAATTATGATTAGACCTAGCTTGATCTTATTATCTTTCCCATGAACTGCAATTGAAAATTTCATCAAATCGTTAGAACACTCTCACTCAATAAAGCCGAAATGTTTTTTTTTTTTAACAAGGAAACGAAATATTTTAAAAAATATCCTAGTCCTTTCCAGGGTTTCAAACTCTCCATACAAATTGGCATTCATGCCATATTGTATCTAAATCGGTGCAGCCGTTTTGACGTGAAAACGGAACGTTGGTACCTACACACCTTCGCATTTATGATTTTGTAGGGAAAAGTAGGGATTGCTCGCTAAAAGAGTATAGGATATAATTGAAAAAACTGGAAAGATATCGCACTTATATTAAATCACTAGCTGTCTAACCCGCGGCTTCGCCCCCTCTATAAGTGGTTTTCCTTTGGGAATAAGATATCTTCCCACGGTAAAAAGTAACCAGTATCCTTCCCCGGGTGTCAAGTTCTCTTTATACCAATTCCGTCTAGAAGTTTCACGCCGCGTTTAGTTATTTTCCCATGGGAATAATGAAGATAATATTTTCCCGCGATAAAAAGTAGCCCGTATCCCTTCCAGGGACTCAAACTATCTTAATACCAAATTTCACCAAAATCAGTTCAGTCGTTTTAACGTGAAAACGGCTTCACCCGTTGTGAAGCTGATTTTCCCATAGGAATCACAAATTTTCCCGCGGTAAAAAGTAGCATATGTCCGTCCCAGGGTCTCAAACTATCTCTATGCAAAATTTCAGAATAACCACCAGAACCAAACATACAGACGTACAGACAAACATACATTCTCGCATTTATAATATTAGTAAGGATACTCAAATGTACATAGATTAAACTTTCTTCAAGTAAAAGTACAATATATGTAAAGGTAAAAAAATTATCCATTATTTTGTACGCTGCTACAAAGTCACTTCGTACGCATCGCTTGCGAGCCACCTTGACAGCCAGACAATACGGCACCGGCAATGTTGCCATTTGTAGCAGATTTCAGACATTTGCGCAGATTTAACCTGTCGATTTAAAAAAAAAAACCTTACGAAAACAATAATAAGAAGCAATTATTATGGAATAAGCACCATAAGGTAGACACAGATGTTTTCTTTCCTTTAAACATTTCTTTCATTGATAGATTTAATAGTGCATTTTTGGGTTAAATGAAAAAAAATAAAGATTTGAATAGTATGTATTTATTTATTCCTTTCCACATTAAAGCAATAGTATAACAGAATTTTTTGTCATTTTCTGGAATAAAGTTTGGCAGATTTTTTTGCAGTGATGAGCAGATTCGCCATTTTCGCGATAGTCACCCTGGTGCACCGGTGGCGGCGGCCAGCCAGCCGGCAAAGATGAAGTTTAGTGAAATTTATGATTGTTTTTAAAGTTTGTGAGATTATTTCAACGTGTGTTTGTTTGTTTTAATTGAAATTCGATACCAAAATACAACAAAGTGAAGTGACGAGTGATAGTCAAGTTATAATTCGTTTGTGAATTGTGTAAGTCGCTTTATAGTCGAACGAAAAATTTGCAACACGAAACTGTAATAAAAGTATAATGATAATGTTCTGTTATCTACGTTTTCTAGGGTAGGTAAGTGTTTTCTAGATACCACCAACCCTACACTCACACGTCTTTAACCCACCCACACATTTGCGCGTGTAAAAATGACAGCTGTCACTTTTGAGCCCGATTGTATGGAGCTTCCGAGGTGTGGTTTAGGTGTAATATATTGTACTTCTTTTATATTAAAATGGCAGGTAGAACTTCATAGCCTGTTTAGGAGACGATTCTGTAAATGTGTGGTATCTTATATACTATCAATGTTGGGAAATAAAAAACATTATAAGATTTAAATATATTAATTTTTAAGTTCAACGTTAGGGTTATCATTAACATTATCTTATTAATCTAGAGTATTTTAGTGTGCTATAGTCTGGATCTGGAGACGGCTTATCAAATTTGCTTCTGTGCGGAGTTGGCCACCACGTAGTATCTCCAAACCAATAGAAACAATTCATAGCCAAAAGTCTTTTACTTGTTATGACCCTTCGGATTCGTTCACTCCTTCGCAGTTTGAGTTTCTACGAATAAAAATAATTTTAAGCATTAAGTAATAAACAAAGATTTTAATCACAAAAAAATAAAAATATTTAACTTACTCGATATTCTTCATGTCTTTCTTTTATCGCTTTCACTTGTGCTCTTGTTTGCACTATTTCTGTCTGAACACATGCAAACTGAGCGAGTTCTCTATATGAAATAAAAGTGTTCTGCTTTTTAGTAATTATATATTAAGGTTGGATTATCAGTAGGTATGAAAAAGTTGCGATTTCGAAATGTCCTATTTGACAAACCATAGTAGGTATCAGGGTAATTCAAGCTCAAAAGACCTCTGACATGACACATATAACAGAAACTTAATGTAGGTACGCAACAAGACAGGAATGTGGTCCAATTGTATAGCGCGCCATACGTTTCACCCGCACTCCTATTGTGTACAATACTTATTTAAGATGCTTAAGTTTGAGAACATGTGCAAGTCCAAAGTCTTTTTTTCGCAATACTCTGGTTACCTATGCTATGCAGCGAAATGTCAATGTGCTACTTAGTTGTACTAGTGTGAAAACGCAAACGTTAACCGAAACGTAAGCACAACGCATCACGCGCGCATGTTCGTGCGTCACACAGTGTTAACACAGCGAAACACGATTGTATGTGTGTGTGCGTGTGTACACACGTCTTTGCTGATAAACTAATATTGCAAGAGAGCCTACAAGCTGACCGCTGAAATATTGCTGATTTCTGATTTTCGCAATGAAAGGATGTGTCGAAATTTTTTGCACTGTTGTAATAATGCAAAGTAATCAACAATTTTGTTTGTCACAAAAATGGCAACATAGCCATTCCAAAATTTTCGTAATTTTAAAAAAAGCTTAATCAGCATTATAGTCTATTTATAAGGCGCATTAAATCAATAAGCAATAACTATTTGGATTCGACTCGTCATCCAAGTGCCTTGTGTTGCTCCCCGCACCCCGCCCGCACCCGCACCCCGCCGCTCTCCGCCGCTCTTCGCCGCTCTAGCACCAACAGTTTTCAACACGCGCATCCAAGCAATCACTATAATGTTCGTAAGTTTGTTTTGTCTTGTTGACATCATATTATATGGTTTTATTTAGAACTGATTACTAAAAAGTTACTTGGATATATTTTAGGTCTGACAGCGAGTACTACAACGCCGCCGCTAGGAACGCCAACGCTGCCGCCACCGCAGCCAACAAGAAGAAGCAGCCAGCGACGTCGTCCTTCTTGTCGGAGGACGAAGCGATATTAGCCAAGTGAGTATATTTTAAACTTGCGAATATTTTATCTCGGTTATGGTTTATTAGTTTTTTGAATTAGATTAATTAGCTAATTATTATTTTTATTTACAGAACAAAAAGAAGAGAGCCTAGGGAGCCTGCAAGGAAGGCTGCAGCTCCTCCAAAACGCTGTGGCGGCTTGGAGTCTTACGACGAAGAAGAAAGGTAGTATTTAAATGTTATTATTTTTAGATGCATTTTATTAGAATCCAAACATCGATTTTATGTAACTAATCATTAACTATTTACTTACAGAACTAAAGGAAGGGAGCCCAAGTTGGCGCCTTCAAAACGTCAGCGTGTTAACGACTCTGACGAGGAAATCGAAAGGTAAATATATTGTTATTGTATTTAAAATTACTCAAACTTTTTCATGTATTTAGAAAGGGAAATGTTATTTAATTTGGAATCAATTTATTTTCAGAAGACGCAAGGAGCCAAAGGCGCCACCGAAGAGCCGCACTGCCGCTGCTGCCGCCGTCGAGTCCGACGACGACGGCGCTCCCGGGGTCTCTTCATTAGTCAGGTAAATAAATATATTTTGAGCATTATGTTCTGTTTGTTTAGAAAAAAGTTTTAGACATGATTTATTTATTATCTATTTGTAAGACTGATTATTAACATAACTTTTATAGCGTTTTTCCCAACATATAGAAACTATCGTACTACTTAAATGAAAACCAATCGCGCTTACATAAATCAAGCAGACTGCAGATTAATATTTTTAATTTATTTTCAGAAATAAGAAAAAGACAGCGCCGAAGAAGAAACCGACGGCTTCAGCAGCAGCGTCTAGAAAACACGCCGAAACGTGGCGTCTTTTGGACAGTGAAAGCGAGGACGAGGAGAGGTACCGCAACCGCGACAACGGGCTGCGGTCGAGCTACGCTAAGCGCGTAGCGGACGGGGTAGTACGACGCACCGCGCAGCTCGCTGGAGATATATTTATTGATCTAAAACTCTACAACGTGGCGGACATTAAAAATATTGACCCCCGGAAACGTTACGAAAAGGCCTCTCTTCACCTCGCTTTCCAAACACACCACGACGCAAATGAGTTGTATATTTTAAGACAATTTTTAGCTCGATGCAAAGACCAATTCCGTGAAGAAGGTTGGTTTTTCGCGGATAAAGAACTCAAAAAGTAATCATCCTTCTTCACGGAATTGGTCCTTGCATCGAGCTAAAAATTGAATTTAATTTTAATAATAATTTCATAAAAAAATTCAATAAATTTTATAAAGATTTATAAAAATTTAGTTTCAAGTTTTTTACCTTATGAAAGAGTCGATAGGTTAACCTACTTCCAGCAACCTTCAGTTTAAAACAAATCTTAATCTGAATCTTGAGTTCCTCTTAACTTTTTTAAAATAAACCTGATTTTTTTAGTTGATAATAATGGCAAATAAATCTATATATTGCACAGTATGTGATATGTCAATTAAAAGCAAAGCCTTTTCTTCTCATTTGCGAAGTAAGGTACATAAAGATAACAATGCAGTCAAAGAATGTGATGGTATTGAGAAAGTCAGTAGTGCATTTTGAAGCCGCATCGCCTCATATAGAGTGAGAGGCACAAGTGACGAGGCAACGCATACCCAGTGCCCACCTGAGGTTTTTTTGCGCTCCCTGCGTAAACCCGCCAAACAACTTGTCGAGGCGCGGCGCGAAGCGTTTGATAGCATCAAAGTTAACTTTGAATTGTTCGCAGAGTTTTCTTTACCTTCAGATGATAGACGAGATATTAAATCATTTTCTAGCGGGAACTGGGTGATTCAGAAACAATATGATTTCAATGAATTGTATAATAAAGTTGTGAGTTTGATCACAACTAAAGTTGATGAATTTGAGGAAAGAGAAAGTGGGTGGTGTTTTTTAGGAAATTTATATTTGGAAATTAATATTAACAAATACAATCCATTGAGAGCATCAGGTTTCATGGAACTTCCAAAATATATAAAATCAAAACGCGCATGTATAAATATCCAAAATAGAGATAACTTTTGTTTCTTATGGTGTATTATGGCTGCTTTATTTCCAGCTAAAAATAATAAACATAGAATTTCGTCTTATCCTCACTTCGAGAACATTCTTAATACGAAAGACATGACTTTTCCAGTAAACCTTTCAGATATTAAAGTTTTTGAAAAAAATAATCCAAGCATAAGCGTTAATGTTTACGGTCTAAAAAATAAAACTACCATAGTAGGCCCGTGGTATAAATCAATTCACAAAAGAAAGCATCATATAAATTTATTGCTTTATGAGAATGGTTTACGTTCACATTATTGTTTAATTACCAATTTGAGTAGGCTTATGAGGAATCAAGTTACAAAACATCATGGACAAATCTTTTTTTGTGATGATTGCATGGTGTTCTTTGCTAACAAAAGTAAACTTTCAAGTCATATTTGTGGTGGAGTCAAAACAGTTCTGCCTAAAAGTGGTTGTTTAATCCAATTTAACCATTTTGAGCTGATGCAGAACATGCCTTTCGTTATTTACGCAGATTTTGAGTCTCTGTTACAACAACACACAGATGAAGAAACCTCTAACTGTACCGAAAATATCCAAAAGCATATACCAGCAGCATTTGGCTACTATCTAGTTTGCTCTTATGATTCCTCTTTGAATCGTTATATTTCATATCGTGGACCTGACTATGTTCAAGTGTTCTTAGATAATCTAAAGACCGACGCAGTGCGAGTGCATAAGATACTGCAAAATGAGATTAAAATGTTACCAATGACTGAAAAAGAGCAGCATGACTTTTTGTCATCCAAAAACTGTTACCTATGTAATAAATTGCTTTTTGACGATAAAGTTAGAGATCACTGCCACTTAACTGGTTGCTATCGCGGCGCTGCACATTCTTATTGTAATATTCAGTTGAAACTTCCAAAATTTTTACCTGTATTTTTCCACAACCTTTCAGGTTATGACAGTCATTTGTTTATTCGGGAACTTGGTGAAACTCCTGGTAATATCAATGTAATAACAAAAACCAAAGAGAGTTACATTTCTTTCACAAAATTTATTCCCATAGGTAATAAAAAAAATGAATATATGCCGATTCGTTTTGTAGATTATTTTAGATTTTTAGGCACAAGTTTAGAAAAAGTAGCAGAGAGTTTAAATAAAGAAGATTTTTTTCACTTGTCACGCTTTTTTCCGAACAGAAACCATTTTGAGCTATTAACAAGGAAAGGCATTTATCCATATGAATATATGTGTGCCTGGACTCGATACGAGGAAGTTGAACTGCCCCCTCGTGATCTTTTCTTTAGTAGTATGAGTAATGAGACTGTTTCAGAAGCTGATTACGCACATGCTCTCTGTGTTTGGCAAACTTTTAATCTGCAAAATCTTGGCGAGTATACTGATTTATATTTAAAGTCAGATGTTTTACTTCTTTGTGATGTTTTCGAAAAGTTTAGGTACACTTGCAAACAAAATTATAGATTGGATCCCGTGTTTTATGTTTCAGCCCCCTCTTTAAGTTTCGATAGTATGTTACTTAAAACGGGGGTAAAATTGGGGTTAATAGAAGACTTAGAAATGATTCGGATGATTCAAAGCGGTATTCGTGGGGGAGTTTGTTTGTGTTCTACTAGATACGCTCGTGCTAATAATCATTATTTATCCGACTACGACTCCTCTGCTGATGATAATTATTTATTATACATTGATTGCAATAATTTATACGGTTTCGCAATGTGCTGTTACTTGCCATATTCTAACTTTGAATTAATACAAAATATAGAACTAACAAGTACAGACATTCTTAATATTTCTGATGAAAGTGACACAGGATACATTTTTGAAGTAGACTTAGAGTACCCTGAAAAATTACATAACATTCATAACGACTTACCCTTCTGCCCTCAAAAGTTTATTCCTCCGGGTTCAAAAAATTCTAAATTAATTCCAAACTTGTACGATAAGTACAAGTATGTCATACATTACATTCATTTGAAAACCTGTTTGAAACATAGAATGAGATTGAAGAAAATTCATCGAGCGATTAAATTCAGTCAAAGTCCGTATTTAAAACAATACATTGACTTAAATACTGAATTACGAAAAAAAGCAAAGTCTCAATTCGAACAAGATTTTTTTAAATTGCTAAATAATAGCATTTTTGGTAAAACTTTAGAGGATACGGAAAAACGATTGAATGTTAAATTAGTAAATCAGTGGACTGATACTAGTAACAAAACAAAAAAACATTTTACAGCAGAACAACTCATTGCCAGGCCCAATTATCATAGCTCCACAATTTTCTCAGAAAACTTCGTTGCTATCCAATTAAAACCAGAAATTATAACTCTTGATAAACCAATTTATATAGGATTTTCAGTCCTTGAAATATCTAAAAGTCATATGTATGACTTTCATTACTCTGTGATGAAACCTTTTTACGGTTCCAATCTAAAACTTTGCTATACTGATACCGATAGTTTGTTGTATTCCATAAACACTTATGATGTGTACAGAGATATGAAACTTAATTTCCTTCAATATTTTGATACAAGTAACTATATAGGAAATAATATCTATAATATTCCTCAGCAGAATAAAAAAGTGCCAGGTTTATTCAAAGATGAATTAGGAGGTCAACTTTTAATAGAATTTGTAGGCCTTAGATCTAAACTATACTGCATAAGAACTGAAAACAAAGTAATAAAAAAAGCTAAAGGAACCAAGAAATCTGTCATTAAAGGACTCAAATTGGAGGACTACAGAACTGTATTGCTTAATAGTTGTCTAATAAGAAAAAAGAATATGATGTTTAGATCACTAAAGCATGAAGTTTTTACACAATCGCTTAATAAAGTAGCTCTGTCTTTTAAAGATGATAAACGAATAATTCTGAAGGATAAAATATCCACTCTTTCATGGGGTCATAACTCTACTTTAATTTAACATATTTTTATTTATTTTTTAAGGTATTTAGGTTTAAGTTTTTATGTTGCACTTTAAAAAATAAAATTTAATATTACGTAAAGCTACTTTGAGTTTTATTTGTATTACTTACACCTTTTATTGTAAATTAAGACAGGTCAAGTTTGACACTTGCACATGACTTTAGTCTCTATTGCGATTAAGATAAACATAACACAAAGTCCAACGTGTCACACTTGATGTGCTCTTGACTGTACCTTATTATTGAAGGCAAAAATGCGAGTATGCGTTTTCATGTTCTAACATGTTGTGGACATGCGCTGTTCGTTCGTTGCACTTATGATGACGCAACACAAACGCGACGCGAGCGCGATATATTTTTATTCAGTTTTATTCTAGCCTTCGATTAAGTAACAATGAGCGCTCATAAAACAAGTTACATCGCGGTTAATTCCTGCTCTACCAGACAGGAGGATCCAAAATTTAGTGTTACTATAGAAGTGCAACAGATACGTGAAATAAAAGGACATGCTAAAGCCAGAACTTTAGCAAAAACTGTGTACGGAGCCGACGACCTCAACGACAGAGTGATGCAAGCTGCGCTCCACACCATGTTCCTTGTCTCCAGGGAGCTGGGCGACCGTTCGGAGCTCAGAGATGTGAGTACCTAAACTACAATGTTGTTATAGTATTCTTGTAGAACTAACGTACTAGTTGTGCATAAATTTTGAAGTGCATTTATTTAAATATACTTTTATTTTACAGTTACTTGTGGACGCAGAGACAAACGGGGCGGACGTTTAAATCAACCCTATTCACGCGATTACTACTCGTACATTAAAAAGTAAGAACTATTTATAATTCGTATTTTATTGTTACAATTATATTTGTGCACATGTATTTTATAGGTATTTCTTATTTTTACAGATCACAATGGCTGCCGCTATGTTCAATGTTTCGGAACCTTATTATGTTCAAGAAGCAGCATTACCTTTCGAGCAAGAGTTTCCTGAATTACGCAACAAACCCGTTTCAGAAGGGCAACAGAAACGAAAAAGGAAAGGAAAGTCTACAAAATTGCAACAAAAACTAAAAAAGGACAAGGCAATCGTTTCGTACGTCAAGACTAAGGCTGATAAAAGGGGATATCGACTTATTAAAATCAAGGTGTACGACATGTGCGAAGGCGGCAACAGCGACGGAGGGTTCGACAGCGCGGGCGCGGCGCAGCAGGTCGCCGACGCAGACGGCGAGGACGGCGCGCTGCTCAGCGCACAGTACATCGTCAAGGACCCAGTCGATCAAATTTTAGATCAAACGGAGTGTTTGATTAATAAGATATCAAAATCTTTGTTTAGTAATAACTTTGTTAATTAAGTTTTTAGTTGTAAAATAATTATATTTCAATAAAAATACTTGTGTTAAAATCTTATATTTTTCATTTTGTCTTCCCCAGTAGGTAAATAATTAATTATTATTTCACTTAGAAAAAAACTAGTAAACTAAATGTATTAGGTTTATGTTGTGGAACTTGAATGAATAATAAAAGGTGATTTCTTTTTGATTTTTTTCTAAGTGGAATAATATTTACTACTCAAAACGAAATAAGATACAGAAGGTTTTTTTGATTTGTCATTAATTGCAATTTTTCAATTAAAGTTCTATTACTTTTATCATTCTAAAGATATATATCAAAAAACCTGCTGTCCCTTTTTTTTTGTTTTGAGTAGTATAAAACAATAGAATGTCGTAAATAAAACAGTTAGTTAACAAAAAATTATTTATTCAATGAAAAAAGGTACATGCTATTATCAAAGTACCATGTTTTTAGACAAATTACATTCTTTAAAGCACATTGCTTTTTATGATAATAACAATTGAAGTTCAAACTATTTTTACAATATTTTTCATGTAGATTTACAAAATTTGGAATTCCATTCTCACCAAAATCAATTATTGTTAAACTTTCTTCAGCTAATTTGCTTATCCATTGCTGCTTTTCTCCTCCTTTTATTAAAATACGTTTATCTTTTAACATTGGTTTAATTAATCTTTCAAATTCACGATAGTCAATGTGGCCTTCCTTCCAATAGATACCTCTATTCTTCTCAATCCAGGATACTTGTCGTTTTTCTTCGTATGACAATTTTGAATATGAATAGGGCGGTTTAATCAAAAAGACTTGAGTATATTCCATAGTAGCTTATGCAAACTCTTTGATAATAAAGTTGTTTTTAGAATTCTTGAATCCTTGCACGTCAACAAAAATAGTGTCAATGTTCATTTTATTCAGGATATTTTTCGGACTAGACTTGTTAAGGGCTTATACTCTACGACACAATCGTTTAGAATGAGACAGTATGCTGAAGTCTGATCAGGAATAGCAGAATTGCTTTCAATTTCAACACGTACATTTACTACCGGCCCAGTTTTTAAGTTATCCGACTGACGCGAGCAATCGACGACAAATAAAGGAGCAACTTCTTTAAATTGTTTAACACTCAACAAGGGTTCTATGCGACGACCGTAATAAGACTGTTGAAATCTCGCATATTGTTCATATAATAAAGCCAGTCTGTCTTCTGAAAAATCTGTGTTTAAATTTTCATAAGGAAAGTAATTTGAATTAAGATAAACTCTAACGTCCCGCAAATTACAGTGATCGAACCTCGACATGTCCTCGTCAGAGTTATTTTTTCTGTTAGTCTGTAAACCTATGACAACATATCTAGGCTTTTCAATTTGAGATGAAGTTTTAATAGACCAAGTGTGTTTTGTAGTTTGAGGCAGCAATGGATATTCGTACAAGTCGCAATTTCTATAAGCTATTTGAATTGGTCGATCTTTTTCTAACAACCGAAGAAAGTTTATTCTTTCTTTATCTGCTACCTTTACATGTGGCACACGCCATATTATTTTATGAATAATAATATCATTAACAATTTCGCCTGTATTCAGTTTCAGAGCGTTTAGATTAGTATTACTTCTTAAAAGAATAAGCTCATGCTTGCAATTTATAATAACTTTTTTATAATCCTCGGCAAAACCAAGTAAGTTGCGTAGAGGTATTGATGCAGAAAAATTACCATTCTGAACATTTTTTGTACCATCAATATCCCAACCCCACGCTTTTGCCATTCGTGATTCATTGATATTCATTGATAATAAGGATTTTATAGTTGTAGTGATTCCTGCGTTTTTAATTTTGTCTATCTCTACGCCATTGAGTTCGTAACGAATGTCTTGAAATAGGTACAAAAGTGGATTGTTTGTAAAATTTATACTTTTAACTTCTTCTTGATTTTCTCTTTTCACAACTTTGACGGTACCCTCCAAATACAACGTGCTGTCAGATGGCAACACGTATAAGTCCTGCTGGTTGATGGGTATATGAATTTCATCATTTCTGTTGAAGGTTGTGATGTACGGCTTATATGAATGAAACTCGATGCTATCTATAGTATTATCGTAAACAGGAGAACTTGATAAGTTTAAAATACTCATTTTATTTCAATAATCCGATCAGTTTAAGAAAGTGTATATTTTCTTTAGTTAATTTTTTTGGTGCTTCTTTGCAGATAGCTGGATTTGTACTGATTCTTGATTGTTGTTGAAGCATGTTTTTATTACTCTTATAATTTTGTTCTGTTACTTGTGAAGGTTTTCATTTATTATTGTAGTCAATCATCTTTTTTTCAGATGTAAATACAATAAAATTTCCTCACCTCTTAAATTTACTAAGCTATTATTAGCGTCCAATATTCGTATGTTAATAGATGCAATATTATTTTGGTTAACAGGAAAGTAAATCACGTTTCTTGGTATCTCAATGATTCTATATCCTGGTGGCACATTAGGAGCAAATTCATGTAATATATGACTTGAATTTCCATTAATAAATGAGCCGCTCACCATATCACATTCGATCCGTATCACAGTTGTTGATAAAATGTTTACAGGGAACTGTGATTCGTGTAATATACCTGCACCAAGTGTTTGTTTATCAAACCCCAACAGCTTTCCAAGAGAGTTTTCTTTTTCAAAGTGTATATCTTTTGTACAGTAAATGGATGTTTTTAAGTATTATTGTTACAATATAACTTACAAACTGCTCCTTGGATATTCTTTTTCAAATAATCACTAATGTCTTGAAACTCATATGCTCCTTCAGGTAATTCAATAAATTCTTTATCGCCGTAGTAAAATTTATTATTTTCGCTATCTATATTTGGAATAGAGTTGAAAGTTGAGAGGTACAGTAAAGCACATTCGTATTCACCTTCCAGTTGTAAAGAGGGGAAATAGTTAGTGTTTATAGCAGACTTATTTCCTGTTATGGATAGTGTGAGAGACATTTTGCAAATGATAAAACAAAATCTCATGAACAGTCTTTTATACGCGTTTATTCCAGAAATCTCTTAAATATTTTAAACATAAGTGTCCACAATTTATAGTATTAAACTCCTGGTATTTATTATAATTATAATTAATAATTTTTGTGTTGAGATAATGAATTAATTCAATAGGAGGTTTTAGGTCACCATAGCTATCAAAATACTCGCAATAGTCTTTGTTTTTTACATAGGCTACCCAATGCGTTCCTCGATTATAAGAGTGATCTAGGTTTACTATACCACACTCCAATTGTTTGGGTTTCTTTGGCAATCTATCTCTCATATACACTCCTCTAAAATATGGAATATCAGCAGAGTGGTATAATATATCAATATTGGTGAGAGCACGATTAGGCAGCCTTTGCTTTAGTTTTTTGACTTTTTTATAAACAATCCTTCTCCCTTTTTGTATGGTTTAATATATAAACCTTTGCCAACCGCTAAAGATTCCATGGCTCTATTATGACGATGAGATTCTTGCAGGTTTTGCTGAGCTGCCTTGTAGTCATTCATAGTTTTCGCAATTCCAGCTGCACCTCCAGCTAAAGTGCCTAACGCAGACAATCCCGCAAATATTGGAATCAAAGGTAAAATTCCTCCTGTTTTGGGAAGCGGTATTACACGAGGTAGCCGAACTTTATTTTTTGCTAGAAATTTTTTTGCTGCAGTGTACGCGACTTGAATTGCATTTTTTTTACTGCACGGTTTTATCTTCTTGAGTTGTTGGCGAATTTTTGAAACAATACACCTAAAGTTCTTCATTCCAGCACCAGACTTAACTTTTGCCTTCATGACCTTGCTAACTAGCCAAGATGCCAGTTTTTCTCCTTTTCCAGCACTTTTTGATTGGAGTCTTCTTTGTGCCATGTCCATCAATTGTAAATCAGCCTTGTGCCGGTTGTTTAGGTCAGAGTAATTTGAGTAAGCTATATCGTGTTGCTTACAGGCTTCGTCAAGTTCATTGACGCCCTTATCTCCCCGCAGTAATCGTTTCTTTAGTTTGGTTCCTGGCCCGCAATAATTATAACCAGGTAAGTGCAACTCAACAGGTAGGTTATTAATAAGATTATTTATAAGTCCTTTGCCTTGCATGACCATTAGCAAAATGATTTCTTCATTCATAGAACTGCCTTTTTATCGATCCAGCTATTTTCGGTATCATCAAAACCTAGCCATTTAACAAGTAATTTATTTCCTTTTTTCTTTAAAATCCTTTCAATTAAGTACACATTAGGATGTTTTGTTTTCTGAAGTTCTTGTTCGTAAAAACAACCCAATACAGGTTGGTTCCTTTGATCCTTTAAAATGTAAGTTATAGGCTTAGTATTGTTCGTTTTTTCGATTTGAAACACTTCTGTCGACCAATTGGGCGTATAACCTTTTGCAAAATCACTTTTATGCTTGCTGATTCTAACGAAATCATTAGGTTTCAGTTTTGCTTTTTTTGATTTTAGAATTATACGCTTTTTTTGAATGTTTCTTTTTACAATGCTTTCATTATTATGATCAACATCGATTGGTTTAAATTCTGTTACTCGATGCTTGGTATTGTTGTATTCTTTAACAACATTACTAAGAGTTTGTTCTATCCATTTATAGCTCCCATTGTAACTAAAAATCTTAAATAGTTTAGTTTTGAGAGTTCTAATCAACCTCTCAATAATCGACGCTTTTTTAACCGAATATGATGAATAGTGATTGATATTTAAAAATTTCATCAATTTAGTAAAATTGTCGTTATAAAATTCAGTACCCATATCTGTTTGTAAATTTTTTGGGTGTCGGGATGATTTCTCAAAGATATCTTTAAATGCGAGTGTAACTTCAATTTTGCTTTTTGTCTTAAGTGGTGTTGTCCATACATATTTCGAAAAACAGTCTATTATCGCTAATATATAACTGTACCCTTTATTATACTGTTTTAAATTTCTTAAGTCAATCAAATCTGCTTGCCACAAATCGTCTATCCCTTTCAATAACACATTTCTTCTTAAAAAGTTTTTTCTTGCTGCTTTATGAATTTCATCAACTATTGCTCGTTTTATCATTTTTTATTGCTCTATGCGTCTCCTTTTTTACCTCAAATTCGAAGTACAACTGATCCCTAAATTTTAACAATTCTTTATTTATAATCCTTAAAGCTAATATTTCAACATCTTCTTTAGAACAAAAATTGCGTAAAAGTGCGTCAATATATTCTTTATTCACAGCTTCGTCATTTGAAATCGGTTTCCTTAAACCCCTTAACTGTTTTTGTTGCAAATCAAAAACACCTCCTTCTGTTAGAAAAAGACATCTTTCCGCAATTTCGAAGACATCAGAAAATCGTAATGTTTTGTGCACATGATGACCAAATTTATCAATATTCATTCTGACTGCCGATTTGCAGAGCTTGATTAATGCGAATGACAAATAAATGGTGTAGTTTTGTTATTTATTGATTTATTATCCCACTTTCTCTCAACTCTTCTATGATAGATATTATTTCGTTATTATGCCCGTTGTTACCTGCTTCTTGAGAAGCTATTAATAGCTTTTATCTTTCCACTAGTTCGTTTGGATCGTCCCAATAAACATAATCTACATTTGGTTTCCATTGTTTTATAGTAGGTAAACCTTGTCCTTTAACGTTATCTTTTGCATTTTCTGAATAGTGTTGTACCGCTTTAAATAACGGACGAATCACTTCCATGTATTTTTGTCCTTTATTACTTTTTATTGGTTTTGATGGATCAAATCCTTGCCTATGTGCGTTTGTATCTAAAAGCATATTTTTATAATTTAAAGCATCTTCTTTTGTGACTACATGTAAGTCAAATTTCCTCTTACGTAGTAGTTCATTTAGTCCTGGCGTAAAGTTATAGTTTTTTCCAGCTACTGTAATTACATTTTCATTATTATTCAAAAGAACCCATCTTCAGCTTTCCATTATCATGTCTTATTCCAAAAGGAATATCTCGCAAAACTGTAGAAGACCATGACCAGCTAGATGTATTTCCTTCAGGTTCTCTCGAGACCACTGTCTTAAATGAGTCATCAGACGAATCATTTTCTTTAACACGTTCATTATCACTCCCATTTTCATTAGATTCATCACATGAGTTTTCATCACTCTCATTAAAGTTATCATTTTGTATTGTTTCATTTAAAGAATCAAAAGAGTTATCAGGATATGAATCACTTTCTACATCAGATTCAGTACTTGAGTTTTTTGCTGTTTTGGGAGGATTAAATTTTCTACTTTTGGACTTAACAATTTTATTTAATGGGTCTGTAATTGGTTTGAACACTGTTTCTAAAGCCTTCTCACTCTCGTTTTCTATTTCTCTCATTTTTTTAACTTTTTTTTTAATTGCTGCTGCTGCATCTACAATTTTTCGTTTAAGTGTTTCATCCATTATAACTATAGATATTGCTTTTGAGACAAACAAGTTGTAAATGATTATATTTCAATAATATTTTATATTTATAAGACAACAAAAGTGTCGAACTTCTTTCTGTAGCAACCATTATTTTTATTACAATCTTTATTGATAACCAAGTAACTATAAGGTTCTGTCCATATTTTTGCGCACATATCTCGAAACTGAGACCATGACATATCAGTAGTGACGTGCTCATCATACACATGTCTCATATTCGTATCATCTTGTTTAAAAAGAACAATTATATTTGCATTGTCTCTAATAAGTTGTTTTGGTACTTTACTGTATGTTTGATTTAAATAAAAACTGTCTATGTTTTTATGCCGGCCCATAGCAAAGTAATCTCGAATATTATTTTGATTTTCACAGGATACATCATCGAAAATTATTATTGAATCACATTTAGCATCTTGCGGACTAATGACTTTCTCATTTTCGCGATATTTAGCAAATGATACCCCAGGTACGAGTCTTAAAACATTTTCTAAGAAATTGTACTTTGGCTGATGAAGGGTCTTAGAGTAAACATAAACATTTCGATAGCGCAGTCCATTTTTATGTAGAAGTAAACCAATCATTAAATTTGTCTTTCCGTAGTTGGAAGGACCGCAAATTATTGACCTGATTGTATTTGGTAAAAGTTTTCCATGACGTATCTTTTTACTGTTTAGATCCGGACAAATTTTTTCAACCTCTAAACTTATTGTTTGTTTTTCAAACTTCATGTTGTACTATTATTTACAAATGCTAAATTAAGAATGATAAAAAATAGTAATGGTGCAAGTATTTAAATTAATGTTTGCTACAAAATACAGCGGTTCATCTTCCGTTTCAATAATAGTCTGCTATTTCGCCATAACAATTGAATTTCTCGTGAGGTGCTGAAAGGTATATAGTACCTTTCGAGATCGCAGTCATGGGAGTCGCACCTTTTGGTACTTTTTGCGATTGCTAAATTCTACTAAGCTCCGGTAAGTTTGTGACTTTTGGGGATTGTAAATCACCATTTTCGGCAATAAGCGAGTGCGGCGAGATTTTGGCGGAAAATGGTGAAGTTCAATTCCCAATAGTCACCTACTTAGATAATCTGTGTAAATTTCAACTGTCTACCTATTACGGTTCATGAGATACAGCCCGCTGACAGACAGACTTCGGAGGCATATTAACAGGGTCCCGTTTTTCACCCGTTGGGTACGGAACCCTAAAAAGAGTGCATTTTAAAGAAAATTTGGATATTATTTTGAATAAAATGTTTAGGTTCTTAAGTAGGTAATAGTCAAAGCTAGATTTCTCATCATCCCATACACTTTTTGATGCTCTGCCTGCCTACCCCGATATAGGCGTGAGATTACACTCAATTACACATACAGGAAACATCAGCCAAATTATTCTCTGTTGTAGATAAAACCATTACAGTCACTTAGAGCGCTGTTTCTTTAATTTCAATTTTGATAATGATTACACTCATGATAACTTTTGAATGGTATGTCCGATTTGAATAATTAAAAAAGCGATTTACAGTTACTGATAAAGCCTTGAATACGAAGTCATTTATTTGGATAATGATAAATAGATACGAATGATTTGGCCTAAATAGTCTGTACCGGCGTAACTAATGCATATTTTAATATAAAAAAATAGTTATTGTGACATAACTGAAATAGTTAGACATATGGTATTGTGGACTTTTTTGTAGATATTTGTGTCTTCTATAAACCTGTAGTATATTACTTTGCTCTATTGTTAATAGTTTCGGTAGCGTACGAGATATAAGGATACTATTTGGTATTTTTTTCATACCTTGGGTTACATTATCGAAGTTTTCATACAGAACCCAAACTTTTTTGAAAACATTTTATAGCTTATGTTCACCACGAATAATGCAGGTTTCTAATGGTGAAAGAATTTTTCAAATCGGTCCAGTAGTTTCGGAGCCTATTCGATGCAAACAAACAAACAAACAATCAAATTTTCCTCTTTATAATATTAGTGTAGATAGTGTAGATGTAGTTTAGATACATAAGTAAGTTTGCAAGTAAGTGATCACCTTCATGTAGGTTAATTATAAGGTGTATTATGCAGTTGTAGTATTGTTAATGGGTTTATCTACTCTCATATCGTTAATCCTCAATAATGCGTTCAAAAATTGTAGGTTAACATCTTCATAATGTCAATCTGTGGTTAAAAACACTCCAAGCAGCACTTTTTTATCTGTATGAGTGTATTATGAAGTATTGAATTTACTAATAGTCATCGCGGGAGACCATAGATTTATTACTTCGCGCGTGGCGCTTTTAACCAGATTGCGCTCTTCCAAAAATTAAGCGAGCAGAGTAGGACGTAAGATGAGAGGAAGCTGTCCCTTTCTAATAGATTTAGATAGAGACAACATCAACAAAATTTCATGCAAAATCTTTGCTAAAAATCATTTTACCAAAGAGTTTTTAATCCAGATAAATCAAAAGAAAATGATTTTCTGCATTTATCAATATTTAATTAAAACTGAGAGAGAAGTTTATACTTTGCACGTTGAAAATTATTCAAATAAGTATTTAAAAGTACGTTTAAATAAAAATTTGTGCACGGAAACTTTTTGCACGGAAATTGTGCAAACTTCATTAGTATGGCAATAATTAGAAAGGGACGAAGTAAATCGACTACGATGTCTTCAAAGAAATTTGACCTCATAAAGAAGTAATATATAAGATATAATTCGTCACAAGTAGGGATGTGTGCATGCTTTCATCTATCGATAGTCGATAAGTCACACGAGGAAAAATCGATGTCGAAACTTTCACCAAAAAGTTGAAGTACTAAACTTAAATAAAAGGCAAATCTGTTAAAAGCAGTTATTAAATTCATTCAGGAAAATAATACTTTAAGTATTTTTTACTAACGGTGATTTCTTACGTAGCTGTTTAATACCAAACTTCTTACTTACTTACTAAAAGTACGGTTGCGGTGGAGGCAAGAGGGGTAGCAGGTGTAAAGGTTATATATATCTCTAGCTTACATACAAATTATGTAGGATTTTAAATTTCGTGTGCAATAAAGAATATTGTATTGTATTGATTTTAACACAAACTTTTATCCCTCAATGCAGGGGGTGCATTTGCGATGGTTTTGCAAACATGCTGAAATACGGGTCTGTGGTTTTCTCCTAAGTAGCTCAAATCAAAATCAAAGCGTTGCATGTGCACAACAGTTGCTCCATGTTTTCGCTTTCCTCACCACATGCTTTTAAATCTTTTAAAGTATTGTTTTTAGCGAAAAACTTTAAAAACCTTTTTTGTTTTCCTTTAAGATCTTAAATCATAAATGTTTGGTCCAAACTAGCTTAGATACAAATATCCCGTATCTTCTCGATTTTGGTCATCATTCTTCACTTTTGTTTAAGGATTACCTTCAGTAATCTTTTGTCATACTTACTTCTTATACTTTCTTCTTCGAAATATGCTGGGTAATCCCATTATAGTTTAGATGCAATTCATTTTTAAATGAGTGTTTTGACTGGGGTTACTCTACATAATTCTTGTCTCGCGTGGGTTGGTAACGGAAAAGAGATTTAGCTACGCATCACAAGTGAGAGCTATGAAGGATATACGGAGAACTTGTTGGTGCAATAGAGTCACTCAGTGACTGGGGGGAGGGAAATTGCCCTTCAAACTCTTTATGTCTCTCGTTATAAAACCGTTATTGATCTAGGCTGGCCATGCAAGCAATAATACTATACCCGTATCAAGTACAGACTCCACACCTGGAGGTGTGGGGCTGGCTAATTATTTTCAGTTTAACTTATTTCAAAACAAACAAAGGGATTCGATGATGTCGATCAATTTCTGCCCGGAGGGATTTCAGGAAGAGCTCATTTTATAGGAGTGCCTTGTTTTCCTAAAGGAAGACTGTATGCTTTGTGTGCCTGGTGGGCTCGGTGACCGACTCTGGTATGGGTGGCTATAAGAAATAGTCCAATACCCTGTAAACCCTGGACGAGTCAGTGATTGTCCCTTCAAGGTGGGCCACGCGGGAGTCGGGTTTAACGCGGGACATGAACATACCGGGTGGAAACATCATCACCTTCTGGGTTGTACTGTGGTTAGTTAGTTCCACTCTACACATACACTAACCCTAGTCTTTACTGTAGTTTAAATAGTTCGATGGGATATCCTGCTTCGCGAGGATGATCAGAATCCTGACGATCCAGTTGGATTGTTAGGGTAGTTAGCGTCATATCACTGTGCTCTGGGTAGTGGTACGCCTCGGACCTAGGAATAAGGGTAGAGGAAGCCTAGGACGAGCTGTTTGGGGCGACGGTGGTGCTCCAAACTTGGGGATTGTCCCCACATTTTTTTTATTAATTCATTCCTCTAACAAAGGTCTCTTTTCAGAAAATTCAATGGTCACTACGTAAATTAAAACTTGAAATTATAATATACATAAAATTGTTAAACAAGTGGATAGAATGGAATCATAAACAAAATCAAGATCTACAATAAAAGTTCTTTCAAGATATTAAATAAAACCAAGTTATTAGTTTTTTGTAAAGAAAATATTTATTAGAATAAACAAGAGAACTACCAAGTGTGTTTTTCATTCATTAGTCAACCTCTCCACCATAGAATCTGATACTACAAACCAATAATATTACATTATTGATTAAACACAACAAATGGGTTAAAATTAACATAATTTTATTGGAGTTATGTTGCTAGACGAAATAATTGGCCAATCTTAAAGTATGTGACTTGAGGATTCTAAAGAAAGGATTCTCAGATCAGTACAGTACCTATTACAATACTTATTAAAGTACTTTTGCTACGTCTAGTTTAGTGTAGACAACACTAAGATTAGAATCTCAAAGTACTAAGTTAGTTGAAATTAACATACTCGGCATGCATTATATACAACATTTAAAGACTGTTTTTTTTTTAATCTAGGATTTAGTACTAAACTTTAGAATCTAGTTGCCTATTAGAGGCTAAGGGATGGTTCCCTAACTTACAGCTAGGTTTTAGTTGTACCTAGGCCACTATAGTTGAGCTTGGTGATCATCAGAATTCTATAGGGGTGTAAGTACATTATATACTATTGTAGGCTTTATGGAAGGATATTCCTTGGCATCGTATGGTCCGGAGGTGTGGGCCATACACTAGTTTGTAAGCTAGGCCTACGGAAGCAGTGGGTTTCTCCACTTTAAGTATTTGACGTGCCAGCTACCTAGAGGTTTACCCTGCATGTCGATTAGGTCATACACCAACGGAGATGGCTTATGTGAAACCCTACATTTTGCAAATTTAGGGGCTTGTTTTTTACTAAAGTATTTCTCTTTATAGCTTTGGTAGTATGTATGTTTCCAGACTACGTCGCCTACGTTAAACTCCGGGCACTTAGCACGCCTAAGGTTATAGTTACAAGCGTTCCTAGCGTGTGCTTGTAGTAATGCTGATTGTACCTGGTCAAACATATTAGAAAGTATTCCTAGGATTTCTGCATACTGACCTCGAGGCTGGAAAATGATTTCTTTGATATCTGAGTTAAGGTAATGCGATCCGTCAGTAACAAGTTCTCTGCCATGGACTAGGAATGCGGGTGTGTAACCCGTTACCTCACTCACTGAGCTATTTAGAGCAAACTGGACTTTTGGGATATGTAGATCCCATGAACGTTGGTCGTTATTTTCAAAAATTGATAATGAAGTTATCATTGTCTTGTTGTAGCATTCAACTGTATTGACTTGTGGACTGTATCTAGGAGTATAATGCACACTAGGTATTTTATGTTTAAGAATAGCATAGAATAGAATAGAATGGAATAGAATAGAATAGAATAGAATAGAATGGAATGGAATGGAATGGAATGGAATGGAATGGAATGGAATGGAATGGAATGGAATGGAATGGAATGGAATGGAATGGAATGGAATGGAATGGAATGGAATGGAATGGAACGGAATGGAACGGAATGGAACGGAATGGAACGGAAAGGAACGGAACGGAACGGAACGGAACGGAACGGAACGGAACGGAACGGAACGGAACGGAACGGAACGGAACGGAACGGAACGGAACGGAACGGAACGGAACGGAACGGAACGGAACGGAACGGAACGGAACGGAACGGAACGGAACGGAACGGAACGGAACGGAACGGAACGGAACGGAACGGAACGGAACGGAACGGAACGGAACGGAACGGAACAGAACAGAATAGAATAGAATAGAAAAACGTTTATTCTCTGTAAACACATACAGTACATAAAATACAATATTTCTAGCTTATAAGTACTACAAAGTAAAATCACAGTTATACATAGAAGGCAACATGAAATCAGTAGTTACTTACATAAAATAATCCTATTCTAAAGAGAAGCATCAACAAAGTGTCAACTATGTACTGTTTGGGACAGAGAAAAGGTTCAGAATCAGCATATTGTCACAGCAAGCTGTGACGCTGTTCATTCTGCCCAAACCCTGAGGTGAGTAAGAAAGAGCGATACAGAAAAGACTTAATATAAAAAATAATCTGTATATTTATAGAGTTACCAAAAGGAGCTAGGGATGTAAACAAGTAGGTAATATAAATATGTGTTGAATACATTTACTTATACTATATAGTTAAATAATATCATTTGGAAAGTGTCATGTAAGATATGCTAATGTATGTGTGCGTATGAGTTTAGCTAATGTATGTGTGCGTATGAGTTTAGAAATATACTATGGAGATTAATTTGGTACTTTTGGACAGCTATTTGATACAATGTTATACCTACATTCATCCTGCATTTCAAAAGATGTTTTTTAAAATTTAATTTAAAACTAGAAATAGATTTAACATTTCTTATAGGAGGGGGTATGTTGTTCCTAATTTTGGCAGCATTATATCTGAAGCAGCCACAAAAAGCCGTTGACTTATGATAAGGAAGAAGAAGGGGAGCGACACAAGTCCTGGTTCTGTCATTTTCACGCGCCGAACGCCATGTTAGTTTTTGAAAAAGATACGAAGGAGATTTTGAGTTGATTACCCCAAACATTAACGCTGCATTGTAAAGTTTAAGCCGTTCTTGCATTTTTAAAGTGTTAGATGAGTACAAGTAAGGAGTAACATGCGCACGTGGTGGGATCTTAAAGCAATACCGCGCACAAGCATTCTGTACTCGCTGTATCAGCTTCTGAGACTTAGCTAATAAGCAAGGGCCATACACAGTAATACCATAATTAAGTTTTGCCAAGACCAGCGCTTCACACAGAGCTACACGCAAATCTACACTAATGAAGTCACGAATTCTATACAGTACCTTTAGCCTGTAAAAACCATAGAATACATGAAACAGAGTTAGAAAGGCAATGCTGACAATTTTGTACGAGAACCGGTGTCGCCAGTTTGCACACATTTACACGATGAATTATATTTTCACTACATAAAAAAACTGCTAGCTATTTGTCGTCTACTGGTGAATCGAAAAAGTCAAAAGAGCCAAATCCAAGCAATCAAAAATTTACCGTATTACATTACGTTATAACATTATTTTCAAAAACGTCAAAATCTGACGTTTTTAGGTGAGAAAGAGACAAAGATAAAATGTGGCCATACTAATAAAGTTTGCACAAAACGGTTCAAAAAGTATCCATTGGACCTGCCTTTGTTTTAACTTTCCTTTGAAATATTTCCCTAACAATATATTTATAAATGTGTGCAACATTATGCATAATTCCTTGGGGCAGGCGCTTTCTGGCATAGTAACATCGTCTCTGTGACAAAATAATTTTAAAAATTAACAAAGTGTAAATACTGCAGACCTTTAAGAATTTATGTGTTTATTGTGACTTAAATATTTGGTGATATCGTTTGTGGCGTGTTTTGTGCGAACAGAGAGCAAAAATTTTAACAAAACTGTAGTGCACCTTTTTCAACAAATAATACTCTAAAAAACTTGAAGTGAATAAAACTAAAACGTAAATAGTATAATTTATGACCTAAAGTAACGAACTTAAAACAAAAAGTATGAAAATAGAGTGCATTTTTTAAATTATTCAATGTAACGGACATATATTGATAAAAACACAATGAAATGACCTTTGGACCCGGCGACACTTGTATGGCAAAAAGTTAAGCGCCTGCAGCTTTGCAAATAGCAACACAATCAATACAATAATCTGATTTTGTTTTTTGTAGGCATTTACAGTCTCTTCCATTCATATTTCTAATCAGATCTTGTTTATTTTGAAATCAATATGCCGCCGCTAACCCAATTTGAATGTGCAAAATGTAAAAGAAAATGCAAGAGAAACGACTATATGACATGCAGTACGTGTAAAGAAGTTTTATGTCTTGACGTATGCTCGAACGTATCAAGACAGCGGTACGTCCTCATGGAAGTACCAAAAAGATCAAAATGGAGGTGTAATGTTTGTGTTAAAAAAACGATTACACCAGTTATAAAGCAAACAAAGGTAGCCACAAAGAATGCGGAAGTGCCTAAGCCGGAAATCGAAAATTGTACCCGGATGGAATCTACTTGTGTCGAAATGATAAACTCTACCTCAAACACTCTACCAACAGGAAATAAACCTGATGAAGACACTTTACATTCTTTACAATTGTCAATTATACAGCCCAAAAGCTCGCCAAATAAGATTGATTGCGGGGAAAGCCGTAAACAAGAAGTTAAAGCTAACGTTTCAACATCTAACTCATATGAAGCACTGGCTGGCTCAATAGAATCAGATAGTGAAAATGATTGTACCATATCCGAAGAGAAAGGAGAAAGTCCTGGCTTAAGAAGAAGCTGTCCAGAACTAAATACCCTAATAATCAATAGCGAGTTAGAAGAACTTAGAGAAAAGGTAGTCAACTTAGAAATGTTATTAAAGTCAGCAGATAACGAGATAGAGAAAATGATAATAGAAAATTATAGGCTTACAGGAGAACTAAATAAATACAAGAAGAAAATTGATCAACTGACGAAGCTATGTTTAACAACTACTATAGAAACTAAGAAAAAGAAGCGGAGGAGAACTAAAAATAAAACTATGCCAAACAGCATCCGAGGAAGTGACGCATCTCTGTTTGATTTTCCGAACAATCTACAAAGGGAAGTGGAGACAAAAAATGATAATTTTGTCGAAATTCCTGTGCCGCAACGTCCATGTCAAAATACAAATCCTCCTATCATGGAAACTGAAAAACAGAGTCCGGTGCCAAAAACAAAGATGAGCAACATATGCGTCATAAGTAGCACACTCTACAATGGAGTGCATAGAAAATTTCTAGATGGAACAATATGTCACTACAAAAAAACTGGATGTGGAATTGTACAGCTTCTGCAAGGGTTAGAAGAGAAAGTGAAAGGATACACACTCCATGACTATTGTATAATTTTTATAGGCGAGAAAGACTTTGAAACTTCCAACAATTATCTTAGCCTGGTAGAACTAATTAGGAACGAGTTAGAAAAGATAAGACACACAAATGTTATCTTGTGTTTACCCACATTTAAATGTTTTGATCTCGGACTTATATTTAACGAAAGTATAGAGTTATTCAATCACTATCTGTTTTTGGATAATCAGATTCACGGTTATGCTTTTGTTCTAGACTCTAATAAAAACTTAGATTACTCACACACAATGTTTTCACCACATAGTGGCAAAATAAATAAATATGGAATAAAAACACTACTTAGGGACTTAAACAATCTAATTGAAAACATCGATTTTTATAACATGAACTGTAGTATATTTTCAAGTCATAGAAACCAGTTTTTTCGTGAATAACTCATGTACTAATTCCTCTCCCGCAAACAAACTAAATGATACCATACATAATAAAAACCTAGTGAAAATTAACATTTTGCATCAGAATGTATGTGGCATAACCCCAAAAAAGGATGAAATGGAAATTTATTTACAAAAGTTAGATTATTTGCCTATATATTTATGTTTGACTGAACATTTTCTTACAAAAGGGTCAATTGGTTTGTTTTCCATGACAAATTACAGTCTTTCTGCCCATACTGTAAGACAAAATGTGAAAAGGGGTGGCAGTCTGATCATGGCATTAAATGGCAGAAAAACTGAAAAGATTGATTTTTGTGAGAAATTGTACAAACGGGAGAGTTTTGAGGTGTGCGGTGTCAGGGACTTGCATACAAATGTAAATGTAATATGCTGCTATAGAAATTCAAACAGTAAGAATTTTAAAGAGGGAAATTTTAATTCGTTCATGCATAGTTTGGATAGACTTTTGGATCACTTCTTTGATAAAAAATGCATAATAACCGGAGATTTCAATATCGATATGCTGAAGTCTTGCAAAGAGCGTGATGATTTCCTTTGCCTGCTAAAATGCTACAATTATAGGCATCTCGTAGATGTTGGAACGTATCTATGCCCTAGACAAAGTACGTTGTCTTGTCTTGACAACTTTTTGACAAACATACCAGAAGACAATTGTACCATACCTCAGATTGACTTCAATGGACTCTCGGATGGACATGCAGCGATCCTAACTGAACTGACATCTGAAGATTTTTCACAATCGCAAACCAAAAACCAGTGCATGTTCTATGAAGTCAGGTCTTATTTAAGAAAAAATAAGGAAATATTTAGTGAAAAAATACTGAGAGAAAATTGGTTAGGACTAGGTATAAATAAATTTCTCAAGACGTTTAGCGATATATTTAAGGCCAGTTTCAAAAAAAAGCTAAAGTTTGTAAACGTTAATAAAATTAAGAAAATACACTGGATAACAAAGGGTATTAAGACTGCCAGCTTGATGAAGAGAGTTTTATGTGTAAAAAATAACTGTCATCCGAGTATCATTAAGTATCGAGAAACATATATGCGGATCTACAGAAAAGTGATAAGAGGAATTAGAAAGCTAACAGTACAGTCAGAAATTGAGAAAGCACACAATTCGATTAAGTGTATATGGAAGATTGTTAATAATCATAGAAACATAAAACCAAAATCAAATCAAAATGAACAAATCACACTCAAAGTAAATAACAAAATTATACGTGAAACCGAAGAAATCGCAAAAATTTTTGCTGATCAATTTGAACAAAATTGTGTTGTTGGTAGTGGGCAGTTGAGCGTGGCTAAGCAGTATTTGGAAGCAAATACAAAAAGGATAAACTGCGATATGGCTATCTGGGAGACAAACGAATAAGAAATAAGAAAAATTGTATCAGAATTTTCCTCTAAGAAATCGTGTGGATATGACGATATACCAATCACTATAATTAAAGAAAACATCGAGATACTTTCGAAGCCTATAACCTACTTTATTAATTCTTGTCTAAAACAAAACCTATTTCCTGAACAATTGAAAATTGCACGTATAATACCTGTGTACGAGAAAAACACTAAAATGGAACCAAAAAATTATAGGCCAATATCTCTTCTTCCAGTTATGTCAAAAATTCTGGAGAAAATTATGAAGGTCAGACTTTGCCGGCATGTTGAAATTAATAAAATATTAAACCCGAGACAATATGGTTACCAGCGAGGCGTTAGTACTGGAAACGCTATAGACAAACTAATAAGTGATGTGATAAATGGACTCAATCAAAAAAAGAAAGTGGCAGGTCTTTTCCTTGATTTGAGTTTCGCGTTTGACCTGGTAGACCATGCCATTTTAATCAGTAAACTTGAACATTACGGAGTCAGAAAGGATGCTCTTGCACTATTTGAGTCATACCTGAAAAACCGTAAACAGTTTGTTGAAATAAAATCGGTTATAAACGGTCGCGAGAAAATTTGCACATCTAATATGACTAGAATCGGTAGGGGAGTACCGCAGGGTTCCATTCTTGGCCCTGTTTTATTTATTTTACTAATAAACGACCTTGTTGACTTCATATGTAACTCAATTCCTGACGCAAAAATCGTTATCTTTGCGGATGACACTAACGCAGTCCTGTATGGAGAGGATATAGAAGATTTAAATGTTAAGGTAAATACCGTTCTTGACGCTTTTAACAAATGGTTCTTAGCAAATAATATGGTAATAAACGTAGTAAAAACAAACATCATGCTTTTTAAAACTACAGCAAAAAACAATGAAACTTTAAGCGTATTCTTAGAAGGGCAAAAGATTGAGCTTACTTGCAGTGTTAAGTTTTTAGGTGTAAACATAGACAATCTATTTAATTGGAAAGAAGAATTAAACGAAATTGAAAACCGTATCAGCTCTGCGTGTTACGCTATAAGAACCCTACGTGATGAAGTTACAGAAAAACAGCTTTTAATCGTTTATTATGCTTTAGTGGAATCTAAATTACGATACAGTGTTAAATTTTGGGGGCATAGCTACAAGTATAATGAGAGAAAGGCATTTATCGTTCAAAAAAGAGCAATTCGAACAATCGTGAGATTACCTCCATGGGAATCCTGTCGGGACCATTTCATTAGATTGGGTATACTGACACTCCCATGTTTGTATATCTTTGTCTTACTTGTAGACTTCAAAAAGCATCTAATAAATAATGAACCTGATAATGCGAGAATGTTAAGAGAGAGCACACGCAGGAAAGATATAGAAATAAAAATTGCTCCTAAGCTGAATGTAGCGAAACACAGCACCGAATTTAATGAGGTCAACCTATTTAACAAGCTGCCAGTTGAGTTAAAGGGAAACATCACGCTCACTAGTTTTAAACAAAATCTGAGGATCTTCTTGTTAAAGAAGTGTTTCTATTCAGTTGATGAATTTATTAATGCAAGACCTGAACCGATAAATTAATGTTTTTTTAAATTATTTTTCTTTTTAGTTATTTTATTAGTTATACTTAGGTTTAAATTTTTAATTTTTTATTGGAAATAATTGTTAATGAAATTACTGGAATACCCGGGTAATTAACATATAATTAGATATAAGTATATTGTGACATTCAGGTTATATTAGTTAATTATTGTTTTTGTATGCTTTCGAACACAAATTTTTTTTGTTACCGAATAAATTGAATTGAATTGAATTGAATACTTAAAAAAATAATTTAGATTTTTCTTTACTGAAAATAGAAAGTTAGCGATTTTGAAATATTAAATTGTTGTGTTATACTGGTATCATTATTGTGCAAATGCTAGGGATGTATGTTTCATTGGGCAAATTATCGATAAAAAAATTGATTGGATGAAGGAAGGAAAGGGTGCGTTCTTAATTAGTTTTATTGTGTTGTGTATTGCCTGGAAAAGCATCATAATAACTTTTGTTTGAGGAGCCAAGTATTTACTTACACCTTGTATACGGGTTTTAGTTTTATACTCATTCTTTATTAGGGTTTCGTAACGAAACGGTGAAAATTGGGACCTATTGATATGCCTCCGATGTCTGTCTGTCTGACTGTCAGTGGGCTGTATCTCATGAACCGTAATAGGTAGAAATTTGAAATTTTCACAAATTGTGTATATCTGTAGCCGCTACAACAAAAAATGCTAAAAAATTTTAAAATGAAGGGGGGCTCCCAAACAGCTAAAGGGGGGAGCGTAAAAAAAAGTTTGACCCACCCCGTTGGAGCTTGTTGAGTAAATAAATAATGTATTTTTTGTTTTAAAAAATACTTTAAACCAAATGAAAAAGATGCCACAAAAGTCATCTGTTTTTACAAAATTTTGTTTGAGCTGTTGTGAGGGTCACGGCCTTATGACCCTGTGATGGGAGTCGAACCCATGTATAAATCGAAATGTATTATCTCGATTTGTTAGTCTTAAATTTTGTTGATCGTCTTTTATTGGACCGATTGATAAAATAATACTTCACGGTTTTGTCTAGCCAAGCACTGTGCTGTGCGATACTAATAAAATGGCAAATTTATTTGTAAATGGCAAAGTTTTAGAATAGCTCGGCTTATTAAGTTAGGCAAGAGTAGATGCTTACTTTTGTGCTTGAAAGGCCTGGAATTATTACAAGTTAGGGAGTAGGTAATATTTTGAGAGAAACAAAGAATTTTGTGGTAACAAAGGGTAAGTATTTTATTTACCACATAAAGCGCCTGCATCTTATGAAGTTTACTTTACTTTACGCCAACGAAACCGATGGATATATTTATGGAGTATAAATATCAAGTTATTTTAGAATGAATTAACGCAATTTGGCGTATCGGTATTCATTGGCTTTCGTTTGGCAAAACCCAAATGTGGCAGGAGGAGGGAACAAACGAAACAAACAAACCCCCCCTTGGTTCTACCCTAACCATACAATTCATACATGACATATAGATAAAATCAAATCATTATAATTATCGCTTACTTTTATTGTGGCCACAATAACACCTTAAGTTTGCCCTCTCAGATTACGGTTGACACTAGGTTTGACGTTACAATTTATATCAATTGGTGCAAAATATACTAGTCAATCTAATCTCAAATGGCAAACGGTAAATTATATCTATAATTAACAAAAAGGACATGTTGGTATGCTTATCTGGTAATTAGGCGTTTCCACAATTCGCCTTTAGTATTCCACTGACTCTACATTGCGGCTTTTGTATACCGAATCAAAAAACACACTTCACTCACTACACCTCTCGTTAGAGGTCCCACACCGAATGCCTCGCTGGAAGTTCCACCCTTCGTCAAAGCCAGCGCGCGCGCCACCGTTCCATTCGTAACGTCATTGGCCCTCCATGCCAAGACGCGCGCTTTCGATTGGTTGAAAACCAAATGCGCTGCATTTACGCGCCAAAACTGCCTGACCTGAAACTGTTAGTGTGTGTGTTTAAATGTTCCTATACAGTAGCAAACAGATGCGCTTTAAGTCCCAGACTTAAGGCTCTGCTTTGCTAAACAAAATAGTGGCACTTACGCCTTTTTGTAATATTTGCAATCCAAAGTCAATCCGAACGTTTACCGCGCTCCTTAAAAAATATGGTTGGGATGTTATTTTTATTAGCGGCAGGCTTGTCCCATTACATCCCTCTCCCTGTAGATAGTTAGAGAACCTGTTTTTCTAGCTGTCTACACAAATAATAATCTCATAATACTTGCTTCAATCTTACCTTATCACCAACAAACGCAACAACCCTACGTTACTTAACCTTCAGCTAATTTATTCTCCTAACTCCTCTAACAGCCTATAACCCTAATCAAATCACCTACTTCACCCTAAGACCTTTCTATTTATTACAATCTCCTACCTTTCTTGTATAAAAATCTACCTGCATACACATAACCTTATCTATTTACTATAAATATACACACCTACATATTATAACCATATCTGCAAATATATCTACCTAGCTAACCTATTTACCTAACTCAACGAACATAAATCCTCCCAATACTACACAGCCAACTATGTGCATACAATGCCTATCTATATGCACCCAGCCCTTACATAACCTAAGGGCTCGTATATAAATCCTCTCTCTGTCTCAAAACCTACCTGCTCATGTACTATGTAACTAGTTTCTTTAGCACTGTCATAAATGTGGGCGTTACCTTTGTGTATTGACGCCCCCTTTTCATTTAATCTTACACAGAGTAAATGGTACCTAATCTGTTACTAGCATCTAATAATCTACTTGTTTACGCCCTCTACGGGTTTCAACTCTATCTGCCATTTTTCTAAAGATAAGTTAAACAATAATTGGTTGGAGATGGATCCGTAACTTTGAGTGCCTGTGTATCAATTTAGTTATTTTAGGAATCGTTTGTTTTCCTTTTTAAATATTAATTTATGCAAGAATTATTAAGACAGTATTTCAGTCATGCGCCAAGTCCAGGTCAGATCTTTACACAACATCGATCCAGATCCCCACTCACCGGCGGACGGTGGCAGCCGACCAAAGAGTCAATTTGTGTACGAAGCCGATTACTATCCCCCAACTAGAGCAAGTCCAGCCAAGACGACCGTAACGGCTTGATGTTGTTTGTCGATGATGTTTGCAACGATTTCCACACTACCTCCTCCGTACGAAGCCAGGTTGCAGGGAGAAACGAAGTAAATGCGGATTCATTGTTCTTTTTCACTCTATATGCATAGAAGTGTCTTCTCGTTGTATGTGAGTTGCGGGGCCCCTTTTCTTACATTCATACGACATATACGTTTGTATGGTCGAGCTTAGTCTGGCCTGGCTCGGTCAGCATTAACTTCATAATGTCAGGTAATTAAATGTCAGGTCAGTTTATAATGTAAGCATGAACTTAATGCCCCAAAGGGTCAATCATATACAAGCGTCTTCAGTTTATATTCCAACATGAAATCTCTTTGTTGACACTCCAGCTCTAATAGGATTATATAATTCTGTTACTACTTGACTGTATTGGTACTGAAGGTTTGTTGTCAGAATAAATAAAATTAAATGAAATGCTCATTCTGATCGATTTAACAAAATCAATTGGCACTTGATATGGATACGATCTCCTCACAATTAAAGTTCTCGAAACTAGCTTTTCGGTTTTCCTGTCTTTTCAAATTAAAATATTTTATTGCATGTGGCATTATTATTCCTTTCAATAGATTGGCTATTTAAAAGTGAAATCTTTGAGACAGAGTGTCTATAGTGTAATAATATGCCAAAAGCCTGTTTTATATGAAATAGTACAGCTGAGTGCCCTTTCCTGTTACTTGGGTAAATGGCTACTCTCATTGGTCATAGCAGCTCTTGAGATGTTCCCTTTTAACCAGAGTATGGGTTCAGCTATGTATTTATCTATATATTATATAAACCTGTATAAGAGTTTCAGCCTGACCGTGGGTAATTTTATTTATTTATTAGCTGGTGCCCGCGACTTCGTCTGCGCAGTTTTATAAATTGTAGCCTATGTGTTATTCTGACGTATAAGCTATATTATTGAAAAGTTTTATTAAAATCCATTTAGTAGTTTTTACGCGATAAAGTAACAAACATACATCCATCAATCCATACTTACAAACTTTCGCGTTTATAATATAAGTAGGATTTATAGTACAATGAGGTGTTAGACCTTTTGTATATCTTGTATTTGTTTCTCGAGATCGGAAACACCTTTTGTTTAGACGAACGGCCTATATTGAAATAAGGTAGGTGATATGCGATGTCAATGAAGTTTATATTATCGCTTAATTGTAATGTCAACTATTCGTATCATGACATATTTTCTAATGATTTTACTTAACTGGGCTCTGTATAGCATTGTTTTAAGACGCTTTATATATCATGACTGGCAGTAAAACTTAGAGCTACTTATAGTTCTTTCTATCTAGCATATTCCGAATAGATCTTGATCTCACGTAATAATTGATTGCGGACCTATGACAATAACAATCTCCGATTTTGTCTTTGCCTTCGCAAGGTAAAGTAAATCACCATATATTTTATTTTATACGAAAATGTAATCAAACCTGATTTTTTTTTTCTCTCAACCTTATCTCTATCGTTTTCTTTTCACATTTTACTGCTGGACAAATCTACCTAAATCGTATCGCACTTCCTTTCACTATCACCGAAATCAATTGTATTCAATATTCTTATTGCTCATTTGCGGCAAATAACGGACCCGTGTGGTTCCGGCAACGAATAGTACCAACCCATATCTTGCCATGGGTGTCGCAAAAGACGAATAAGGGCTTATGAACAGAAGGACAGGCAGCAGCCTTTTCTCTCTCTCTCTGTGCATCGTACCATTTTACATATTACGGTCGTCAACAACAGCCGTCACCTGCCGCAACGCTTACAAGTGTGGTAACTATGGCTAATCCCCTCCTAAGTACCACTTGTTTTTGCTGGAGTTCTAGAGGTAGCTCCTTGTCCTGAAGTGGGCGTTTCATGGAATATTACGATCGATCATTTCATAACTCAATTATAGTAGTCCACTCCTGAGCTAAAGTATATACCTATCGATATTCCACTCGCTTCTACAAGCTCGACATTATCTAATTTTCTAATCAAATTATATCAGTTCAGTAATTCTTTGAACCACGAAGTTCTTGTTTATAAGACCACGATTTTTATTTCAACAACATACAACCATAAAATCTACTCTTGTAGCTACCTGCCTTATCTAGCGGTTAACTATTGCCATTGTCTGCCATTAGTACAGCCCGGATTGCAAACATCTAGCCATTCTCTTGGGTGCATTTTTAGGGTTCCGTATCGCATTATAAACGACATACATACATACATACATAACATCACGCCTTGTTCCCGTCAGGGTAGGCAGAGACCACAGTTCTCCACGAAATACAGGATAACTTGATACTTATCTGCCAACAGCTAATCTTTTAGCTTTAACCTTGTACTAAGATATATCTACTTATACTAAAGAGAAAAATTATATTACCTATCACCCTCATGACCTAACTCGTTACTTATTCACTGCTTATGCCTAAATACTAGTTAATATGAATTATTGTCATACTGCCATAAAAGTTGTGGCTCTTAAATCAAGCTTCGTTTTTAAAATCTCATTTATCAGTTAATTTAACCTTTACTGACTTATCATTATAAACATTTAATGATATGCAACCTCCTCTGAAATGCGACTCGTTCTTAACTTTTGTAAAGGACTCAAGCTTCGGACTCGAACCGTAAGCGAAGTCATAACAAATCGCTAGTTAATTTTATCAGCCGCTAGAATTTTTACAAATAATCATAAAGTTCCCTTTTCTTTATCTTTCGGTAAAGTTTATTACTAACGTCCGGCTGCATGCTTTGTAGCTATTGTTTAAAGACCGTCGGCTTTCTAAATAACTCAATACACTGGGAATACCATTATTCTTGCCAGTTTCAAGAACAAGCAACAAAAAATTAAAGCTTACAATATTCAAAGGTCCTATTCGGTACATGTGTCTCTTTGTTAAACCGTGGTCTTTCTTGAGTTATCTGCTTCCCAGGCGGAACTGAATGTAAAAAAAAACTTTCTTTTGTTTTGACCGTTCTTAGAAACAAAACTGCATTTCTTATCGCAGTTTTAAAATTATTCTTAAACTTACTAAGTATTACCTCGCTCACTATTCCAAGCATTCTTAGCCTATAGACGAATACTTTCCTTTTCGTGCTTCGGAAAGCACGTTACCTAAATCAACGATCTCAGACTTTAGTCTTGGCTTGAAACCTCATAACATCTAAGTCATTTCAGCTAAACCTTAATAAGCCACTATCGACCTTTATTAACCTAAGTGATAACTGACCTACCACCTAAATACCTAATAAATACGCTTTAAGAAGATTCTTAGCTTGTTATAAGCTCGTATCGTTGTTCAAAATACGCTTCACACCCCTTTACCTACCTACTTTATAACAAACACTAGCAACACCTTATCAATAAAATCTAGCCTAACTTGAAGACTTGAGTGAGTACTCGTTGTTATTTATCGCTGTGCAAAACAACTGTAAGTTTATCTTTGGTACTATTTTGATAATGCCCTTTTTATAGTCCTTATCTATTGTTAAGTCATCTGAACTTAACGCAGTAGTAATCCCTTAGTTTGTTTTTTTTTCGCAATTACCATACCATAGCAGATCAAAAGCTTTCAGAATAATCGATTCAAGTAGTTTTTGATTAAAGTTTATACAACTTTGAGATCATGAGAGAATCGAACCCTCTATGTTTAAACCAATAAAATTATGGATATGGACACATTTAGATTTGTGGACAGTGCTTACACACTTACTAGCGCTACCATACTGCGAGCCCTTTTTATGCTATCCTAGGTTTAGTACTATTGTACCTCATAGTCTAGTAGGCCTCATTGTCTCATGGCCTTTTCATAGAACTTGAAACAATACCTATTTGGAACCTCTGGTTATTTATACCTACTTACCTTTTCGGTTCTATCGAAATATTAAACCTAGCCTAACCTTAACGATATTACCTACCTAACTACTAGCCTAACTGTATATAACTTAAGCTGTGTATTTTTTTTGTCTCTCTTCTCTAACTTGCTATCATATAACCCGGAATTTAAATTATGTAAACTTTATACCCGCTGTAGCTCTTTCAAAACCTTAATGTCTTTACCTATCGTTATACTGACACTAATTTATTTTTATAAATACTGACTGCTGTATTGTATCTCTATGTATGTGACCAAATAAAGCGATTCGATTAATACTACATTATTTTGGGGTGAATCGACTGTAGCTGTCTCGTTTAGGTATAAGTTTTTGTATTAATGATTGGATTCTATTGTCTTCTTAAGACTAGGTCAAATCTGACTTCCACCCAGATGATTCAATTGGTATCTCTAACACACCAGCGGCTCCTAGCACTAGTGGTGGCAGACTGCGATTGCCAATCAAATGTTGATTTGTTTACCGCGAAACTTCCTCCCATGGGGAGCTGCGAAGTAATCGTGGTCATATTCGAATGGAGTCCCTAACACACACACGCAAGTGGCTCGTGGCACTGGTGGTGGCAGGCTGCGACTTTCAATCGAACGTGGATGTAATTATTATTGTGCAACCAGCGTCCCGGTGCATTTGATTGTTTGTATATTTGTACAATACCATATAGGTATATTTTCAAGTCAGATCTGACATTGTCTTTATTAACTTTTCAATATTATGAAATAATTGATAAGCGTGATCTAAAAGATTCAACGCTTCTCATACCAAAATTTAACTGCATACAGTCGTTCACTTAAAAGCCTTTCAGTACTCAAGACTTTTGTCATTAATTTAATGATAATAACACCTCAAGACTACAAATACCTCTTTCAACGCTTTAACTTCCCATGAACTATTTCAGGCAATGCCTAAACCATAGTTACCTCGATTCATCTATCAGCAATCTCTAGAGAAATCTACTAAAATGCAATGTGCCTTTTGTCCGATATGATGATGAATGATGAATCTAAACTAAAGCTATCAAAATGCAATATGCGTTTTGTCTGATATGATGATGAATAATTTCTTTAAGCTTTCGATTTTTTTAATCCAATCTGATTTCTAAGTCTAACAGGATATGACCCTGTATTAAATGAGTTTTGATTTCCTTTACTAAGATTGTATATAATTATTTATTCATCTATTTATTATATTTGCTAATTTATTTAAGGGTTCATAAGATGTGTTCAGTTCATTTGATCGTTATTTGGTAACCCATTTTATTTTAATACGACATGTTGTAATGATTTAGACAGATATGTCAGAGTAAATAAAATCTTTTATTCATTAATAAAACAACTAACATGAAAGTGTCAGTACTTTTTAAAATTAGTCGCAATCAGCTATTGTTCATTCTTAGCTCGAATGTGCGCTTCATTTATTTAGCATTTTACAACAAAAGCGAAGTAACGGATTATTCTTTCGCCCGTACCCAAGCCCTGTTAGTAACGGCCTACCTGCTCGCTTTAAGGTTGGCAAGGCATCCTTTTGTTTGATGAGTAATATGCAACATTTTTACCAAATCATGGATCAAATTTAGAATGTTTATTTATGTATTAATTTTTCTTGTAATAAATTCATTCCGAACCAAGGCTTGCTCTACTTTCATTATATTCTGCATGTTATTACGGTAAATGAGAATTCTGTAAATAATCTACTTTAAACAAATTGATTTGAATCTAAATTATGTTATGCATTTTTTTATGCAATTAGCAATATTAGGATTGGACGTTGGATTGCAATTAAGAACCTGAAAATAGCACACAGTAATATCTCATGCAACAGTATAAGTAAAAGGTGTTTAAAATGGCCATAATAATAACTATTCTGGAAATGTCATTTGCTATACAAGTATTTCCTCAACAAATTACCTCTCCCAGATATTAAAACTAAATAAGCATATTTTTATTATTATTTTAAATGCCTTTCTTTGAGTTGAGATTTGTTTTTACAAAAGTTTATATTTTAAACTTCCTCTCCCAGATGTTTTGGACTAAACAAGCACATTAAATATTTTATCTATAAAAGTTTACGTTGTGTTATTAATTTTAAGTTCTTTCTAGCCGTGTACTACTGCGTAGACACGATATCTAGATCTTGGCTTCACGGCGACCAGATGTGAGGGTCACGGCCTTATGACCCTGTGATGGGAGTCGAACCCATGTATAAATCGAAATGTATTATCTCGATTTGTTAGTCTTAAATTTTGTTGATCGTCTTTTATTGGACCGATTGATAAAATAATACTTCACGGTTTTGTCTAGCCAAGCACTGTGCTGTGCGATACTAATAAAATGGCAAATTTATTTGTAAATGGCAAAGTTTTAGAATAGCTCGGCTTATTAAGTTAGGCAAGAGTAGATGCTTACTTTTGTGCTTGAAAGGCCTGGAATTATTACAAGTTAGGGAGTAGGTAATATTTTGAGAGAAACAAAGAATTTTGTGGTAACAAAGGGTAAGTATTTTATTTACCACATAAAGCGCCTGCATCTTATGAAGTTTACTTTACTTTACGCCAACGAAACCGATGGATATATTTATGGAGTATAAATATCAAGTTATTTTAGAATGAATTAACGCAATTTGGCGTATCGGTATTCATTGGCTTTCGTTTGGCAAAACCCAAATGTGGCAGGAGGAGGGAACAAACGAAACAAACAAACCCCCCCTTGGTTCTACCCTAACCATACAATTCATACATGACATATAGATAAAATCAAATCATTATAATTATCGCTTACTTTTATTGTGGCCACAATAACACCTTAAGTTTGCCCTCTCAGATTACGGTTGACACTAGGTTTGACGTTACAATTTATATCAATTGGTGCAAAATATACTAGTCAATCTAATCTCAAATGGCAAACGGTAAATTATATCTATAATTAACAAAAAGGACATGTTGGTATGCTTATCTGGTAATTAGGCGTTTCCACAATTCGCCTTTAGTATTCCACTGACTCTACATTGCGGCTTTTGTATACCGAATCAAAAAACACACTTCACTCACTACACCTCTCGTTAGAGGTCCCACACCGAATGCCTCGCTGGAAGTTCCACCCTTCGTCAAAGCCAGCGCGCGCGCCACCGTTCCATTCGTAACGTCATTGGCCCTCCATGCCAAGACGCGCGCTTTCGATTGGTTGAAAACCAAATGCGCTGCATTTACGCGCCAAAACTGCCTGACCTGAAACTGTTAGTGTGTGTGTTTAAATGTTCCTATACAGTAGCAAACAGATGCGCTTTAAGTCCCAGACTTAAGGCTCTGCTTTGCTAAACAAAATAGTGGCACTTACGCCTTTTTGTAATATTTGCAATCCAAAGTCAATCCGAACGTTTACCGCGCTCCTTAAAAAATATGGTTGGGATGTTATTTTTATTAGCGGCAGGCTTGTCCCATTACACTGTATCTCATGAACAGTATAGCTAGACAGTTAAAATTTTTACAGATTATGTATTTCTGTTGCCAATATAACAAAAAATACTAAAAATAAAAAAAAATATATAAATTAAGTGTGGCTCCGATACTAAAGACCTTTTTTTATATATGCTCTATCTTAAAAACTTGAACACTTGAAAACAAGAATATTGCAATGTTTATAGTGCATAAGCTGTAAAATAACAAAAAACCGGTCAAGTGCGAGTCGGACTCGCGCGCCGAGGGTTCCGATATACCTATAGTATTTTTGGAAGCAATAAAGTCCATTTTCAGGACCGCAAAACTAAATTTGTTTGTAAAGGTTTTTTGCAGATTTCTGAAAAACTGTGCAACTTAGAAAGATCGTTTTATTTTTGCTGTAAAGTTTACATAAACTTCTGTCAACTGTAATTAATTCAGATTTTCCCTTACTCAAACTTCGGAGATAAGGGGGGGGGAATGGTATTTTTTTTGACATTTTTCATCATAACTTGAAAACTAAGAAACTTAAAAAAATACAAAAATATATTTTAAAATGTACAAGTAAAGCCCTTTCATATGATACCCCACTCGACCTAGTAGCGACAATTTGAAATTTGGCCCCCCCTATTTTGGCCCCCTTTACATTAATAATCATACTTTTTTCAAAAAATTTTCATGTGCAATTAAGTTGGGCAACTATATTCTAAAACTATTCCAAGTTTCAGCTCGATAGCGTAAGTGGTTGCTGAGATATAGAGGTGTGACAGACAGACAGACAGACAGAGCGGCACCATAAGGGTTCCTTTTTTTTACCATTTTGGTATCGGAACCCTAAAAATAATAAAATCTAGTCAAGCTCGTGTTGGACTCAAAAAATCTAGCACAGGAACATCTGAAATTTCTAATACAATCGTGATTATGTGGTGGTACGGATCCCTCGGTGAGCGAGTCTGACTTGCACTTGGCCGGTTTTTTATTAGAAGATCCCTGCTTGTAAATATTCTTCAAAAATAAAATAGATCATGAAGCATTGTTTTGTTTTATTATTTACATGATTAATATTATAAAGATAATTTATTTTAGTTTGAATTTTTATATGTTTGGATGTTTGTTACTCTTTCACGACCCAGCCACTTAACAAAATTTGATTAAATTTGGCAGGAATATGGACTTAGACCTAGAAAAGCATAATATCTACTCTTTTTTCGAATCCCACGCAAATGAAGTCGTGGGCAACTGCTAGTCAGCAATAAGAAGAACCAACAAATTAAAGTAATATACCAGTAAAGACGTGTGTGGTAAAGTTGGTGTCCCTCCGGGAAGTGATTTAAGTTTCTTACAGGTATAGCATATAGCAAAAGGCTTTGAATGTCTTCTTTGTGCCGAAAAGATGATGTCACTCTCCAGAAAGTGTTTGGAGCACGTAGAACTTGTTTTGGTGGCTAACCAATCTTTTCGCCCTGTGGCATCGATCCATCTTTGCTTTTAACAATTATTGGTTAACTTCAAAGCTAAAAAATATAATCACGTAAGTATTCAACATTACAGGAATACGAGTAATGCAAGTATACAAAAATTTATCGATATCGATGTATTTTTGGAAGCACTTCTGCTCTGGTTTCGACCGGCTAAAAAATATTTTTGTTTTAACAAATATAGTGGATAAAAAGATATTCTAAATGGTTATCGGTGGTACAATAGGCCTCCATTTTGAAAATTTTTATATTTGCTGTGAGCTTGACGTGATAATATCGCACAAAACGGCATTTTCTTAAAAAATACGTCGCTGCTCTTTACGCCATTGAGTCGGGAAAATGACTGAAGGGGTCATTTTGAAGTTTTGACGTTTATTTGTCCGCTGGACCTATCCGTGGCACGCGGGGCCAGCCTATTTCGCCTTTCTAACTCTGTTTCATGTATTCTATGGTAAAAACAGTTTCTTACTACCTCAAGAACGAAGTTCTCAAATTTTAGTCTACCATCTATGAGAATACCTAAATTTCTGGCTTCTTTCACATATTCGACATCAACTCCTAACATTGTGATTTTAGGGTTAAGTGCTAGAGTTTTATGGATTTGAGTTTGAGTGCCAAGTATTAAGTATTTTGTTTTGGTGGGGTTCAAAACCAAGCTATTTCTAGCAGACCAAGATGCCACTCGATTTAAGTCTTGATGTAAATCATCTATAGTGCATTGGAAATTAGATTCTGTAAAGGACGTGTATATTTGTAAGTCATCCGCATATAAATGATAATGACTGTTATGAATGACTTTGGTCAGATCTGAGGTATATAAAATAAATAATAATGGACCGAGAATCGAGCCTTGAGGCACACCTCTGTAAACAGGTCTTTTTTGAGATGCATGTGATCTGCCATCCAAGCCGTAAACAATCACTTGTTGATAACGTTCACTCAGATAAGACTCAAACCATTTAATCGCAGACAAGTGAAAACCATAATATGCCATCTTTGATAGTAGCAGACTTATGTTAATTGAGTCAAATGCTCGTGAGAAATCTAAAAGAACAAGAATAGTGGCTTCTCCTTTGTCTTGATTGCACAGAATATTATCAACGACGTCGAGTAAAGCAGTTGACGTGCTACGCCCTCTCCTAAACCCTGATTGTAAATCAGGGAGAATATTTTCGGTCTCGCAATATCTAATCAGCTGGTCGTAAACCATTTTTTCTAAGATTTTAGATAGGTAGGGAAGTAAACTAATAGGCCGCAAATCTTTTAATTCACAGGGGTTAGTGTTTTTGGGTATCGGACGGACAAGTGCTTTTTTCCATAGAGACGGAAAAGTATGATTAGTTATTGATTTATTTATAATGGCAGTAATAATAGGCAAATTTTGAGGCAAAGTTAACAGCAGCATGTCCCTGTTCAGACCATCAGACCCTTGCGAGTTGGATTTCATGTTAAAAATAATTTTACTAACGTCCCGTAATGTCGTTTACTGAAAAGGTTTTTCATCTCGTTTGAAGTGAACTGAGTGCCATTGTCTAAGACCACACATTGCGGTATGCCATGCACTAAGAAAACGTTATCCTCTAGTAATTTGCAGATTGTTTTTGAAATTGCGTTTCTCATTGGAAAAAGGAGGCAGTATTTAGAGAAGCAGCAAGTAATAACGAGAAGGTAAGCGTTTTGTCGTCTCGAGACAGGTAGGGGGCCGACGATATCGATGCTTAGCATTTGAAAAGGGTGGGAGCATTGTTTGGGTCTTCCGATGATACCAAGTGGTGCGTGATTAGTGTGCTTATGAGCTTGACATGTCTCGCACGAAGTTACAAACTTTACTACGTCTCTATGCATACCATGCCAGTAGTATCGGAGAGATAGTCTCTTGTAAGTTTTGTAGATTCCCAGGTGTCCAGCTGTGGGCTCAGCATGGTTTCCAGAAATGATTTGTGATCTAGATTCGGATGGTATTACTTCTTTTCATTCGAACTCACTCATTAGGGCAAACATACTTTTCATTTAGCGGAGTAATTTGTTATTGTTAAATATGTAGTTAGGGTAAGACGCAGGGGTCTGCTGGCAACCGTTTGCGATTTTTAAGTATCAAGCGTCGTTAGTTACTGGGGATGGGCTCGACTGAGAAGGAGCGCTGCGATATAACTTGATAGGGCAGCTACAGGACAAGCACGTAACAAGGCGTCAGGTAGTGTATTTTCGGTACCGCGGCGGTGTTTAATGTTAAAGTTGAATGCTGATAATCTCATACCCCAGCGTGCTAAGCGACCAGATGGGTTTAGCAGTTTAAGAAACCATTTAATAGCCGAGTGATCGGTATATACAGTGAATCTTCTGCCATTGTCTAGGTAGCAGCGCCAGTGTTCCAGAGCTAAAAGTACTGCCAGGGTTTCCCTTTCAGTGATGCTGTAGTTTTGTTCTTGCTTAGATAAGGATTTACTCATATAAGCTATAGGATGTTCCACACCGTCTTTGGTCTGAGTGCATCGCAGTGGACTTCGAATGGAAGATTGTAGTCGGGGCAAGATAAGACAGGGGCAGATATAAGTACTTCCTTTAGTTTAGTGAAGGATTCCTGGTATTTGTTAGAGCACACAAAAGGAGGGGCTTTTTTACTAGAGCTAGTTAGCTTGTTTAAGGGAGCAGCTAGTGAACTGAAGTTAGGGACAAAACGTCTGTACCACAAAGCGGTACCTAGGAACCTTTTGACCTCATAAGGGTTAGTAGGGGTGGGGAAGTTTAAGATCGCTTCGACTTTTTGCACTTGTCCAGGTTAATAGTTAAGTTAGCTTCAGATAGTTTTCATAGGACCTTATGAAGTAAGGAGATATGATTCTCAAAGTCGGACGAGACCAAAACAATGTCATCTAAGAATGCGAATATTCTGTTCTCGAACTCTGGGCCGTAGAATAATTTATCAACCAGCCTTTGCTGTGTCGCCGGAGCATTGGTTAAGGCAAATGGTATTGTTTTGAACCTGAAGGTTCCTCGCCCTGGGATGTAGAATGCGGTCTTATCTTTGACAGCTTCATTCAGTGGAATTTGCTAAAATCTCTTGTAGAGGTCAATGCTAATTAGGTATTTAGCATCTTTTAGGTTATCTAATATTTCTGATATATATGGCAAGTTATAAGCGTCTCTTTTTGTTACTTCATTTAGTTTACGGCTATCTAAGCAGAAACGTAATTTATTGTCTTTTTTAAGGGTCAATAAAGCTGGTGAAGACCAAGGGCTCTCGCAGGGTTCCACTACATCAAGCTGAAGCATTTCATCTAGTTCTTCAGAGAGAACACGTTGTTTTTCAGGTGATATTTTATAGTAACGCTGGCGTATGGGAGGGGAGTTACCTGTATCTATACAGTGGGTCAACATGTTAGTACGACCAAGACCTTTTTTGTCAGAAGAAATTTTCTCAAATTTTTTAATTGTATTTTCAGCTGTCACTTTTTGAGCATTAGTTGAGCAACTTTTTTGTCAGAAGAAATTATCTCAAATTGTTTAATTATATTTTCTGCTGTCTCTTTTTGAGCATTAGTTAGTTGAGCAAAGGAGTGTAGATGTAAGTCAGGGTTAGTCTCGGTTCATTCTTGCTAATCAGTAAGATTGATTTAATATGTTTTGGGAATAACTCGAAAATGCTCCTGAAGTCAATTCCTAATAGAACAGGCGTGTCAATGGAGGGAACCACATAGGCTTTGATGACATGGAATTTGTTCTCAAAAGTGATTGACTGGTAAATTTAGTGATCCTATAGGTTTCAGCACTTGTCCCCCAGCGGCAACAAATATTTGTGAGCAGTCATCTGACCGTAGGGTCAGACCATGGTCAGTGGTTAAAGACTTATGAAAATCTTTACCAATTATTGTGACAGCTGATCCGGAATCCAAGAGATCAAGAACAGGCAAGTTATTTATCAAAATAGAAGCGTAAGGCCTACTGTCACAAGTTGGTTTACGTTGGATTGTTGTGACGAAATAGGAATGAAAAAAAAAAATTAACAGTAGCTAGCCAGTCATCCCATTCAGCTTTGTTGTGATAAAGGGTTTTTTTTTATTTTCACAACAATCCATATTTATTAGTTTTTTGAAGCATGACATTTTGGGCTAGTAGGAAACTGTACATCTTTTTCTCCACACTTGAAACAAATAGGGAACCTATCGATGGTGCACTGTCTAAGTGAGTGGGTATTACAATACAATACAATACAATATAACTCTGCATCTAGGGCAAAAAGGAACGCAATTAGGTCGTGGTGGATTGTTGTCTAACTGCTGTACGTTCTGGTGTTCAATCATAATAATAGCCTTAAGAGGTGGTGGATTGTTGTCTATCTGCTGTGTGTTCTGGTGTTCAACCATAGTGATGGCTTTAAGAGGCTGTTAATTAGCTGTTGATGTGATGGGTCTCCCACTGTAGTGATAAGGGTTATTTATGTAGTAGTTATTAGGGTTGGGATTTGTGTAGTAGTTGCTAGGGTTGGGGTAGTTACTAGTCATTCTGTTAGGTGGCTTGGTATAAACAAATTTGGAGCGAGGGTAGAGGAGTTAGCTTAAAGGGGTTCGTGGTAGTTCGGTGCCCTTGATTTATATTTCTCATAATTCTTGCAGACGGATTCCAGCTGCTCCAAGGTCTGCACGTTGCTGATAGCAAGCACTTCTGCATAAGTCGGTTTCACATTATGTGAGATGATGTCAAACCGTTCTTCCTTAGAAAGTGTGTTGTTCAGTCTGTTAAATAGTCCACTCATTATAGAGATGTAAATAGTTATATTATCAGTTTCCCTGTGTACGTTGCCTTATTTCTGTCAGGAGCCTGTAGTCATAGTCGTCCTTATTGAAGACTGATTTAAGCAGTTTAATCAGCTGATCCAGAGAGAGGACATTTGATTTCACATGTCTGAACCAAATCATGGCGTTGTCAGTAAAGATGTCATAAGCGTAGTTCAGCTTGTCTTCTTTTTTAATACCCTTACTAATGCGGAATTCTTCTAGCTTTTGAACAAAAGAACGGGCACAAGATTTTCCGTCGTATTTAGGTTTGTTAGGAACATGACTGCTGCATGTGACAGTTATGTTAGTATAGAATGGGTCATTTTGTTGTGAAGTACTGGGTTTATATTTAGTCTCAAGGGTTTTCAACTGTGCAATGAGAGTGTTAAGAAGCGAGTCCATTTTTTGCTTCAAGGCCACCTTGTCAGGTAATGTGGGTTTTATACGAGCTAGTTGGTACAGAAGATGGTTTTTGTATGACAATGCTTTACTAAACCCCGCTTCATTATTAATTTCAGACAGGCTAGTTTGAAAATCGCTTAATGTGGACCTCACTGCGTTTAAGTCATCGGCCTCATCCAAGCCTGTCGACAATGTCGTCAGAATTATACTTCTTAGATAAAACATTGATTCATTGAGAAAAGAGAATAGTTTCATTTCTTGATAAATTTGACATACTAAGCGAAGCCCAAAATGGCTTTCGTAAACATAAATCTACAACATTAGCTATATTTAATCTGATAAGGTTAGTTATTGAAAGTCTGAATAAAGGTCAAATTCCTGTAGGTTTATTTTTAGATATGAGTAAAGCTTTTGACCGCGTCGATCATAGAATACTCTTGAACAAAATGGAAACATATGGAATAAGAGGAATAGCAAATAAATGGTTTGAAAGTTACCTGGAAAACCGACTACAGTGTACGGAAATAACAAAAACCGATTTGAATAATAAGAAAATGGTCGAACAAATCGAACTGTCCTGAGTCAACTGTAACAAACTAATTATTTTTTCCACTGTCAACTCTGAACTTCTTCAGCCTACTGTGCATTACTGTAGGTAGGTACTGTTTAAACTACGATGATGTTGGGGCGCTGATGTATTAAAGAAAAGAGTAGAATTTGATGCCTGATGTTTAATCGCACAACCGTACACGATTACAGTTTGTGGCAGAGAGAGCCATACATGAATTGCTATACTTAGAACTTATAAAAACTACTATTTTCTGTTGGGTGTTGCCAACATGCTGGGGGCGGCGGCAAGAAACTAAAAAAGGCAAAGATACAATGCAAGTAAATAGCAGTACATGAAATTATAACTGAAAACATATGATTGCCACCAGCAAATCTAGAGGTACATCCTAAAGTATGTGGTTATTTACACGTTATTCATAAGTTTAAGAAAATATTTGAAATAAAGCGATATTATCAACAATGTTAAACAACATGGGTTTCATTTTCTAATCTTGTTATGTATGAATTACAAATTATATAGTAGAACAAGTACCTATCTTATACAATTTGCAAATTTAAAAACACATTACTTGTACAATAGTAAGTTAGGTATTTTCCTTATGAAATTGAACTTAATATTAACTTAACTAAATTCTGCTTAGTTTTTAAAGAAATGAACTAGCTTTACTCAGAGTTATTTAGAGGGAAAGCAAAGCTTTTTTATCAGAGGTACAAAACTAGTGCATTTTTATTAAAAATCTCAACTAAACTTCTAGAAAACTAAAGTTTCTTTACACGAAATCCTAAGAAAGGTTAAAATCATGTTAAAATACATGTTTAGAAAAAAACTGTAGGTACGAGTATTTTTATCTTAGGAGTCTAGATAAATCTAAAAATTAGGTAAATAGTGAAATATACTATTTATTTATTCTAATGGTAAGACACAAATACCAGACAAGGAACGTCTATACACTTTCTTATTTGGAGCCATGACGTCAACGACACGCACCCTATTATCAGGGCCTTGAAAAACCTTTACTATTCTACCTAAAGGCCACGAAAGTGGAGGCAAATTTGGTTCTCTTAACAGTACCAACATTCCTTCTTGTATATTAGGTAGGGAATCGCGCCATTTTGGACGTGATTGCAAAATATTTAAATAATGTTTATGCCAAACATTCCAGAAGTGTTCCCTTACTTTGTTACATAGTGACCAGAACTTCAACCTATTTGTAGGCGTATCAACGGTGTTTTCTTCTGGAAAGGAAGTTAAAACTGAACCGATCAAGAAGTGACCGGGTGTTATGTAGCTGAAGTCGTTAGGGTCTGAAGCTGAGACCGGCAAGAGCGGCCTTGAGTTTAAGACAGCTTCGATTTGCGTTAAAATAGTGTTTAACTGTTCATAAGTTAATACATAATTTTGAATTATGCGCTTCAAATGAAACTTCGTACTCTTAACACCTGCCTCAGCGAGTCCTGCAAACATCGGCGAAAAACTTGGTAAAAAATGATATTTTATACATTGGCTGGTAGCAAAGCCTTGCACCGATGCTTGGTGGTCACGCCCAGAGTGAAAGTTATACAATCTTTTCAGCTCATTACTTGCCCCCTTAAAGTTTCCTCCATTATCGCAAAATATATCTGACGGTAAGCCTCGCCGCGCTATAAAGCGCTTTAAGCAAGCAATAAAACAGTCAGTCGTTAAGTCAGAACAAAGTTCTAAGTGAATCGCCTTTGTGACGAAGCATACAAATACACATATGTATCCTTTTGTTTGTATTTTTTTTTTTTTTTTTTTTTTACTATGTATGGGCTTACTCTTGACCTCGATCTAGCCTTGAGGACAGAGATGAGGTCGACGATGGAACGAGCTTGCCCAGAAGAAGCCTATTCACTCGCGACTTAAATAGATTCGGGTTATAAGAGCTCGGGAACACAGACGCAGGCAGAGAATTCCACTCCTTAGCTGTGCGCATTATAAAGGATGTTTCAAAGCGCTTTGTGCGAATGTGTGGAATATCAACCAGATATGGGTGATATCCTGCGGTGCGTCTGGATTCCCGATGGTAGTTGTATGGCTCGTCTGACGCGAGAGTTTTTTACAGTTATAGGTCCGGCCATGTCCACACCTACTTTTTGAAATGGCCTACAGGCAGTGACCCTTTGAGGCGGCAAGTTACCCATGAGCTGCTTAGCGCATTCTGCTTTTAATCTGAAACACACCAGACACTTATGAACAATTTTCTTGACGTGCCTAATGCCATTGACTATCCAGAACCGTTGGTTTATGCTAAACAGTAGTAATTTTGGACCGGCGTGTAATAATCGCAAGTGCTCATGGTGTATGATGAGATCAGTAATTCGTGAATGTTTAGGTAATATTACAGGGTGTCTCTGTGAGTATGAAACTTCTGCATTTTCTATTCTACCACCTACTCTGATTAGACCTTGATTGTCTAAAAATGGATGTAAGGGATGTAAGGAGCCCTTTATTTTTTCATTATTTTTTAAGCATTTCAGTTCTTCACTGAAATGAAATTTTTGCTCTTGACCAACAACCCAAAGCAATGCCTGTTGCAATTCATTGACGGTCAAATAATCATTTTTATTTTTATTATTTTTATTTTTTAAATTGTAACAAAATCGACGCATATAAGCAACGACTCTTGTTAATTTATTTAGATCAGAGAACCGATCGAAATATTTGTAAAAATCCGTTTCTTGTTGCGTGACCAGAACGACCTTGGGAGCGGACTTTTTCATCTCAGGTAAGTTGTCAACTGGAAGAGGGGAAACCTGACCAAACTCGCACTCAGTGCTACGCAAAAAGGCTGGACCATGCCACCATTTAGAGCAGTGAGAAAGAACACTCGGCTCGACGCCCCTGCTGACCAGATCAGCTGGGTTATCTTCTGTGTTGACATACAGCCATCGCCAGTCCGCCGTCTGCTCGCGAATTAATTTCACTCTATTTGCAACGAAGGCCTGAAGCTTAACGGGGTCTGTCGCTAACCAAGCCAGAGCAATTTGTGAGTCAGAGAACAAATAAACATCATATATTTTAATTTTAGTTGACAGTGTATCATGCACCTTTCTCATCAGTTTTGTTAGCAACAACATAGCGTTAAGCTCCAGACGTGGGATGGTGAGAGGATGTTTAGATGGATTAATTCGAGACTTGGAACAAAGCAAGGAAACCGATGGAGTACCTGTACTATCCAGGACCCTTAGATAAGCGCAGCAGCCATAGCCCGTCGAACTTGAAGCGTCGGAAAAGCCGATGAGTTGCACGCGGGAAGCTGTCGACGAAATAGGTACATTCCTAGCTAACTCTATTGGTTCCAATTCTGATAAACTTCCAGCAAAGGACAACCACTCATTTTTTAAATCATTTGGTGGGATAGCATCCCAAAGAACCTTCTCTAACCACAACCTTTGCATAATAGCCTTGGCCTTGATGACAATAGGAGATAGGAACCCCAACGGGTCATAAAATTTCGAAATATAGCTGAGAATTTCTCTCTTGGTGGAAGACCGGTTGTTGAATGGCTCTGGACACGACAAAATAAAGCAGTCCTTTCTAACATCGAGAGTTATACCCAGAGTCTTCATACAATAATTATCTCTTTGAAAATCCAATTCATCGAACTGTTGCTTGCCAGCCGGAATGTCAGCTAAAACCTGAGAACAATTGGAAGCCCACTTGTGGGTCTCGAAGCCACCCTTAGCTAATAATTCGCATAACTGTTTTTTAGCATCAAGTAAAACGTTTAAGCTTGAATGTGAGAAACACGCGTCGTCGACATAAGTCGAGTCTTTTATTATGAGAGAAGCCAATGGAAAGTCAGCTTTATATTTCTCGGCTAATTCATACAAACACCGAGTGGCTAGAAAGCTTGAAGCCTTTTGACCGTAAGTAACAGTATCGAGCTGAATGCATTTAAGAGATTCAGAAGGATCCTTTCTCCAAAGGATATTTTGGAGAGAAGTATGTGCAGGGTTAAGTGCAATGCAGCGGAACATGCGCCTATATCAGTGGTGAATGTGTAGTCGCCTAAGCGAAATAACAACATGATGTCAAGCAAATCTCTTTGCACGGTTGGGCCATTTAGCATGATATCGTTAAGCGAAACTTTCTTATCAGTTTGCATCGAGGCATCAAAAACAATTCTGGTTTTGGTACTCTTACTATTCGAGTTATGAACGGAATGATGGCTCATAAAATAGACAGGATCGTTTTGAAAGTCAAAGGAATTAAAATCAACATAGTGACCATGGCCCAGTTCTATATATTCATCGATAAAGTTCTGATATTCAGAGAGCAGATTTATATTTTTGTGTAGCCGCTTCTCCAAATTTAAAAACCTGTAGTAAGCAAACTCAAATGAGTTACCTAAAGTTTTGTTAATTTCATCAATTGGTAACTTTAAAGGCAACTGTACTTCAAATTTATTATTTTCTAATTTGTGAGTTGATTTAAATATTTGCTCACATTGCTCGTGCTCTGAGAAAGTCTCACTGAAGGACTGCGGAATGCTTTCAGTTTCAAAAAAATTCTCAAGTTTATTATTTATGCTTGAATTACAAGTAACACATAACAAGGATACCTGTTTGTTAGTTGCAACCGGCTGATATGGCAAAGCCCCACAGACAATGTGGCCAAACCTCGTATTAATGAAGCGGGGATGTGGCTGTTGGTGAGGAACATGGCCCTCAGTATGCTGGGAAGCAGGCTGGCTCGAAGAAGATTGTTGCTCTGAGCGTTGCTCCAGCATTAACACCTGGAAAAATATGTCCGCTCCCATTAGCATATTGATCTCGGACGGAGTGTCGAATTCAATGTCAGCGAGCTTTATGCCGGTTGGAATATTCAAAGAAGATTTCTCTACTTTGTATTGAGGAAGTTTGCAGGTGATCGTGTCAAGAACATGACAATTTATTGTCACTTTGTAAGGCGTGGCCAAAGAGTGGACCTCTAAAGGAACCGCAAATTTTGCATTGCTGGATGAGTTCGTGACCCCAATGATGTTGGTATTATCCACTGCTGGCTGGATACCTAAAACTTGTATGACTTTAGAAGTGACTAGCGACACCTGTGAAGCAGAATCAAGAACAGCCTTGATGTGCACCGCCTTGCCTTGCTGAGAATATAGCTTGACTTTAACTGTAGGAAGTAAAACCCTATTGGAATCCAAATTTGAAATTAAAGTCACAGGCTTCTCTGGAGGAGGGTCAGAATGTAGCAAAGTATTATGATTCTGTTTACATATTGTACACCGGAAATGATATTTACATTTTCCAAGGTGTGGGTTTAAGCATGTTGTGCATAACTTGCTTGTCTTGCAGAAATCTATTCTATTCGCTGCAGACAAGAGCTTGAATTTATTGCAAGAAAATAACTTGTGAGTATCACACTTACAGTATGTGCATGATGACTTGTTCACCGAAGCCGACTTGTTCCCAGAAGCTGACTTGCTTGCAGGTCCCGTTGCTGCGAAGTTGACCACCGGAGGCTTGTTGGATTTTGCAGATGCTGCTGGTTCCAAATTTTCCAGGCCTAAGGCTCTTTTTTCCAGAAAGAGCAAGAAATCCGAAATTTTTTGTTGTGGCCCATCGTTACTCTCCAGCTGATAGGCCCTCGCGGTGTTTGAATCTAATTTGCGCAACAAAATAGCCATTATGATGGGATCCCAGTTTAGAATATTAACATCTAAGTTTTTAAGAGCAGACAGGCATTGCTTTACCGTTGACACAAATTCTCTAAGAATGGTAGGACTAGACCTAGCTACAGGATTAAGATCAAGAATAGAATTTATGTGTTCATTAATGATTTTGCTTTTATGGTTGTAGCGTTGGTCAAGAAGCTTTAAGGCTTCATTATAGCTGCCATCAATAAGAGGCAGGTTTTTTATTAAATCGAATGGCTCCTTTTCTAAAAAGGAACGTAGGAAGTATAGTTTCTGAACATTGTCAATTGCCCTATCATTATGAATTATAGCACGGAACAAGTTTGTGAAAGGTATATACTCACTATATATTCCTGTGAAGTGTGGTATTTCTATAGTAGGCAACTTTGCCTTGTACATGCTCGTTTGAGCATCGGAGTTGGGGGAAGCCTTCTTCTGAATGACTTCATTAAGCACGGTTAGGATAGAGAAATATTTGCTCTCCACTTCCGCCACATTTTCCTCATCCTTGTCTTCTATTGCGAGTATGCGTTTGTTGTATTCCTCATATTCGGCAAACAGTGCCCTTATCCTATCTCTCTTGGTTTGTAATGTGGATACCGGAGCTTGCTCCACATCGGCTATGTTGGATGTGAAGAGATACAGACGGGTAATGGCAGCTTTGGTATAACCGCGGGCGTTTCGCAACGCCTTAATATCGTCATCGGACATTTTTTCAGTACTCACACTTCTAAATATCCTATACAGCAAATTTATTTAACTAAATAAAAAAAACGCACAGAAAAATAGCGAGTGTCGTGGGCTACTTAGCGACGATCGAACGAAATGACGAAATGTTAAAATCGAAGCGAATCTATGCTTGATTCACTGACAAAGAGAATCGATTCGAAGCTCGCTATTGGTTCTAATAACTACCAACGCTAAATAATCTACCAAAGTAAAGTCTGTCTTGCTTGCACTCGATGCAGTTGACAATCTTCTGTTTCGGTCACCCACGAATATTTCCGTCCAAACGGAACGCGCGTTCGCTCGACCAAGCTTCCAGATGCTGCGTCTCTTTCGCACTTGCGTGAAGAAGTCGTATGCGACTGGGCGCGAAAGTTTGAAAATGCACCGGTGTTGCTATTTATCAAAATATACAGGTGGAGTGGTAAGAGTGTGGGACGATGGAACTTGCTTCGTGATCGTGAAGAAATGAATGCACAAACACGATGATTCTTAGAATTAGCGATGACACGAAGGTTTTACCTTGGCTGGTTGCGCGTCCTCGATGTGCTTCCTCTTGAATTTGCTCTGACCACAGAATGTGTAGCGATGACACGAAGAAATATGCTAACTTCCTGGTTAAAAGCGTGTCCTCTGTATGAACAAATACCGTATTTTTCTTCCTGAAGTCGCTGCTCCGTCGGATGTATGTCACGATAGGTTTTGCGTGGCACTATAAGTAGGTAGAAACAGGAACCTGGATTGCCGCCGAGCTGTTTGTAGCAGGAATACGATTCTTGAGTTTCTTCAAGGGTTTGTCGAAGCGTAGATATTTGCAGGAAAATGTCTTGAATGTGATGCGTGATTCGTCTTCCTGAGATTGCAGACGGTTAGTGAGATAAATGTAGGTATGCCACGGATGGTTGTAAATGATGCGTGACACTCCACTCTCACCAACAGGATTGCCGCCGCAACGATGATGCAGGACTGCAAATCACGATTTATTGTGAAATCTCCCTGATTGCTTCCTCGAAGAATAGATACTTCGACCAAAGTGTGATTGCGTGGGCCGCGATGGTTGAAGGCGTTGCGCAGCGCCACGTGTTGCGTGAAGACGAATTGTGTTTCGCAGGCAATATTTCTTAAATCCTCCTCTTCTCTCGGTGTCGAAGGACCTTGTTTAAACTACGATGATGTTGGGGCGCTGATGTATTAAAGAAAAGAGTAGAATTTGATGCCTGATGTTTAATCGCACAACCGTACACGATTACAGTTTGTGGCAGAGAGAGCCATACATGAATTGCTATACTTAGAACTTATAAAAACTACTATTTTCTGTTGGGTGTTGCCAACAGGTACACCATCCCAAAAATTATCATAAGCGCATGACCACTATGCTAAAAAACCTGTTACACTGCACTACTATTCCAACAAAACCGTAATGGTCACAGTACACTACCCGTATCATTAGAATTTGTGGGTTTTGGATTACATCCCAAAACGATTATAACTAAACCAGCACGACTCTTATCATTAGGGTATTGGAACGAAATCCCGCTTCTGATGTCGAAGATAGACTAGGGAGGAAGAGAGTCAGCACCATGCGAACAAGGGGCAGACATCAGGAATAGTCGAGAACAGAACATTGGCCGAACCATTGGTAGTGGACATCGACAACATATTCGACAATCGCCTAATTCATTCGAGTGTGACTTATTTGCATAACGACCATTAATCCTTTCTTGCCATTGAACGGTCCAGGTGCGAGTCCAGGTAACTGCAAGAAGCTATCTTGTAAACCGCTCGGCCAAACCTGACCAAAAGAATCAAAGTAACTGCAAGAATCTTTCATCAAAATCACTCATCCACTCCTGACAAGAATGTTAAAAACTTTAACGAACTCCCAATCTCTAAGACTGACTACAGGTCAAATCTAAAAAGGCAGAATTCGAACTAAGTTTAAGTAGCAAAGTACTAAAAACATGTAAAACTATCGCATCTCTCTGATATCAAATTAAAAGTCACTCTTGCTCTCTAACGCGCCAAAGTTAATTAGACCATCGATCAATAATTTCTAGATTAGATAAAAACTATTTTCAGACTAAGCAACTGATATCACGTCCTGAAATCAAAATAATTCACCCTATACTCCCAAAATTATCGCCTCTATCCGGCAAGTACATCGCCTCCTTCCGGCTAGTACACAAAAAAACGAACGCCTCCATCCGGCGGGTACATCGCTTCCATCAGGCTATTACCTTTAAAATTATTTGCTCATAGAACTTCAAAACAATTCAGTCTTCAAACTGTACTAACAAAACATTGAATTTAATCATTGATCGCCCGTCCGCATATCATCTCCACTATCAGCACTATCAGCAGTCACATAAACATACTAGCCAAATCAAAATAACGTTTCACATCTCAGTATGGTACTAAATCCTCTAGTCCAGGTACACCTACACGTCACTGTCCGCTCGCACCAGAAATACTATGTCTTTAAACTCACTGCTGCTATGCGATTCAGGTTTATCATCTTGGCAAAGTCATCATCTAAAATCCTCACATCTACTTTCAAAAACAATCACAACTTTAATGAAAATTTTACACACTCTTTTTTAGGTTATTAAAAAACATCAATTTCAGTAATAAACATTAATAATTTTGGAAACGCAGCTGTAATGTTGAACAACGACCATACTCATTCAAACAACAATAAACGCAATAAAATTTTACTGGGCTATTGAATCAGTCTGGTTACGGTCATCCTGTCAAAATGGTATTCCAAAACAATCGCGAATATTTGACCACAAAACCAATACAAAAACTTGAAAGTTACCGTTTCTTTCATTAAACAATCATTATGGTTTGGTAATCACCTGACCAAAATCACCAAAGCACCTGTGTACTCTTTTTTCACGTTACTGTAAGACAATTTGAACTTCATCTCAAAACCACCCCAGAAAGGTTATGTTATGAACGCAATCTTTACTGCACTAACACTAAAATCTTGAGTCCAACACTCAAGAATACTGTGAAAGTCATGGCACGATCAATACTCTTCGAGTAAGTTTCTATTGTTTTTACTTACCTTACGTGAGCGCAATGTGTCAAATATCGTGTTAAGTAAACAAGAAACCACATCAAAAACACTATGAAAATCTTAGCACTATTACAAAAGCATTGTAAATATCTGGGCACTACATTTTAGTTTTCTTTACGTAAACTTTATCGCCTTCTGCTATATCCGAATCACCCGCACATCTTTTCCGATCCCCATATTCTTTCCCCTTTTTTTTCCTATCTATATATCTCGCTTCTGTAATTACTTTATCCAATGTTACTCATCCTCCATTTTTAGTATTTTTTTACCTACATAACAATTATTTTATTATTATTATTTATTTATTTATTTATTTATTTATTTATTTAACTGTTTATTGTACACATAAAAATACAAATAATACAAACATTTAGAGAACAGACACAACAGGTGCTGCTTATTTCAGCTTATTGGTGCTGATTATTTTTTACGAACGGGTGATGCTTTAACTGTCTCTAGCTTAAATTACATTAACCCATTTCCAATTTAATGGTAGCCGTACTTCCAATTTAATGGTAGCCATACTTCCAATTTAATGGTAGTCATACTTCCAATTTAATGGTAGCCATACTTCCAATTTAATGGTAGCCGTACTTCTAAATTAATGGTAGCCATACTTCCAATTTAATGGTAGTCATACTTCCAATTTAATGGTAGCCATACTTCCAATTTAATGGTAGTCATACTTCCAATTTAATGGTAGCCATACTTCCAATTTAATGGTAGTCATATTTCCAATTTAATGGTAGCCATACTTCCGATTTAATGGTAGCCATACTTCCAATTTAACGGTAGTCATACTTCCAATTTAATGGTAGCCATACTTACAATTTAATGGTAGTCATACTTCAAATTTAATGGTAGCCGTACTTCCAAATTAATAGTAGCCATACTTCCAATTTAATGGTAGTCATACTTCCAATTTAATGGTAGCCATACTTCCAATTTAATGGTAGTCATACTTCCAATTTAATGGTAGCCATACTTCCAATTTAATGGTAGTCATACTTCCAATTTAATGGTAGCCATACTTCCGATTTAATGGTAGCCATACTTCCAATTTAACGGTAGCCATACTTACAATTTAATGGTACACATACTTCCAATTTAATGGAGGTCATACTTTCAATTTAATGAAAGTCACTATTTTTTACCACACTCAATTCAATGAAAGTCCAAACCGAGTACAATGGAATAAACCATTTTAAATTAATAGAACTTTCATTATATTATAATTAATTATTTCAAGTTATAATTAATGGAGGTTCAAAATCATATTTATTACACCTGCTCTGAAAATAAACTCTAATTATTCCAATTAGAGAGAGGGAACGATGACCAAGGAATGGAAGTTTGTATGGAAATCCTTCCATCCCAAGGGTGGGAAAAAGGTATGAAAATCAATTACCAACCCGATTAAGTTTTTTTTTTAAATTCTTCTGTAGTCATACAGCAAAGAGATTTTAACTGTCTAAAAATCATATTTTAAATAAATTGTTACTGGCCACATCCATTTTTTTTATCGGTGGTGCATGCAGAAAATCAAAAACAAAACGATTTTTGTAAAAAACGCGCTTTTCACGGAAGAAGACCCTATGATCTTAACTTAGTTCAGAAACGAGCGAACGAAAATAAAAAAGCCCGCGCGTTTTCGCAAATATTCCGATCTTAGATTATGAATAACGGCAGCTTACTGCCTATAGATAAACAAAGAGCCCGAAAACGCGTAACCAATTTTGATTTGTCAATGTGTGCGTTAGATAGTGATGTACATTTTGGTATCGATATTCGTGTACCCCGGTTACATTGACTTGTCTATTCAGGCGGTAGCGTCGCTGTCAACAATAGCAGTGTTTCACTTGTAGTAGGTAGTAGTGTCGATAATCCTCCATTTCTCCGCCTGGGGCCGTAGATAAGTGGATTTCTACTATTGTAAATGCCAGTAGTATAGAGTAAAAATGTATGAGATTGATATTCACTGACGAAATGTTGCGTGACGGCTATGGCTATATTATATGCAACTACCGTTTACGATTACAGAAAGCCCCTTTTCTAAGTACCAACTCGGTGGAACTGTAATTTATGTTTCTTTGTTCAAAATTCATTTTTTTATCTTCGTCACTGCACGACCAGTGCCACCAGCATGAGCCCCTATCTTAAGTCTTCTGCCTATCTTAAAACTTCGAGCGACCAAGTAACATAACTAGTAAACAAACAATGAGTGCTAGTAAACAAGATACAAGCAGCAAGCCAGAAGAAACGCCTAGGAGGCAGGGTAGTAACTACAAGGGTGCTAACCCTTCTCAAGGCACAAACAGCAGATTGGATGAAATGCTAAAAAAGCAGTTTAGCAACTTCAAGGCATTTTCAAGGACTGTCTCTAACATCAACTTAGAAAATATCAACGAGAAGTGGGAGTTTGAAGACTGCCTGAGAAGTCTTCAGTCGCGCTGGCAAGCTGTTGATACTCTGCACTGGGAGATAGACAGCGAGCTAGACGGCTCCAACAAACAGTACGAGACAAAATTTACAGAGCTAGAACGAAATTACTTCGATATCAAGAGAGCCATAAACAGCAAGCTATGGTCAGTGGCCCACCGTGAAAAATCAACCCCTCAGCTGGACATCCCCATTTTTAATGGCAATTACCAGCAGTGGGTGCCCTTCAAAGATTTATTCAGTGAGGCTATACACAATAACCCCTCGCTGTCAAACGCTCAAAAACTTCAGTTCCTCAAGAGCAAGCTTAAGGGTGAAGCCGAGCGCTTAATTCAACATCTCCAAATTAGCTCAGAAAACTACCAAACAAGTTGGGAAATTTTGAACCATCGATACAATAACAAGAAGTTGATTTTTACTACACATCTGAATACTTTAATGAGCCTTCCGGTTATGCAACAAGCATCATCGAACCATATCAAGCGCATTCACGATGTCACCTGTGAATGCTTAAACGCCATCAAGAACTTGAGAGTAAACATAGACACCTGGGACCCGATACTAGTCCATATCTTAGTACAAAAACTAGACTCGGAAACGCATAATGATTATCTAGAGTCGTTAAAGGAGCCCAGGGAACTACCATCATTGAGCGATTTTTTAAGTTTCATGGAAAATAAGTTCACAACTATGGAATCAGCACGGCGCAAACAAGAAAATAACCCACCAAGAGGAAGCTCATCAACATCTTTTAAACCAGAAAAGACGTACAACTTCAAGTATATGAGCAACAAGGCTACTTCACAAACAAGTTTTAAACCTAAAGCGCAAAAACTGCATTGCCCTATTTGCGACAGTATCGAGCATCGAATTTATTTTTGCAAGAAATTCCTTGAAATGACACCGGCTCAGAAACGACAAACAATTGCGCAATTAAATTTTTGTTGTAACTGTCTATTCAGCCATAATGGAAAGCCGTGCGCATCAAATAAGCGTTGCCGTGAATGCAATGGATGTCACAATTCACTTTTACATGATACCTACGCAAAGGGAAATAATATGACACCTCCGTCAAAGTCCGCGGCAGGCCACGCTAGCGACACGGCCCAACGGCCTGACCAATTATCCCACGTGGCACAGCAATGCAATGTTCCAGAGACGCTCTTAGCAACAGCTTTACTACAAGTTCAAGGAGTGGATGGAGAGTACCTAACCATGAGGGCTCTTATAGATCAAGGTTCTCAAGTGTCTTTGATCTCAGCAAACGCCGCTCAACTATTGCGTATACCGCGCCAAAACTGTAGAGGCGTCATCACTGGAATCGGCACCAAGGATAACATGTGCACTGGAATGATAAATATTAACTGCAAATCCAACACGGCAGATTATACATTCAACACAGATGTATACATAATGCGAAGTTTGACAAGAAACCTTCCAAATTACTCATTTCCTAAACCAACATGGAATTTTCTAGAAAAAATTCAATTAGCCGACCCAGACTTCAATCTAAGCAAGCCGATTGATATTTTGTTTGGCGCCGATGTCTATTCAAATATAATACAAGCCGGCATTTACAAAGCCGGCGACACGGCTCCGGTTGCACAACAGACAAGGCTCGGGTGGATTTTGTGCGGCAAGGTGCAAACTCTACAATGCAACGTGATTATAAATAACACACAAGACTTACAAAAATTTTGGGAAATCGAGGACATCTCTGAAAAAACACCCTACTCGACGGAAGAGAACAAATGCGTCGATTTTTACCGCTCAACAACAACAAGGTTAGATGACGGAAAATATCAAGTTAGAATACCCCTCAAGTCAAATATCGACCAACTGCAATCTTCCAAAAATAAAGCCATCGCCCAATTTTTACAGTTGGAACGAAAATTTTCTAAAAACAAAACAATTGAGAAAGAATACAAATTATTCATACACGAGTACCAAGAACTACGTCATATGAAGCTCGCCGGCGACAACACTGCGCCTCAATTCCACTTGCCACACCATTGCGTGCTCAATATTGAGTCTACTAGTAGTAGATATAGAGTAGTGTTCAATGCATCAGAAAAAGATTCAAACGGAACAAGCCTCAACGACTGCATGTACAAAGGGCCCAACTTACAAAAGGACCTTTTGGAACTGATTTTAAGTTGGAGACAATATCGTGTAGCTTTCACTGCCGACATCGAAAAAATGTTCAGGCAGATATGGGTTCATGAAATCGATCAAGGCCTACAAAAAATTGTCTGGCGAGATAGCCCACACGAACTTCTAAGGGAATATCAACTTACGACTGTGACGTACGGCACCAAGGCCGCACCTTTCTTAGCAATGATGACACTGCGGCAGTTAGCTGAAGATGAACAAGAGTCTTACCCGGAAGCTGCGCAAGTGGTCCGCAATTGCTTTTATATGGATGATTTATTGCACGGAACTCATTCATTAGAATCAGCTCAGCGACTCAAAGAAGACCTTATCAGCATCATGAAATCTGGAGGTTTTAATTTGAGGAAGTGGAGCTCTAACTATCAAGAACTACTTCAAGACAAAGATAAACAAAATCAAAGCCAATTTGTCTTCAGAAAAGCGGAGTCAACCAAAACCCTTGGGCTACTATGGAACCCAGATCAAGATGTGTTTCTATTTCAATCAAAAATAACAAGCAATGAAAAACAAGTTCACACCAAACGATCACTGTTGTCAGATATCTCTAAATTATTTGACCCACTTGGGTGGCTAACTCCTTTGTCAACAAGTATGAAGCTACTTTTTCAACAAATATGGAAAACAAACATAGCATGGGATGACAAGCTTCCCGAGGATATCCAAACAGAATGGGAAAAAATCAAGGTCGACATCGAAAACATAAATAAAATACAAGTGCCGCGTTGGATCGGCGCGGACGTCACGTGTCAGGTCGAGTTGCATGGCTTTAGCGACGCCTCGCAAAGGGCTTATGCGTGCGTCATTTATAGCAAAATTATAAAATCAGGCCAAGCTGAAATAAAACTTCTCGTTGGAAAATCAAGACTAACACCATGTAATAAAGAAGTATCTTTACCGAAACTAGAGCTCTGTGGTTCTCTTCTTCTCTCCAAACTGATGAGTAAAGTCATTGAAGCCTTATCGCCCAATCTCCATATCAAAATCTACGGGTGGGTTGATTCAACAGCAGTGCTGGGGTGGCTGCAAGGCAACCCTGATCGCTGGAAACCGTTCGTCAGCCACAGAGTACAACAAATAACGAAAGTAATGCCACCCGACTGCTGGCGTTATGTCAAGTCCTCGGAGAACCCAGCTGACTGCGGCAGTCGAGGCCTTACCGCCACTCAGTTACAAGAACATACCTTGTGGTGGCAGGGTCCCGCATGGCTGCCAACCTGTAAAAGCACAAATCAAGAAAAAGAAATATATACAACAAATGAAGAAGTAAAGGCAGCTCATCAAGTCCACGTCGCGACGAAAAATATTGAAACCGAAGGCTGTTTCATCAACGAACTGATAAACAAGTACAGCTCGTTTACAAAAACTGTTCGCGTGCTAGCATGGGTGCGCCGGTTTATTACCAAAAAACAAGAGAGAGAACAAACATCGTGGCTTAGCCTATCTGAAATACGAGAAGCAAAGAAAATTATTATAAAACAAGTACAACAAGAAGTATTTGAACAAGAAATAAAAAGCCTACAAGAACAGAAAGGTGTTTCGAACAAGAGCAAGATCTTGAATCTAAATCCCTACTTAGATCAAGACCAAATCCTTCGCGTCGGCGGGAGGCTGCGAAATGCATACATTAACCCTGAAATGAAAAATCCTATAATTCTGCCACAAAATCACCGTCTAACAGAATTAATAATAAATCACGCGCACCGGCTCACATTACACGGCGGTGCGAGAGTGACACTCGCATTCATTAGACAAAAATACTGGGTCTTATCCGGAACAAGAACAACAAAAAAATACTTACATCCATGCGTGACCTGTAAAAAACAAAAACCAGTCATGCAGCAACAAATCATGGGAGACTTACCTGGAGCAAGAGTGAACATGTCCCGTCCTTTCCTACATACTGGAATAGATTTCACCGGTCATGTCTACCTGAAGGCCAACAAGGGTCGTGGAATCAAGACCACAAAAGGATATGTAGCAGTCTTTGTGTGCATGGCTACAAAGGCCGTCCATCTGGAGCTGGTTTCCGACTTGACTACCTCCTCATTCATCGCAGCTCTTCGCAGAATGTCCGCGCGCAGAGGGACACCAAGGCACATCTACTGCGATAACGGCCGCAACTTCGTTGGCGCAAATCGCGTACTACAACAAGAATATCAAGAGCTCCAACAGATATTTAACGGCGAGCTAATGAAAGAAGTTACAGAAATGGAAATCAAGTTTTCCTTCAACGCTGCCTCTTTTCCCTCTGCGGGGGGGATTTGGGAGGGGGTAGTGAAGAGCTTTAAATTCCACATGAAAAGAGTAATCGGCGAACAACGGCTGACTTACGAGGAATACTCTACACTTCTTTCCCAGATCGAGGCGTGCTTAAACTCGAGGCCGCTCTGCCCACTGACGGAAGATCCAGAGGACCTTGACTATTTAACTCCGTCTCACTTCCTATCAAGTGGTCCTATTTTAACAATCATCGAGACCGAAAGAGATCTACGAACACGCTGGCAGCTCACTCAAAAAATATTTCAAGATATTTGGAAGAGATGGCGCTCTGAATATGTAACCCAGCTAACAGCACGATCTAAGTGGCGACAAACAAAAAACAACATCAACATTAATGACGTAGTTCTCGTTCACGACGACAATCTGCCACCAGGCAAGTGGATCATGGGCAGAGTAGTAGAGCTACACCCAGGCAAGGACGGCAACACGCGTGTCGTCACCCTGAAAACGAAAAGTGGCTACTTTAAACGCCCTGTAATAAAGCTATCAGTACTTACCGGGCACGAACAAGATACAACACCAACTCCTAGTCAGCCAAAAGATGACGGAAATGATAACCTAAATAAGACAAGAAACACAAGAAAGAAGCTTTCGTTTACAACCCTATTTACTGGATTATTATTTTTCATGACCATCCTATCAAGCGCCGAATCCAAAGTCAACGTCACGAGATTCAGAGACAACCAAACATTGTATTTTGACAAGGTCGCAAACATGCTACTAATCAAGGACGAATGGAAGTTAGTCGTGTTTTATGAAATGGAGCCTTATTGGCAAGGAAATAAGGCACTTAACTCATATATACAAACAATGGACACGGCGTGCAAAACTATCCAAGATCAATCCCACTGTAATGCGATACTACTCCAGCTACGTCACGGCTACGCTGAGCTCGAGTACTACAACCAGCTTTTATTAAGTCAGCATATCGGCGAGAGACCAGCGTGGGCGTCAAAACAACGCGTGCGCCGGGGCCTGATAGATGGCGTAGGATATATCGCAAACGCCCTGTTCGGAGTGTTAGATGAAAGATTCGCCGAACAGTACAAGAAGGATATTAACCAACTGCGAGAAAACCAAAAACATATCGCTACACTTTGGAAAAATCAAACTTCCATTGTAGAGGCGGAAAACAATCTATTAAAACGTACAGAAAACGTTATGAATCAACAGCATAAAATCATAAACCAACATATGATAGCGCTACAAAAGGCTATAGAACAAGTGAGAAATGCCGAACAAGTGAACAGCGCCATTAACGACTTCGCAATAGGAGCTATAATAGCAAGCAACGTGCTCAATAATTTAAAAGGAATACAGAACACTTTAATCGACACAGTTACGGATATATATCAAGGGCGCTTCAACTTACATTTGCTAACGCCAGAACAACTCATTGACGAGTTAAGCACTATATCAAGCAAACTCCCTAAGGATGTTCTGTTGCCTATAGAAAACATACATGCCGATCTACGCAAGTTATACAATCTACTCAAGGTCAAGACAAGAATGATGACAGAATTTCTAATTTTTGAGATACGGATTCCGCTCATCAGCAGAGAAACCTATGAGATTTTACAAGTAATCCCTATACCTAAATATCAAGAACAGATAACCGTCAGCCTTGTTCCAGTGTCAAATTACATTGCAATGGACTTGAAGAAAGACACTTTTATCCCTATGAGCGAAATTGACGTAACAGCCTGTTACAAGCAAACAGAAACTCATTATTGCTACAGCAAGCAACCCGAATACCAGATGAAGAAAGATAAAGATTTATGTATGATAGAAGAACAAGAATGTAAAACTACAAGAGACCTATGTAAAAATAGATGGCAAGAGAGCCACGCTATAAATACATACATCTACATATGTTGCGACAAGTGCAAAGTTCGAACAATGTGCGAGGATCAAGTGACCGCACACCAGCTGACCGGAGCTGGGCTAATGAGCGTAGGTCATGGCTGCATTATCAAGACAGATGAGTTCACGATCTATCCTCACAAGCCCCATACAAGTGAGGTTCAAATATCGTCGAATTTATATATTCCAAAAATTTCAGCGATTAATCATATAATAAATATAACAATTCCCTCCTTAAAAATTACGAACAAGTCTCATCTGGAATTGGAACAAGAAAATTTGGCTATACAGAACAAGATCAAAGATCTAAAGGAAACCGCCGATCTTTCTGATATTGTATCTTATCATGATATACACCACTACGCTATGATATACATGCTATTTAGCGTAGCCACGGTCGTGGGCATAATCATCGCCATAAAACGTATTCAGAAACGTAGACGTCGGACAGCTGAAACAAGAGAAGCCAAGACAGAGTCTGCAGAATATTCACCTCGACCGCAACCTGTCAAGATGACCCGTCGAGAACCTCATCCGCGACCAAGAGCTGAACCCATCACGCACATCAAGCGTAAAGACCAAGCGACGAGTCCTGTTTTGCAAAGATTTAACATAGAATTTGGAAGCGACTCTAATTATTTTTTTTTGTATTTTCATGTTTTTTTTCTCTGGCCCGGGAAGATGTACGGTCTTCAACCGCACCGGCAAATTGTCGCTCCGCTCTAATCACTAGTACATAAGCAACCGCCATTGTGCTCGCACGTGGGTCCATAAATAAATACTTTACAAGTTTTCCGTGTTTTTCCTGAGACACCACCAACAAGTATCAAGTAAAGTGTACTGGCTGCCAAGAGCTCGTACATTTTTGGTACACTAAGTATAAAAAGTGCCTACTAATACAGTTGCTGAATAGTGATGTTCCGATAGCGATAGTTTCGCTGTCGGTAGTTAATCTTGAAATACAGTAACTCTGTTGAATAGCCTTATCGAAAATAATTATTGTACAATAAAATGCTATCGATTGTTAAAAAATGGCTGATACAACCTCAAGACAAATACAACCCATAATTGAAAGAAGAAAAAATTACAGACAAACTTATTTGCGGTCTTAAAGATGGGCTTTTATTGCTTTTAAAAATACTACAGGAATATCGAATCCCTCGAAGCGGGAGTCTGCCTCGCACTTGACCGTTTTTTTTAATATAAGTATATTTTTGTTCGATATGTTGAATTAATCATTCGCACTTGGACATCACTAAACATGCTAAGTCCCTTCAAGTAAGGGCTCCCGCACACGACCGAGAATCGGTGGGCGATTGGGCTCCCGCACACGACCGAGAATCGGTGACCGATTTTTTGTCGACATCCCGCTCTGACGTGTTATCACCTGAATCTTCCGTCCTTGTCCTGGCCGATAATCGCCCACCGATTCTCGGTCGTGTGCGGGAGCCCTAAAGGAGTTAGAAGGTTTAGTGATGTGAAAATTTTGCGAATGATTAATTCGAATCGAACAACTTGTACATGCAAAATAAAAATAAAGCATTATCTTGGTTTAATAATAAGTACTAATAATAAACTTAAAAAAATCACTATAAAAAAATTGTATACGACTGTTCGGTTGAGTCAAGGAGTGATCACAGCTAGCTGGATTCAAAGACTAATTCGGCATACATTGCTCGTTGAAGTAAGGATAATGCAATAACATAACCAAGCCTCCCAGCAATGTATGCCGAATTAGTCTTTGAATCCAGCTAGATGTGATCGTGGCTTTAATAGGCTGACAATACATTTCCGTGATGTTTTTATTTTTATTTACCTTAAATGGACAAATGAGACCTGAACATTGCCGTGCCAAATCTTATGAATGAGAGTATTTATGATCAAACAAAAACAATGGCTGTGGTAAATGAAGTGGATGCATTTTTTCTCTTTTTCTAGTCTTGCAGGTGCACATAGTCATTCACCGTAACTGAACAACTTTCAGTAAATAAAACTATCAGCCTCTTCAATACTCTTCATATAAAATTGCAAATGGACAGTTTAGCCACGATCACATCTAGCTGGATACAAAGACTAATTCGGCATACATTGCTGGGAGGCTTGGTTGTGTTATTGCAATATCCTTACTTCAACGAGCAATGTATCCCGAATTAGTCTTTGAATTCTGCTAGGTGTGATCGTGGCTTTTTTGTGGAAAAGAAGATTATTTTAATATTTTCTGAAAGTTTTATTTACTGAAAATTATTCAGTTACCTTGACTGACCACGCCCTTTCAGTTTTCGGAAACCAGTCCCTTAGACCATGTATTGGTCAATTTAATTTCGATGCGAACACGGAATTAAATTAAAATTAATCATTCGCACTCGGACATCACTAAACCTCCTTACTCCCTTCATGTAAAGAACTTAGGAAGTTTAGTGATGGGTAAATTTTGCGAATGATGATGAACAACTTGTCGATAAAAAATAATTATTATTCATGGTGTAATAAAAAGTACTAAAAAAAAAATTAAAAAATTCACTATAGATTACCATCGATACTTGAAAGGTTCAGATATTTTCTATACGACTGTTCAGTAGAGTTAATAAACCTGCTTTGCGACAAAAAAAATCGTAAAAAGAACAAGGTAAAGGAGTGATCACACCTAGCTGAATTTAAAGACTAATTCGGCATACATTGCTGGGAGGCTTGGTTATGTTAATTGAAATATCCTTACTTCAACGAGCAATGTATGCCGAATTATTCTTTGAATTCAGCTAGGTGTGATCACTCCTTTACTCTACACTGCGCGTGGCTTGACACGAAGTACGAACTTGGTCGGTTATTTAGTATCGATTATTACCGGTACTTTTAAGAATTCGATATTCTCGATATTTTCTATAGGAATATTCGGTAGAGTTACTGTATTTTTAAAATTCATCCATCGATCTCGTTATCGCAGCAACACTGATTCAATAATTTTCAAAATTTACGGTTTGGTTAGGTACTCAATCAATCGCCAGTTAAAGCGCGACGGAGTCAGATGTGTCCGTGTAGAATACTTGACTAGTGCAACACTGTTAGTTTTGAATATAGCGGTCTTTAATTGTTTTTCTAGTAGGAGCGCTTGTTTTAAGTAAAAAAGTATACCATCAGTTAGGCCATTATTTTTTGTTCGACAAGTTGTTCGATTCGAGTCAATCATTCGCATTTGCCCATCACTATACTATATTCCGATGTCATTTTTTGGTGGTCATTTCCTCCGAGGCGAGTTCGCCCGGTTGGTCATTTCGCCCGAAAGTATTCATTGTTAGTCGAGGTCTTTTAAAACCATATCCAAAAGATAATGAGAAACTATGGCAAACAATAAATAAACTTACATACAGAAAAAAAAATCCAAATAAGATCAATAAACTTCTAGACAAAAAGAATTGACTTCAGCATTTTGTTACTGTAAAAATATTGTTGGCCGAAAATATTTTACTTAAGACTGCACCACGTAAAAACTACCAAAACGGCAATCACGGTTTAATATTGCTTACATATTTAATATGATTTTTTTTAAAACCATTACGATTACGCCATACATTTTTAGTATGACCGCGCGAAGTCTAATAAATAGCTCTGACACGCGGCCGATTCCCACAAGAGCTCGAAGTGAGACCACGTCAGTTTGCACCGCGACGCGCCAAAATTATGGATCGCGTTTCAACGTATACACATTCTCTGCTTTCATAGTGTAACAAGGTAACTTTGTTTTTTACTATTTTCTAAAGTAAGATATTTCTTTCCTTGTATTTATACTCGTAAAGTGTTTGTTTTAGAGAAATGGGGAAGCGCAAAGATAAATATTATGTATCCCGTCAAAAATTCAAAAAATATCTATTCCTTTAACCAAGTAAGTACCTACTTATATACCATACCTAGGTAGTTTTGTTTTGTGATGGTTGACTGGTGATGAAGGGTAGGCGGAGGAAGATAGGTAGATGATGGGTCAGAAGGGTTATCAGAGTAATAGATTTTCGGTACGTGATTGATGTCCGGACGAAGATGGGTGACCGGTGGATGATATTGATGGGTGACCGGCGGAAGACGAGTCAATGGTAGATGATGGGTGACCGGTAGATGATGGGTAATCGGCAGTGGTCGGAATTGGTAGAGCTGTTTAGGGTCGATGATCGGAAACTTGAACGTGCTGCTTGCTACATTATTTCGTCAGATCTGTTAGATTTTCCTCTTGAGACGGATTTCCATGGCATGGCTTTCCGAAATAAGACTGCCTTTTGATCGTTAGTATGTGTCCTTTGATCTTTCGATCACAAAAACAACGAAATGTACAACGATGGCACGGATTTAAATGGATTACTTTTTTAAAAGAAGCAAACGGCGCCAAACTCAGGCAGGAAACAGGCTACATTATTTCGTCAGGTCTGTTAGATTTTCCTCTTGAGACGGATTTCCATGGCATGGCTTTCCGAAATAAGACTGCCTTTTGATCGTTAGTATGTATACTTTGATCTTTTGATCACAAAAACAATGAAATGTACAACGATGGCACAGATTTAAATGGATTACTTTTTTAAAAGAAGCAAACGGCGCCAAACTTAGGCAGGAAACAGGCTACATTATTTCGTCAGGTCTGTTAGATTTTCCTCTTGAGACGGATTTCCATGGCATGGCTTTCCGAAATAAGACTGCCTTTTGATCGTTAGTATGTGTCCTTTGATCTTTCGATCACAAAAACAACGAAATGTACAACGATGGCACGGATTTAAATGGATTACTTTTTTAAAAGAAGCAAACGGCGCCAAACTCAGGCAGGAAACAGGCTACATTATTTCGTCAGGTCTGTTAGATTTTCCTCTTGAGACGGATTTCCATGGCATGGCTTTCCGAAATAAGACTGCCTTTTGATCGTTAGTATGTATCCTTTGATCTTTTGATCACAAAAACAATGAAATGTACAACGATGGCACAGATTTAAATGGATTACTTTTTTAAAAGAAGCAAACGGCGCCAAACTTAGGCAGGAAACAGGCTACATTATTTCGTCAGGTCTGTTAGATTTTCCTCTTGAGACGGATTTCCATGGCATGGCTTTCCGAAATAAGACTGCCTTTTGATCGTTAGTATGTATCCTTTGATCTTTTGATCACAAAAACAATGAAATGTACAACGATGGCACAGATTTAAATGGATTACTTTTTTAAAAGAAGCAAACGGCGCCAAACTTAGGCAGGAAACAGGCTACATTATTTCGTCAGGTCTGTTAGATTTTCCTCTTGAGACGGATTTCCATGGCATGGCTTTCCGAAATAAGACTGCCTTTTGATCGTTAGTATGTATCCTTTGATCTTTTGATCACAAAAACAATGAAATGTACAACGATGGCACAGATTTAAATGGATTACTTTTTTAAAAGAAGCAAACGGCGCCAAACTTAGGCAGGAAACAGGCTACATTATTTCGTCAGGTCTGTTAGATTTTCCTCTTGAGACGGATTTCCATGGCATGGCGTTCCGAAATAAGACTGCCTTTTGATCGTTAGTATGTATCCTTTGATCTTTTGATCACAAAAACAATGAAATGTACAACGATGGCACAGATTTAAATGGATTACTTTTTTAAAAGAAGCAAACGGCGCCAAACTTAGGCAGGAAACAGGCTACATTATTTCGTCAGGTCTGTTAGATTTTCCTCTTGAGACGGATTTCCATGGCATGGCTTTCCGATATAAGACTGCCTTTTGATCGTTAGTATGTGTCCTTCGATCTTTCGATCACAAAATCAACGAAATGTGCAGCGATGGCACGGATTTAAATGGATTATTTTTTTTAAAGCAAACGGCGCCAAACTTAGGCAGAATGATAGTTGATGACTGGATGAATGATGATGATGAAAGGATGATGAGTGACACGCGGATTATAGTTGATGAGTGGATCAATGATGATGAGTGATGCGTGGATGATAGTTGATCAGTGGATAAATGATGATAAGTGGATGATGAGTGATGCGCGGATGATAGTTAATGAGTGGATGAACGATGATGAGCGGATGATGAGTGATGCGTGAATGAGTGGATGACTGATGATGATGAGCGGATGATGAGCCAATTTTGGATGATAAGTGATGCGCGGATGATAGTTGATCAGTGGATGAATGATGATGAGCGGATGATGAGTGATGCGCGGATGATAGTTGATGAGTGGATCAATGATGATGAGTGATGCGCGGATGATAGTTAATGAGTGGATGAATGATGATGATGAGCGGATGATGAGTGATTTTCGGATGATAAGTGATGCGCGTATGATAGTTGATCAGTGGATGATGAGTGATGTGTGGTTGAGTGGATGAATTATGATGATGAGCGGATGATGAGTGATTTTCGGATGATAAGTGATGCGCGGATGATAGTTGATCAGTGGATGAATGATGATGAGCGGATGATAAGTGATGCGCGGATGATAGTTGATGAGTGGATCAATGATAATGAGTGATGCGCGGATGATAGTTGATCAGTGAATGAATGATGATAAGTGGATGATGAGTGATGCGTGGATGAGTGGATGAATGATGATGAGCGGATGATGAGTGTTAGTTAGTTAGTTAGTTAGTGGGCTCCTGTTTCCGCAATTAAACTCTGATTTGGTCCTTTTTGCGTACAGGTTAGTCTGGTTAATTAAGCCAGCCCAGCTCCTTCCAGAAGCTCAGAAGTCTCCTGGGACATTCGCAGGCTTCGCGGAGCGACCTCGTGTTGTTGAGGATTTTAGCCCGTTGGTCGGCCAACGCAACGCACTCCAGGATCACGTGATTGACCGTCTCTTCCGCGTCAAGGCAGCCCCTACATAGTGGGCTATCGGTAACGCCGATTGTGAATAGGTGTTTGTTGAGCGAGATATGTCCTGTAATAGTGCTCACAACTATTCGGAGGTTTGTTCGATTGAGGCTGAGAAGTCGGTGGGTAAGCTTAGGTGAATTAGTGGATAGCACCTCCTTTGACTGTCTGCAGCTCGTTAGGCTAGCCCAGCGGGCATTGTGTTGGTTCTGGGTAAAGCCGTGAAGCCATGTGCGGATTTGACTGAAGGGCAGTGGTAATAGTGGAACAGGACCTGCCACTGGTGTTTGTGAACCACGCCTTGCCAATTCATCCGCGGCATCGTTGCCCAGTGATCCGCTGTGTCCCTTGATCCATTGCAGGATTACCCTGTTGTTTGAAGCAATGCGCTCCAGTGCAAGGTGACACTCGTAGATAAGCCCTGAGGTAAATACATTACTCTGCAGTGCCATTAGTACGGCCATGCTGTCGGAAAGGATTCTTATACAAAAGCCTTCTACCTTCCTTCGCATTACCGCGGTGGCGGCCTCCTTGATAGCTACACATTCACATTGGAATATGGAGCTGTGTGTGCCTAAGGCCAGTGACATTTTTATGTTGAGGTCGAGTGAAAAAGCCCCGGCGCCTGTTCCTGAGTCCATTTTGGATCCGTCAGTATATATTCTGACCTCATGGGAACCGGATTGGTCTTTACCTGACTCTGATAGTTGTATGTCGTAATTCCTGTTAAAGTTATATGTTTTGGGGATCCTGTCGCACGGGGCCTCGCATAAGGGGTACTGTTTCCGAACAGTGTCCCAGAGCGTGGCAATAGGTCCATTGTGGTTAACCCATTCGCCTAAAAGCTTTAGGCGTAGGGCCGACATTATTGCCTCCTGTTGTATATACAGGTCTAAAGGCGGGAGCCCAAGAATGACTTCTAGGGCTGCTGTCGGGGTGGTGCGCATGCAGCCCGACATGGCTGAGCAAGCCAGGCGTTGGAATCGCTGCAGCTTCGTTATTGTGGTGGTAAGCTCTGTCCTGGGCCACCAGGCTATAGCACCATATGATACAACAGGTCTGATAACAGATGTGTAGAGCCATCGACAGATTTTCGGGGATAAGCCCCAGGATCTGCCTATGAGTCTTTTACATTGCCAGAAGGTGATACATGCTTTTTCTAGCTTGTGGTCGACATGTTTGTTCCAGAGCAACTTGCTGTCAAGTATTACACCCAGGTACTTGACTTCGTTGGTCAGGGACAATTCAGTGTTAAAAAGTTTAGGAAGCCTGAGCCTGCCTAGACTACGTTTATTGGTGAAGAGAATTATCTCCGTCTTTGACGGGTTCACCGATAGTTTGTGCTTTGAGCACCAGTCTTCGACGACCTTAAAAGCGGACCTCATGAGGCTGCATAGCACATTTTCAAAGGGTCCTCCTATGAGAATGGCAAGGTCGTCAGCATAGCCTACTGTATAATACCCTCTTTGATTGAGGTCAGCGATTAGTTCGTTGACGACAACGTTCCAGAGTAGAGGCGAGAGTACTCCCCCCTGTGGGCAGCCCTTCGCCACCACTACTCTCGTTGTGGTATTTACAGTGAATTGGATCGCTCTGTATCTTAGCATGTTGTCTATCCACCCGGCAATAGTGGTATCGACTCCATGCTTGTTAAGCGCTTGGCTAATGCTGTTAAAATTGGTTTTATCAAAGGCTCCTTCTACATCTATGAAGGCGCCTAGTGTTGATTGTTTACTTGATAGACTCCTGCTTATGCGTGATGTCACGCAGTGTAAGGCGGACTCTGTTGATTTGCCTGAACTATAGGCATGTTGGTTAGCATGAAGTGGGCTACACGAAAGGGAGTTCGTTCTTATGTCCCTATCACACAATCTCTCCAGTGCCTTCAAGAGGAACGAGGTGAGACTGATCGGTCTAAAGGATTTTGGTTGTGTGTAGTCACTTTTGCCGGGCTTGGGGATAAATACTACCTTTACTTCTCTCCATTGTAGTGGCACGTATCGAAAGGCCAGGCAGCTCCTGTATATTGCAGTGAGGTGACCGGCCAGGAGCTTCGCGTCGCACCACTTCAGCAGGCCCGGAAATATGCCATCTAGGCCCGCCGATTTAAACGGGAGGAAGCTGTTGATTGCCCAGATTACCTTTTCGTCGTCTACTACTCTGTGGGCCGTGGTCCAGTCCAATTGATTATCCCGGTACTGCCGCACCGGCGATTCCCATATTTGGTTGTCTTCGATGCGGCAGTCAGGGAAGTGAGTCTGTAGGAGGAGTTCGCAGGTCTCAGCATCGGTTCTGGTGTAGGTACCATCTGGTTTTTTCAGGCAGCCTAGGTTGCGCTCAGGTTCACTGGCTAGAATATTTTTTACCTTAGCGGCCTGATTGGTAGATTCAATGTTGGTGCAGAAACGTCTCCAGCACTCGCTCCTTCTGGCTCGGATGCGCTTCTTATAGTTGTATTGTGCCTGTTTGTAACTTACCCAATCGACTGGGTTGCGGGAGTTTTTGGCTTTGTTGAACAGCTTTCTTACTTTGCGTCGCAGCCTTTCCAATTCCGGTCCCCACCATTGGTGTCTGTTACCGGAACCGGGTTTTGGCGTGGTAAGAGGGCACGTCTGCTCATAGCTGTTGATAAGAGTAGATGTGAGGTTTGTAACGTGTGTTTCGATTTCTGCAGTGTTACTGTGCTTGGGAAGGAGGTTGATCATTTCAAGACCAGCCTCTGCCAATTTCCTGTACCTGGCGCGGTCTGTCTTGCGGGGATTACGCCAGGGAGCTGCAGATTTAGAGTTTATGTTTAGGTTATACCGGATCCATCTATGATCGGAACAGGACAGCTCATCAGATACGTGCCAGTCTGAGATGAAGCCGGCGATCTGTTCCGTGGCTAGAGTGAGATCTATGATAGTTTGGGCTCGTGAAGTCACAAAAGTTGGCTCCGAGCCTCTGTTTAAAATTCGAAGGTTAGTTGTAAATAAGTAGTTTAAGGATGATGAGTGATTTTCGGATAATAAGTGATGTGCGGATGATAGTTTCTACCACCATGTCATTACGAGTAAGTCTAAAGTGTTTCTACTGACGTGCTGTTGAGTATACAAACTTGAAGAGCTGTTCCCTGTCGCCCCTCGCTTCCCCTCGAGTAACCCTCCGTTATACAATCGTTGCGCTGAGCTATATTAGTAGAGTTCATTAAAAATACCTTGAGAGAAAAAAGTTCCATTCAAAACACAGTTTTTTAAAAGGTGATGTTTCCTCCGAGCGGGCGAGAACGCGTCTCGGGTGAAATGACGCACTACGACTCCGCGTGGACTGCGCGCATGTGTGTGTTCGATCATACGCACACTACTGTTGCTTCCGACTCGACGCGAAAACTAAACAGTTTTGATCCTATACATTTCTTTATGAAAGGGACAACTGATTTAGACATGAATTGAAAATTTTGTCAGGATTACAAAGTATCTCTTTTAAGGAAGTCTAACAAAATTACGGACAAGTACAAGGTGTCAAACAATCTCCTGAAAACTTGATCAATGGACTCATACCATGAAAAATTAACGATTTTCACCATACATACATCTATACACAACAAAAAAAAAATTTAAAGTGCGAGTCGGATTCGCGCATCGAGGGTTCCGATATACCTACCTATAGTATTTTTAGAAGCAATAAGGTCCATTGTAAGGACCGCAAAACTAAATTTGTTTGTAAAGATTTGTTGCAAATTTCCAAAAAACTGTGCTACTTAGAGAGATTGTTTTTTTCTGAATTATTTACATAAACCTCTATGGACTTTAATTAATTCAGATTTTTTCTTCGGAAAACTTCGGGGATAAGGAAGGGATAATTTTTTAAAACTTTTTTCATCATAACTTGAAAACTAAGAGTCGTTAAAAATATAAAGAACTATTTTGGAATGTACAAGTGAAGCACTTTCATATGATACCTAACTTGACTTAGTACTGACAATTAAAAACTTTGACCTACCCATTTGGGCCCCCTTTACAATAATAATAATATTATAATTATTTCAATTGCAATAAAGTAAGACAATCGTATTCTAAAACTACTTCTACTACTAAATATAAAAGTATAAACGAGTTTTTAGCTTGCTTTTCAATTTATTTTAAGGTCATTAAAAATACTCATAGAAGCCTTTATACAAAGTATCTGAACATATCAGTCGCGCTATAAAGTGTACCAGCACAGAAAATATAGATATACTAACGTATAGCACAACTAGTGAACTGACTATGATCCCTACTATGTTGATGTTCCTTAATAGTGATGTACAATTATTTCAAGAAGCAACAATCGAAATATTCGAATGTACTACTTAGTACTATCCAAATAATCTTTTATCATTCAATTGTTATTTTTCATTGGAATCATTATTCGCTTTTCGTACGATTTTGAATGAAAAATTTATTCTAACTAAAAGAATGAATAAAGCACTCAAATTCTTTGTGTTTACTTGACTGGTGCAACCTAATTTTAATTCCTTGTTTGTTTCTTAGTATACCGGTAATTCTGTGGTTTTTTTTGTAGTTATTCTAGTGTTTTTCTATACAACATAAATTAGCCCTTATTAATATTTTCCGTACGATGAGGTGTTCTATTCGTATTGGCCCTTCACTAAAGTTCCTTTCTGCGTTGCTTACTATGCGGCTTACTCAGTTAGTGACTTACTAAGTTCCATCTTTCTACCTTCCTTTCCTACGTAGGAGACTAACTGACTTAGTGTGTGAATTCAGTCAGGTGTGATCGGCCCTTTAGGCTAAATGTATTTTATTTTTAATGTATGGAGAAAATGTCAAAATATAGCATTTGAGGCCGCCAAAGGCCTCTGACATATGGCTCTTTAACGACTACATCCATAGGTAGCAGTGTGGACCAACGGCTTAACGTGCCTTCCGAAGCACGGAATCATCCAACTTATCGGACTATCAGGTGATTCATCCTGCAATGTCCTAATTTCTAATATTTGGTAAATTAGAGAAACGCAGTAAGTCGTTTGACAGAATATTTTATATCGACTGACAAGCAAAAAACAGACAAGTCATTAGTAAAAAAAAGTTTTTCCAAAAAACTGCCAGCTAGGGTGTTTAAAGTAAAAATAGGTCGAATACCTCCCCGTAATTTGAACACCCTGTATATAGCTATAAAAGTTACTAATTAATTAACACATATTATTATGATGTCCAATAACTAGGACATTTACCCTATACTAACTAATAACCGTACGAACTGACAAAACAAAAGAAGACTATAAAAAAAAAACGACTAATTTAAAAAACTACACTATACCTAACGAAGAAGTTAATCTACTGTGTTTGATTTTAGGTAAACTTTTCGTTAGTATGTCGGCTAACATTTTGTCAGTTGGAATGTATGTTATTTCTATAGATTTGTTGTTAAGAGACTCGCGTACAAAGTGGTGACGGATGTCTATATGTTTTGTACGAGAGTGATATGTGTCATTAGCTGTTAATTTAATAGAACTTTGATTATCTGAATGTATGACTATGGGATGATTAGTGTCGAAAATGTCGTGAATGAGAGTGCGAAGATAAATAGCTTCTTTGCACGCTTCCGCTAGAGCCATATACTCAGCTTCTGTCGTGGAGAGAGCTACTGTTCGCTGTTTTCGTGCTTCCCAAGAGATAGGAGCACCACTCATTAGAAAGACATATCCCGTATATGACTTCCTATCAACTAAATTGCTGCCGTAGTCAGCGTCTGCATAACCTATTGGATGCGTTTGGCCATTTTTAGAGTATGTTAACTTGAGGTCTTTAGTCGCTTTGAGATACCTTAATACTCTTTTCGCGGCTTTCCAAAGTACCTCCCCGTGATGTGTGTTAAATTGGCTGAGGTAGGATACAGTATGTGAAATATCCGGCCGAGTGCCAATTGAAAGATACATCAATGAACCGATAAGCTGCTGAAAAGGTAAATCATTTCGCTCATCTGATGCGGGGACAGTTGTTAACTTTACTCCAGGTTCCATAGGTGTAGTAATAGGAATTGCGTCCGTCATACCGAACTTTTCTATAAGTTTTTCAATATAGTTTGTTTGATCAAGGGTAATGGTGTCATTTTTACGAGTAATTCGCATACCCAAACAATCTTTGAGTGCGCCTAAATCCTTGACAACAAACTTTTGTTTTAAGCTATTTTTGAAGGTTTCCTTCATAGTATCACTATTCGTTATTAAGAAAAAATCATCAACGAATATTGCTACGATTAATAAATGAGAGCCATCTTTTTTGTAATAAACACAGTGTTCTGATGGTGCTCGAATCATAGAAAGGCTGGCCATTGCTTCACAGACTTTTTTATTCCATTGTCTGGGAGCTTGTTTCAGCCCATAGAGAGATTTCTTGAGCAGACAGACTTTTGAAGAAGCAGATTCAATTTGAAAACCTTCTGGTTGCTCCATAAAGATTTGTTCTTCCAAGTCTCCATTCAGAAAAGCTGTTTCAACATCAAGATGCTCTATTTGCAGATCTAATTGAACTGCAAAAGCTAATAATAGCCTTATTGTAGACAATCTTGTCACTGGAGAAAAAGTTTCGCTATAGTCAACGCCATATACTTGCGTGAAGCCTTTAGCTACAAGTCTAGCTTTAAACTTTACAATTTCTCCATTAGTATTCTTCTTAATTTTGTAGACCCATTTACATTTAATAGTCTTCCTGTCGGTGGGTCTATCGACTAGTTTCCAGGTCCCGTGTTTAACCAAAGAGTTATACTCTGATTTCATAGCCTCCAGCCATTCCTTGTTGTGGACATCTTCGATTGCTTGTTTGTATGTTTCGGGCTCGCTGTCACTCGAAACCATATAAGATGTCGGGTCGAATCTTTCCGGAGGTCGTCTCTCTCTTTGAGGGTATCTTGCCTCATTTTCAATGCAGGTATCAGGAGAAGATCCTGGTTCTGGAGAGGACATAGTCTCTGGACAAGATAAAGAATCTTCAGCATCTATAAAAGCTTCAGGCGTCTCAGGCTCTTGAAGTACAGGAATGCTAGACTCGGCTGATTGAGGGTTAGTGAAGGGTGGGACAGGAGTCAATTGTTGTATAGGCTGGGAGTCATTAATAAATGAATCGATCTCGCTATGGTCTACCATGGGAGTAGTGTCAACGGAAGAAGTGACGTCCATCGGAAGTTTATCTTCAACAAAGACAACATCCCTTGAGACAATTATCGCCCTTGGATTACATGGGTCGATAAGGCGATAGCCTTTAGTCTCAGTCGAGTAACCAACGAATATACAGGCTTGTGTTTTAGAATCTAGCTTAGTGCGCTTTTCTTTAGGGATAAGTGCATGTGCTTTGCATCCGAAAACACGAAGATGTGAGAGATCAAGTGACTTACCATACCATAATTCGTCTGGAATTTTGTTATTCAAGGATTGGGTTGGCGAAATATTTTTTAAATATATAGCTGTGTTGACAGCTTCGCCCCAATATGCTTTCGGTAGCTTTGCGTCTTGAAGCATGGATCTCGCTTTTTCGATAACGGTTCTGTTTACCCGTTCAGCCACACCGTTTTGCTGAGGAGTATACGGACAGGAAAGCTGGTGAATAATACCGTTTTCTTTCATGAATGTAGTCATCTCTCGATTGACAAATTCAGTACCGTTATCTGAGCGGAATTTCTTAATTTTCAAACCCGTTTGGTTTTCAGTTAAGTGCTTAAATTCGACAAATTTAGAAAAGACCTCACTCTTGGATTTTAATAAGTATCCAAAAGTTTTACGGGTGTAATCATCCGTGAATGTTAGTAGGTAGAGTGCACCTCCCCAGGAGTGTGTACTCATCGGTCCACATAAGTCAGAATGAATAAGTTCTAACTTATTGTACGACCTACTCTTTGATTTTTTAAACGGCCTCTTTGCTAATTTTCCTTGCAAGCACGGTACACAAGGATCTGTCAAATTGTCATTATATTCTATGCCAAGATTTTTATTTTTTAAAATATTCATGGCTTTGGAATTTAAATGTCCAAGGCGTCTATGCCATAGCAATGCAGTCTCTTTTTTTACTGTTGTCAAGAGGGCTTGCTGTTTCAGTACGTTCAGCTTGTACATACCTCTGAAACTTGAGGCTGTAGCCATAACTTCACCCGAAACTTTACATCCTTTTTCATAAAGAATGTTAGCGCCACTGCGAGAGAAAAGAACTACAAAGCCTTTCTGGACTAAACTGCTAACCGATAACAAGTTAGCTGCTAAGTTGGGAACGTATAAAACATTAGAAATTGAACTGATTCTATCAGTAACATTTAAAGATACAGTACCTTTTCCTTCGCTAGAAATTATCTCATTATTTGCAACTGTGATGTTATGTTTCAGGGGTGTGAGTTCCCTAAACATTTCTTTAGTATTGCACATATGAGTAGTTGAGCCAGAATCTAAGAGCCAAGTATAAGGTGAGGAATTTTGGGGTAAATTTTCAGAAAAACATGATGAAAGTGTAATGTCAGATGTGTAATTAGACTTATGTTGTGTTTGAGTCTGAGTTACATTTTTCTTAAAATTTTCTTTCTTGTTTTTCTTCGTTCTGCATTCACTCACAACGTGGCCAAACTTCTTGCAGTATGAACAACGTGGAAGTCCAGTCTTGCTGTAGAGCGCAGCGTTGTCGTTGCTTGACGTGCAAGGTAGATGACGCAGGTCTTCCTTTAGGAGAATGGCGGCTACAGAATCCGTAGTAATTTTTGCTCCAGAATTCTCAAATGCCATTACCAGAGGATTGTAGATTTCAGGAAGTCCTGTAAGCATTATTACAGCAACAAAGCTATCTTCGACGGTGCTATCAATTTCTACTAGCTGTTGTTGGATACTTCGTATTCCATTGATGTATACTTGCATGGTTTGATTCAGTTCTAACTTTGAATTGAAGAGCTTGCGAAGTAGGTGCAGGCGACGGATTAGACCGCTGTCCGCGAAGTTGGTTTTTAGGGCTGTCCATGTCTCTGCGGCTGTTTTAGTGTTACACACTATAGGGAAAACGTGATTTTTCAAGGATAAACAAATTCTTGCCTTAGCCTTTGCATCCATTCGCGTGAATGCTTGTTTTCCGAGCTCTTTACATTTCTCGCTGGGATTCTCGACTACGTCCCACAGCTCACATACAATGAGGAGATTCTTCATGGTGAAGCTCCAGGAAGCATAGTTTAGGGAACCAGAGAGCTTTTCAATTGCTGAAAGTCCCCCCACAGCGTGACTTCCTGACGACAGTATCGCTGGTGCTGGTGTCGATTGTGCCGGTGCTGGTACCGAAGTTTCGGTGTCCGTTACCAATGGGTTGTCCATAGCACTAAATACACTTGCGAGTGCGAGAAAAAAAAAAGAACGACTTTTTAAAGGCGTTTTTAGCCCATAACCTTCTAATATTTGGTAAATTAGAGAAACGCAGTAAGTCGTTTGACAGAATATTTTATATCGACTGACAAGCAAAAAACAGACAAGTCATTAGTAAAAAAAAGTTTTTCCAAAAAACTGCCAGCTAGGGTGTTTAAAGTAAAAATAGGTCGAATACTAATCAAACCGGGGAAGTCGCACAAAGGGATTTTTGTTTGACAGAGTCCCCACCGGGAATCAAACACAGAACCTCCGGACTCCGGATCGAGAGCCGAGCGCTCTAACCACTAGACCACGGAAGATGTTAATGGCTGATAATTCTACAAAGCAGAAAATCGCTAAATTTCACAACCACAAACGCAACGCAACGTTGGAATGCGTATTAAAGACGCATATTTCACAACATCAGACAGAACAGAACCACATTTTAGCCTAGTAGGTAAAACGTCTCAGGTACTTACGGAGAAGACGCAGGTTCGAATACTGTCTGTGGTTGTGAAATTTTGCGATTTTCTACTTTATAAACAAAAATTTTAAAATAGTCAGTTTAAGGAAGGAATGACATTATATTTTGGTAACAATTTGTTTGAGCCGATAATAACTATACGGAAGTGCCTCCGCTGCTGCCGGCGCCGGGTCCCATATGAGCTACCGACCGGCGCCGGTTGCTGAAATGGCTGCCGGCGCTGATTTTTTTTTTAAATTGGTAACAGAACTAAATTAGTCAACCCCGATCCCAAGCTGCCGAATCTGTTAGCTCCTTTTAATAAAGTTGTATTTAGTCGACATTTTCTTTTATATACTTACCTACATCTAGAAAATGTTTGCTACAAACTTAAGAGTATTTTTTAGAATTCCAACTCGTCCAATCACCCTTATCAATTTTCCTTTTATATTCGAATCCTTTGGAAACTGTTGAACAAAATGGCAAAACAAAGTTAGGACTGACCTACTTCTGTTTATTTCAAGACGAAAATGGTAAATCTAGTATTTCAGTACGCGACGAGTAACAATGCGTCTGTGAGCTCGTATTATAAACATAAAGAAAATAGGTATCGATAAATTTGAGTCAAGCCCTAGCGTAAATATAACACTAAAATTCAGAACATTATCAACAACTTAACTTATTTCAATGCAAAATACGAAAATTAGCAATTCAAAAGAAGCTTTTCTATATTTTATACATAAAATATAAGTTATTTTAAGCAAAAAAACATATAGTACAAAAGTAATAACGTCCTAGGAATTTACCCGTGAAATGTACATTTCTCTGGATTATTTTTGTGATTTACACCACATCCAACTACACTACACACCGTCATAATTAAAAGTATCCTTATTTTTATATAAATATGTAGTTTTTACGCAATTTTTTACAAAAAACTGGAAAGCTGGTTTTTCGCGTGGCCCAAAGTGACCCCCTGTCATTCAAAATCGGTTACAGAGCTATTCGATTCGCTATCCTTTCCAATCTTGCAGTATCACCATAAGAGATTTGTTTCTCGCTCGCACTCATTGTTGGTCTTCTATGCTTATGTCTATGATTCCGATTGATTTAGCATTTGTCTTTGTATTTTTTCTTTAATATGGATACTTCTAGTGATATTAATTATGCTTCCCTATCACACCGCCAGAGCTATTAGAGGCTGCCTGTTGCCGGAAAAATCTAAATACAAATACAACAATATTGTATCTGTATTTAGATTTTCATAAGTAAAATGAAAATTTCATACGTTGGCAAAAGGTAAAGAAAACGTCTTAATTTTCTGAAAATATAATACTCTCTTATTTTAGTGAGAAAGCAAAACAATATAAGCCAAGCACGATATGGGCTATGCACTCTATGTTGAGAAGCACAATGTTAATAAGAAATAACATCAACATAAAGGAGTATCTGAAATTGACCGCATTTCGCATTTATATCTATTATTTTTAAAAAACACTATACATACATCATTCGGGATAAAGCTCAGTTCCATACCTCGAATGGTTTGCGCCCCTCGCAAGCTCGTGGCGCAAATGCCATGTTCTCGGTATGGAACTGTCAGTTTCTTCCGTCTTGAGTAATGTACCTACTGCTATTAATTTCAAAAGGTAACATTTCCACCAACCGATGGCAGTGCTTACAGCCGTCAAACGTACCTACTTATCTAATAATAATTATGAGACATCCACAATATTACCATTGCTGTAGGATGGTACAGTCGACGACATGTCAAGCATGACACTCGCAGTGCAACTCCAGCCCGTACGTCTATTGAAACAAGAACGGCAAAAGTGCAATGTGTCAAGCTTGATGTGCCCCTGACTGTGCAACTTTGTAGTCCTAAATTATTTCTATTCAACAAACAAGTTACAAATAAATATTGCATGTTACCTGGTAATTATTACTCTAAGCATGTTACAGTGAGCTATAGAAATTATACTGTAATTAATTATAGCATTGTTATTTTATTACCTTTAGTCAAGCAATACATCGATTTGACTTTTAAAGCGTTTGATAAACACCTATTAGGGCTCCCGCACACGACCGAGAATCGGTGGGCGATTATCGGCCGGGACAAGGACGGAAGATTCAGGTGCTAACACGTCAGAGCGGGATGCCGATATAAAATCGGTCACCGATTCTCGGTCGTGTGCGGGAGCCCTTAGGCCGAGTCCTGAAGCTGTAATTTTTAATTGGCTGGACATTTATCGAAACCGTCAATCATTTACTATAAAGTTGCTATGTATTGTAATAGGTGGTGGAACACCTATGTGAAAAATAAATTGTAATGAATTGGCTGGCTTTTAGATTCTCCAGAAAATCTATTTTTTTGTTTGTTTATGCATGTGAAGTCAAGCCAAAAATCGTAACTAATATCTGATAGGGTAAACTTTTGATGTGGGTTCCAAGGTACCTACTTCAATCAAAACTAAGCAAAAAATATTTGCGCATATTTTTTTATTAGCAAATTTGTATGCATGTTACATAAAAGTCTAGGCAAAAATGGCAACCAAATTATTTTAAATTTGATAGACTTTACAGGACGGTTTTTGAGCAAATTACCTAAAATTAAGCATATTAATTAAATATTTAAATATTGTTAAGTTAAATATTTTCGTATTTTATGTTGAAGCAAAAATACCAACTGAAAAACTTTTGTTTAATTACAGTTTTCATCGTGTATTCTTTCCTTTATTTATAAAATTAAGCATAATTATCAAAAGTTAAAAAAGTTGATTTTTAATTCAATAGATCGCGTCAAGCGAGCGAGAACCGGCGTAATATTATATATTCTTTGGAACCGGTATGGCGTGCCGTGCGCCTCGAGACTTTTTTCGTGTACGTAATGTCAAGAGTATGTCAAGCCTGATATAATATTAGACTTTTTAGTGTTCTTATTTCAACAGTCCAAGTAGCTAGAGTGGGCTGCAAGTGTCTGGCTGCCTGCTTGTACAAACAACAACACTTCAAACAGTCCATAGAGAAAATATCATTGTGGGAAGATAATATCTATCTTCCCACAGTGATATTTTCTCTCTTCCATGGAAGAAGTGTTGAAGTTTTGTTTGTACAAGCAGGCAGCCAGACACTTGCAGCCCACTCTAGCTACAAAAAATCGGGCAAGTGCGAGTCGGACTAGCGTGCTAAGCTTTTGCTCTTGACCCTCCAATCTTGACCCCTCTTTATTAAGAATGTACTTGAGATGGAAGCTAGCGTTAATTGGTTGTGAGAAAGGTTGTAAACTTATATTATTTCAGACTTTATGGTTCCGTACCCGTAGGGTGAAAAACGGGATCATACTAATATGCCTCCGATGTCTGTCTGACTGTCTGTCAGTGGGCTATATGCTGAATAAGCTATAAAATATAAAAACTGATCAAGTGCGAGTCGGACTCAAAAAAGGACGGGTTGCACTCCGAGAGTGCCGGCAGAAGTAAAAACTTGAATTATTGAATATTATGCTTTTTGTAAGGGTCAATCGCGCCATTGCACGCGTACTTCTTCATCGAGGCGTATAATTTGTCTCAGCACATGAGTAGCCTAGGGTCAGTAGTTTTCAGGTTATAGCGGTTTTTTCTTTGACAGCTGTCATCCGAAATGTAGATCTCATCGAGATCTATCATTTGACTCAGCACACGACTACTCTAGAGTCAGTAGTTTCCAAGTTATGGGGTTTTTAGTTTGACAACTGTCATCTGAAATGTAGATCTCATCGAGACCTATCATTTGTCTCAGTACACGTGTAGTCTAGGGCCAGTAGTTTTCGAAATATAGCAATTTTTAGTTTGACAGCTGTCATCCGAAATGTAGACCTCATCGAGACCTATCATTTGTCTCAGCACACGAGTAGTCTAGGGTCAGTAGTTTTCGAGTTATAGCGATTTTTAGTTTGACAGCTGTCATCCGAAATGTAGATCTCATCGAGACCTATCATTTGTCTCAGCACACGAGTAGTCTAGGGTCAGTAGTTTTCGAGGTATAGCGATTTTTAGTTTGACAATTGTCATCCGAAATGAAGATCTCATCGAGACCTATCATTTGTCTCAGCACACGAATAGTCTAGGGTCAGTAGTTTTCGAGTTATAGCGATTTTTATTTTGACAGCTGTCATCCGAAATTAAGATCTCATCGAGACCTATCATTTATCTCAGCACACGAGTAGTCTAGGGTCAGTAGTTTTCGAGGTATAGCGATTTTTAGTTTGACAATTGTCATCCGAAATTAAGATCTCATCGAGACCTATCATTTGTCTCAGCACACGAATAGTCTAGGGTCAGTAGTTTTCGAGTTATAGCGATTTTTAATTTGACAGTTGTCATCCGAAATGAAGATCTCATCGAGACCTATCATTTGTCTCAGCACACGAGTAGTCTAGGGTCAGTAGTTTTCGAGGTATAGCGATTTTTAGTTTGACAATTGTCATCCGAAATTAAGATCTCATCGAGACCTATCATTTGTCTCAGCACACGAATAGTCTAGGGTCAGTAGTTTTCGAGTTATAGCGATTTTTCGTTTGACAGCTGTCATCCGAAATGAAGATCTCATCGAGACCTATCATTTGTCTCAGCACACAAGTAGTCTAGGGTCAGTAGTTTTCGAGTTATAGCGATTTTTAGTTTGTCAGCTGTCATCCGAAATGTAGATCTCATACATTTAGGATTCGCTATTAAATAACGCAACGAACCAAAACACCACATCTGAAGTAAAAACCAAACAAATAAAGTGCAGAAAATCATCGGTCATAGCAAACAAATAATTCAGGTCACAAAGCAAGTCAGTGATTAAAATAACAAAATAATACCGAGAACAAACTATTGTGTTACACAGTGGATCATATGTAAGTACAATCAGTGAAATTCTAGAAGAAGTTAATTATCATAACCTATAAGATCTAGTGAGAAGATCATAAGTGGCGGCATCTACAATTTTTCATTAGAATCACCTAAGCTCACAAGGTATCGATCGACGCTTCGTAAGACTCACGCACGCACGACTAGTCTGCAGTGAAGCGGCGGAGCAAAGCCACGTATTAGTACCGGGAAAAACACATAGAGGGCGGTAAGATGTCGGAACTAGAGAAATTACTAAAAGAACTGAGAACTGACATAAAAAAAGATTCCATAGAATCACTGCAAAGGCTTGAAGAAAGAATTACAATGAAAATTAACGGAAAAATAGACGAAAAATTCGACTCGATACAGGATGATCTAAATAAAATAAAAGAAAGTAATGCTGATCAAGAAAAAAGGATTTCCAACATAGAAAAACATATAAGACAGAGAAATATAATATTTTTTGGAATAAACGAAGGAGAAAAATCATATGATGAGCTGGAAAGGAAAATCTTAACGACGCTAAAAGATGAACTAAACATTGAATACGATGCACTGGAACTACAGATGGTTCGGCGAATGGGAAAATTCGTGGAAAACAAAGTGAGTCCTATTGTTGTAACCTTAGCAACCTATGGCAGAAAAGTACATATACTGAAGAATAAAAAAAATATAAAATCAGAACACATATACATTAAAGAAGATTTTCCCCCGCAAATCCTAGAAACTAGAAAAAATCTGCAGGAACAAATTAGAAAAGAGAAAGCAGCTGGAAAAATAGTCCATCTACGCTATGATAAACTAATAGTTCGAGAACCGACTAAGAAAAGCAACGGCCTAGAAGGTGAAAGAAAATTGCAAAAAAGAATACTAGAAACAACACCACCAAACCAAAGGGAAAACGCTCATAGGCAATCAACACAACATCAAGTTTGTAAAAAAAATAAAATACAACCAAACAAAACATGGACAAACCAAAACCCTATGGAGAAGTTTCTTAATTTTCACACACCACTTTCTTCAGATACCGAAGAAAACCCCTCACCATCGAAAGACTAGCAACTAGGACAGCCACTCCAAACAGCTATTTATGCCGCACCCTCAAAAACCACAGAACACAGAAACATAAATTTAATTAAACCTCCCCCAGTACGGCTAGTAACCGCGGGGGTAGTAAACGACAACCCTCCAAAACCGCAAAACTCGAATAAATATTACATTGCAACATTTAACCTTCGATCATTGGCAAACGAAGCACGAATTGTCGAACTAGAGTATGCAATATCCAAAATTAAATGGAACATTATTGGCATATCTGAGGTAAGAAGAGAAGGATATAAAATTGAAGATAGGGGTAGCTATGTACTCTACTACTATGGAATAACCAAAGGAGAAAAAGGCGTTGGTTTTCTCGTTAAAAAACAAAGTGACACGATCGTACAAGACTTCATCGCAATATCTGACAGAGTAGCTTTGCTGCAAGTTAAAATATGTGGAAAATTATTTAACGTGATCCAAGTTTATGCACCGACTGCTGCTTCTTCTAATGAAGATATAGAAAACATGTATACTGACATAGATAAGGCTATGAGTAAATGCACACACAATACAATCTTCATGGGAGACATGAATGCAAAAATAGGATATCCTAAGATGAACGAAAAATTAGTGATGGGAAATCATGGCTATTGGAGAAGAAATAAAAGAGGAGAAAGATTCATAAAGTTTTGCCTTCAATACAAACTAAAAATTTGTAATTCTATTTTCAAAAAGCCAGAAAAACTAAGATGGACCTGGTTATCGCCAAACGGAAAGTCAAAAAACGAAATAGACTTTATAGCCACAAACATCCCCAAAAACGTACAAAACCTGAACGTGATAAGTAAACTGCAACATCCTAGCGATCACAGACTGGTCAGAATAACTATTAGTATACAAAACAACGCAAAATCTCGAGCACAATTTAGAAGCAGAATCAAAGCAGACACAGAAAGTAACCATACACAACTTACCTCTCTCGCTGACTCCGACTGCGAAGAAAACATACAGAAATTAAATAACAGAATAGAGACAACACTAAAAAACGGCTCAAAAGAATCCAAAAAAAATTACACTAAAATTAAGCATAAAGAAATAATATCTCAAGAAATAGAAGAACTAAAGACGCAGAAATACGCACTCAAAAATAAGAAAAATAAAACCAAGGAAGAGAAAAGAGAGCTCAGCAAGCTATATAGATTAATACATAAGAAGATAAAGAAAAATATAAGAAACCGTAGACTAAACACTATAAGTAAATACCTAGAAGAAACAGGAGGAGTAAAAAAAGCATACAAAAGGATAGATGATACAAAACACGTTATGGCGAAACTGACGGATATCTCAGGAAAAACTTTCACACATAGACGGGATCTAATGATGATAGCTACTAACTTCTACAAGGACCTGTATGCAGACGCAAACAAGAATAGGGAAACCCTTACCAACACAATGAACAACAGCCGTTCGGTACCACCTTTCATGGAGAGCGAAATAGAATTGTCAATTAAAAATCTGAAACCAGGAAAGAGCCCAGGACCGGATGGGGTAACTAACGAAATGATAAAGGCTGGAAAAAACGATCTAGTAAAACCCCTCACGAAGTTATTTAATCTTATTCTGTACAAAAAAGAATTGCCGGAATCATGGACACTTTCAGAGATATCTCTTCTGTACAAAAAAGGAGACCCAAAATTAATAACAAATTATAGACCTATCAGCATAATGTCCTGTATATACAAAGTATTTGCATCAACTTTACTTAGACGCATAACTAAAACTATTGACGAAAATCAACCGATCGAGCAGGCAGGCTTTATGAAAAATTACTCCAGCATCGATCATATACATACACTTAAACTGATCATAGAAAATTACACGGAACATGACCTACCGCTATGCATAGCTTTCATTGATTATTCGAAAGCTTTCGATTCTATATCGCATAACTCTATTTGGCAAGCACTTACAGATCAAGGAATCGAATATGACTACATTGAACTAATAAAAACAATTTATTCTAAAAGTATGACTAGAGTACGACTGGAAACTAAAGGACCAACATTTCAAGTAGAGCGAGGTGTAAAACAAGGAGACCCTCTTTCACCGAAGTTATTTATTGCCGTATTGGAAACCATCTTCAGAAAACTTGATTGGAAAGACATGGGCATCAACATTAATGGCGCGTATCTATCACACCTGAGATTCGCAGACGACATCGTCCTCATCTCGGAAAAACCTGAAAAGTTGGAATACATGCTAGAGACTCTTAGTCATCAAAGTAAAACTGCTGGACTACAAATAAATAGAGAAAAAACAAAAATCATGACAAACAGAGATAAAAAACCAATTTCAATAGCGTCAGAACCGATAGAATATGTTGAAGAATACTTATACCTCGGCCACCTCATATCATTCAAATCATGCACAGAAAAAGACATAGATAGAAGAATAAAGAATACATGGAATAAATACTGGTCAATGAAGGAAATATTCAAGGGACCTCTACCAATAAAACTAAAAACAAAAGCAATGAACATATGTCTGACACCTTGCTTAACCTATGCATGCCAAACCTGGCCACTAAAAGTCTCTCACCTGAACAAAATAAGATCATGTCAAAGGGGAATGGAACGAAGCTTTTTGAACATTAAATTGAAAGACCGGATCAAAAGCGCATCTATTAGAAAAAAGACAAAGGCAAAAGATGTAGCCAAACAAATCCTGACCCTTAAATGGAGGTGGGCTGGCCATATTCAAAGAGTAACGGATAGCAGATGGTCACAAACCGTAACAAATTGGTACCCAATATATAAAAAGAGGAGACGAGGGACCACTGAAAAGATGGAAAGACGACATAATAGCAATAGCCGGAAAAAATTGGCATAGAGTGGCTCAAGATAGAGAAAACTGGCACAATTTGGAGGAGGCTTTCACCGCAAAAGGCGGCCCTTACACCTAACAAAAACTAACATAATTTTTAAGAAACAAAACTAATAAAACTAACATATACAAATAAGAACTCATTATTTTAAGAAATACGGTAGACAGATTCTTTTGTAAGGGAAAAATAAAAGCTATATTATTATTATTATTAAATAACGATCAAAACCAGTACGTCAAGTCTGTCGTGCAAATATCACGTTGTGCACAACAAAAAAAAGCCGAAACTATGACCACAGAATATAATATATTCTGTGGTCAAACAAGTTTACAGGAGTCGCACTTTGATCTTGGAAAAAGCTGCCTATTTCACAGACAGGCCTGCTATGACAAAGACAAAAAAGATGTTTTGGTCTTTATCACACTTTAGAAGTTTTGTATATATTGAGCCTGCTCTAACTTGGTATGATTACCTGCAAATCAATTTCTATACTTCATCCGAGATCTGACGTGACAAAGATAAAAAAGATGTTTTGATCTTTATCACACTTTAGAACTTTTGTATATATTGAGCCTGCTCTAACTTGGTATGCTTATTTTCAAATCCATTTCTATACTTCATCCGAGATCTGACGCGACTTCTGATGCGAGTTAATAATTTTTTACCCATCTGAAAAAGTGCCAAGCGCCGCTGAAGAAGTTTTCACTTAAAAAATCGACCACAGTAAGTTACTGACATTTTAACTAATACAATTTATATCGTGTGGTGGTACGAAGCCCTCGGTGCGCGAGTCCGACTCGCACTTGGCCGGTTTTTCCATTTCATTAGATCAAATCCACACTTATTTTGAGTCTCATGTCAAACCTGTAAAATATTCATACAAACTTCCACCCCATTTTTCAACCCCTCAGGGGATGAATTTCGGAAAATCCTTTCTTAATGTGTAGTCTTGACGTACAAAAAACTACTTACAAAATTTCACATCTGTAGCTTTATCGGTTACGGCTCGGCGTTGATGAATCAGTCAGTCGGTCAGGGTATGCTGTTTTATATATTTAGATTTAGATCAGAAGATCAAAAGTATTTTCAGCTTACTACAACCGATGTAAAATTTCATCTTTCATGTTTAACTTTAAATTCCGAAGCGCGTACCGAAAAAAACAGCGAAGCAATGCGACGTTGCCGTACCGTGCAATCACGAGCCGTGTACTATGTTAATGTCCATTTATGAACTTTATTTCAACTTCTTTAGGGTCGATATAGAGCGCTACATAATGTAATTTTTATATAAAAAGATACGCTATTGCCTGAAATGTTTAATTTTCAAAGTTATCAACGTAAGTACAGTTTTAGAGTATAATCAAACACTTTTCAATCAGTTAACTATTTTGGCCAAAGAGAAATCCCTCAATAATTATACCACTGTAAAGCTTTAACATATTGTGTTCACTTTTATGACTGTTTGATCAAGTACAACAAAATTTTGAAGTACAAAAAGTCACGAGATAGTTATGTATTTTGCCCGAGCAGACAAAAAGAAATAAAACTTTTAGTGGGATTTTTTTAATTTTAGGCTTTACCTAAGAACTTAGGTGCTTAATTAGTTTGTAAAATACTAAAAGTTTATCATTGATCGAGCCCAGAAAACATTTCGTTTAGTTGGCATTTTTGCCACAGTAACTATTTATACCAGGCCACTCAGAAAGTATTGCGAAAAATAGTTTTTATATATGGGAGACTGGCCGGTCAGAATCTTTTTCGAAAATATGATTACTTGTAAGTAAAAATATGTGTGTTCCATTTTCAAAATTTCCCTCCACATTTTTTGCGAGCCAATTCAAAGTATCGTGTCTTACTGAAAAATGGATCTGCGCCGGGAACATTTTAGAGCTATGATTTTTTACGATTTCAAGTGTCGCCTGAAACCGGATGAATCGTTCGATAGACTTCAAATGGCATTTATGGATGAAGGCCCCTCCAAGGCAACCGTGTATCGTTGGTATAACGAATTTAGGCGCGGTCGACCAACCTTGGGGGATGAAGAAAGAAGCGGTCGCCCTTTGACGGCTATTACGGAAGAAAACGTGCTAGCAGTGAAAAATTTAATCCAAGATAATAGGCGAATTACATATCAGGAGATTCAGCACATATTAAAGATTGGATCGGGAAGCGTTCACGAGATTCTACACGGGCATCTTCGCGTGAGGAGGATAGTATCGCGCTGGGTGCCGCACTACCTCACCGACGCTCAGAAGCAGGCCCGGGTGGAATGGTGCAGTGATATGCTGAACAAATTTGAAGCAGGCTCGTCTCGGCGTGTTTACGACATCGTAACAGGTGATGAGTCCTGGATTTATCAATACGATCCAGAAACCAAGCGCCAGTCGACAGTTTGGGTGTTTCAAAATGAACCAACGCCTACCAAAGTGAAGCGATCTCGAAGCGGGGGGAAGATTTTGATCGCCAGCTTTTTTAATTTGACTGGCCACTTGGCCTCAATTCCCTTACGAGATCAAAGAAGCATCAACGCCGAATGGTATACTACCAAATGTTTACCAGAAGTTTTTTCTGTTGTGAGCAACAAGCGACCAAACACAGGGCTCCGCGGACTACTGCTCCACCACGACAATGCGCCTGCACACACCGCGCTCAAAACGAGGGACTTCCTGGACAGCACACCAGTCAAACTCCTGGGTCACCCTCCTTACAGCCCTGATCTAGCACCGTGTGACTTCTTTTTATTTCCAAAAATAAAAAATCAGCTCAAGGGGATACAATTTTCGTCGCCGGAAGATGCGCTGGCTGCGTTCGAGCAGGCTGTAAACGAGGTGTCTACGGCGGACTGGAAAAAGTGTTTTGAAAAAACTGGTTCAGACGCATGAATCTTTGTATAGAGGCTGGTGGAGAGTACTTTGAAAAGATTTAATAAAAATATATGTACCTGTAGAACATTTTTTTTTAGTGTCGCAAATATTTCTGAGTGTCCCACGTATAATAGGGTTTTTTTAATCTGCCGCCTTGTCCCATTTGGTGATATGCTTAATTTTAAGTAATTATGTAATTACTTCCAAGACTTCATAAACCACAAAAAGAAAATCTTGGTTCCGATTTTTGTCTAGGTCAAAATCTAATTATCTTGGGGTATATGTTTAAAACTTTAAGCTGTAACTTTTACCCTGACTAGTTTTACTTTATTTTACATATTAGGTACAACCAGATCTATGTATTTAACTGTACTTCCAAATATTTATCAACTGAATTTGACTGTTTACTTATTCTTTCCCTTTAGCTTAATCCTGCAATTCTAATACCGTATGTAACAACGAAATTTTACTGTAGATATGCTATCTATGAGTTACAATGCCGCCACATGTCCCTACCTTAACATATACATAGCTACTTGATACATAGTCCTACTTAGATGAAAGTGTAAACTTAACCTATAACGTTTGTTGGATCGACGGGCCCAGCAGCCTACACGAAAAGCAAGCAAGCAATCTTTGTAAATCATTTGGAATATGTGTTATTTTTTCCTTTTCCAAATAAGTAAACAAAAGGATGTTATAAAGGTGGATTGTTTGTGTAATAACTAAATGAGATTCACTCAAATGAACCCTAAGTAACTGTATTCCTTTTTAGTAGGTACAACATACGTATCAGTGTGCTTTGCAAGGAGGAATCGATGTTATCTATCTTATTCCTAGCCTAGCCTACCGCCAATGATACATCATTGCACATTCGCTTATATGGTTAAAGCATTGCTAATAGATTACTTTGATGTAGATAGCAATCGATACCTGCTTTGAATATTGTTTGGAATTTGTTTATGATATTTTGATAAATATCAGAGCTTATTTACCGCGTTTCTTTCATTTTTCCTTTTGTACCTCCATACTGAGTCTCCCTCCTCTATTTTCACGAAGAAAATTTTTTGGCACTGACCTTTCACCTCGTCGCCATTGAAGAACCTTTAGTTCTACCCAAGGGTGATCACTGGCTTACTTATACACCGATAATCGCAGCACGTCTACCCGGCATCAGCTTCTACACGCGACTGCTCGAGTGACAGCTGTCAAACGTCGTGTACATGAGACAATGAAATATATCTATTAAATAGATACAAACACCACAGTATAAACTTACCTAACTACTTAACAATACCATGAAGATATAAAGAGAAATGATAAAACTGAACCTATTGAATCAAGGAATTGCGATGTTGACCGTTATTTCTTGTGCTTGGATGACAGGTGGGAAACCAAAACAATTCGCACGCTTTGCCCTATGGAACCATGTGCTATTATTTACGTTCTCGTTCTTTTGTGCCTTCTTGGGCTGTAACTGTTTATCTTAAAATACCTAAATACACGTGAACTATATTATTAGGTATGTACTTACATAGTAAACATTTTTAAACGAGAACTGACTGATGAGTCAGAACGTTGGTTTACGCCAATTTTGACAACACAAGCATACGTTGGCGATATCATTGCAAATAAATGGTACAGCAGCACTGCACTTACTTTCAAACGATTTCGATTAAATCACATGTTCAACTTTTGGTAGTACTGGAACACCCTTTATATGAATTTTCGCAGATCAATGGATACTGCCGTAGGATACTTGCATGGAGATTTTTTAAATTTCCCAACACATGTTCCTCATGGATACCTAATTGTTCAGTTTAGTCTACTGAGCAAGCCCTTTCAGTTTTTGGTACACCCTGTGTACTAAATTTTATTCAAAAACATCATAAATAATATCCAGTCAGGTAGACAACCAATCCAGGATTAATATTATAGAAAATTTTAATAAACTCAATGGAACCAATTTTGGGTAAATCACATATTTACGATTTGGTGGTACATGAACACCCCTTATATGAAATTACACAGATCAATTGATACTAGTGCAAGATATCTTACATGGAGATGCTTGGTCATTCAAAGTTTCATCAAGATTCTATGAGCCGTGTTTAAGAAAATTTCAAAATTTCTTTCACGGGAAAGAGGCGCGATGTTATGTATGTATATGTATGTATGTATGTAAGTAACTAAGATTTATATTTGTGTTGATTGAATGAAAGGTAAATTGCGGTTTACGATTTATGACGTATTAAAAAAAATTACTTGCTAGATCTCTTTCAAACCAATTTCGGTGGAAGTTTGCATGGTAATGTACATCATATAACTTTTTTAGTTTTATTTTTCTCTTATTTTAGTTACAGGGGGGGACACTCATTTTACCACTTTGGAAGTGTCTCTCGCTCAAACTATTCAGTTTTGAAAAAAATTATATAAGAAACCTCAATATAATTTTTTAAGACCTATCCATAAATACCCCACACATATTGGTTTGATGAAAAAAAAATTTGAGTGTCAGTTCTAAGTATTAAGAATCTATTTTTGTGTGAAAATCTTAATGCGTTTCACAGCATACATCTACTCACCAAGTTTTAACAGTAAGCTCTTACAGTTTTGGAAAAAAGTGGCTGTGACATACGGACGGACAGACAGAGAGACAGACATGACGAATCTATAGGGGTTCCGTTTTTTGCCATATGGCTACGGAACCTTAAAAAGCAATACCTCGTTTACTATTGTGCCTAGTTTCCAATTTACAAGTGATTTTTCTAGAATTTGCCTCGAAATTACCTTAACTACCAAGAGGATACAAGGCAGACCTGTTGTGTTTTACTTATATAGGTACCTTATATTTCTACGAATAGGTTTCATTCGTGTACTCTATCACGAACCCAGTCTTCACACCTTTATTCGAGGGTTTTCGAATACCATTGCAAAACTAACAGCGCAGCGTGAAAAGTTTTTTACCATCCAATTCTTTGGACACAGGAACACTATTCGAAAACTATCGTAAGCCGTAAGCTGTAAACACTGACTATCTGCATTATCAAAACTGTGAACGATATACAAAACCATTCGTATTATCAGACTGTGTGGGTGTTGGAACATTAATCCCGCTTCTGATGTAGACGATGTATATGACTGGGCAAAAAGAGATAGCTATAGGTGCAGAAGTGACAGCCTCAGGAGAGCCGAAAACATAATATTGGCCAAACTATTTATAGTAAGTATCGATAACATCTTTGGCAATCGCCTAATTCACTCAACTGTAACCTACTTTCATGACGATCATTCATCCTTACTTGCCATAGACCACCCGTACCCATTCGCTTTTATCGCGTCTTTGGTACCCACAGCGGTGTGCAGCCCTTGTGCTACATGTTTCATTTTTATAATGCAATAAGTACGAAGTATATATGTGCAAAAAGTTGATCAGCGTTAATTTTAGGGTCAACTTCAACGCCTAACAACAATTTCGATAAAAAAGATATCTCCATATGTCCAGTAAAGTCAATTAATCTTGTCAGTTTGTGATTTACATGAGTACATCACTCACACATGCACATAAACCACAACCGTACAGTTTTGACCGAACGCCCACAATCGTATTATTGAACCAAAAATTGCTAACAAAAATAGTACTTTCAGTACATTAACTGTATTTTTGTATTAATTAGCGAAAAATTTAACTAAAAATAGCAGTATTCGTTCGTTTTTCAACGGAATTTGATGTCACGCGTAAGAATGCAAGTCATTTGAATTTTTGTATGGAAAACGGAACACCTTAACCGAGTGCCACAACATTATCAACCCCAAACTTTGGAGGCTTTCATCTATCTACGTGGCCAACTATATTCGAAGTGAACCACGTTTCACTACGATTATCACATTAAAAGTGATAGAGGCTTAGGAATGTTGATGTTACTTGAGTCATTTTGGGCGATCTGTAACCAATGCCATATGTGCCTTATAAATACTAAAGCCATATCAAATTAGGATCAAATAGTAGCCCAAAATAAATACAAGTACACCCAACAATTAGCCATCCACTTCAGACTCTCAATCACCTTCTCGGTCACACAAGGCCATATTGTCATGACCACACTGTAGCAGTCCCGTAACAAGTCACAAAATATTATTCCACGACTACTTCATTGTAGTCCCATACTTGATCACTCAAGACCATACTATAACCACACACCGATTTAGTCCCACACTTGGTCACTCAAGACCATACTATGACCACACAACAGATTAAAAATTCACACTTGGTCACACAAGACCATATTGACCAAACTGATGCAGTCCCACACTTGGTCACACTTGACCATACTATTCATTCAAGACCATACTATAACCACACACCGATTTAGTCTCACACTTGGTCAATCAAGACCATACTATGACCACTCACACAGATTTAAATCTCACACTTGATCACACAAGACCAAATTGACCACACTGATGCAGTCCCACACTTGGTCACACTAGACCATACTATGACCACACACCAATTCAGTCTTACACTTGGTCACACAAGACCAGACTATGATCACTCTAGCGTAGTCCTACACTTGGTCACACAAGACCATACTATGACTACACACACAGAATCTGATTAGGTCTCACACTTGGTCACACAAGACCATAATGAACACACTGATGCAGTCCCACACTTGGTCACACAAGACCTAACCAGCTATCCAGTTCAGAGTCATAATCACAAACTTGGTTCCAAAAGACCATTCCATTACTGTTGTTGCTCACAAAACTATTACTGTTGTACTTTTTTGTCATTGGTACTGTACTGATCTGAAGTCCCTTCATATAGGATCCTCGAGTCAGATACGTGAAAGTTTTGGCCAAAGTTGATCGTCTAGAATAATACCCGTTAAGAATATTATATTTTTTTCTGAATCCTACGTCATACCGTTTTATATCTTTATAATATTTTGTAATTTACAGATTCTGCTCGGCGGAGAGTGGTAATAGAAGAATGAAAAAAGAACACACTTGAAAATTTATTACATTTATTTGAATATAATCCTATTCTTTACATGTCTAAATTGTGTTATTTAATTCTATATTGAATGACTATTTATTTAAATTTAGTTCCATATTGATTGGAGTAGCTCATCTGAATTCATGGAAGACTCATCAATTTAGGGTTTTATCTCATTTACTATGCAATATTAGAGCCGTTAAGTTTCTGAAAAGAAACCTATGTTAATATAAATGAAGTAATAAAAAAAATGTGGGGAAATTCCCCAAGTTCGGGGCACAACCGTCGCCCCAAACAGCTCGTCCTAGGCTTCCTCTACTCTGAGTCCTAGGTCCGAGGCATATCATCACCCAGTTCACGATGATATGACACTAAACTACCCTAGCAATCCAACTGGATCGTCAGGATTCTGATCATCCTCGCGAAGCAGGATATCCCATTGAACTACTTAAAATACAGTAAAGACTAGGGTTAATGTATGTGGAGAGTGGAACTTACTAACCACAGTACAACCCAGACGGTGATGATGTCTCCCCCCGGTATGTTCATGCCCCGCGTCAAACCCGACTCCCACGTGGCCCACCTTTAAGGGACAATCACTGACTCGTCCAGGGTTTACAGGGTATTTGACTATTTCTTTTAGCCACCCATACCAGAGTTGGTCACCGAGCCCGCCAGGCATACAAAGCATACAGTCTTCCTTTAGGAAAACAAGGCACTCCTACAAAATGAGTTCTTCCTGTAATCCCTCCGGGCAGACATTGATCGACATCATCGAATCCCTTAGTTTGTTTTGAAATAAGTTAAACTGAAAATAATTAGCCAGCTCCACACGTCCAAGTGTGAAGTCTGTACTAGATACGGGTATAGTATTAATGCTTGCATGGCCGGCCTAGATCAATAACGGTTTTATAACGAGAGATATAAAGAGTTTGAAGGGCAATCTCCCTCCCCCCAGTCACTGAGTGACTTTAACCGTAGTACGGCAACGGCATTGGCACAGTTTACTGACGATGTTAACGAAGCCCTGGATGAACAGAAGCAGGTGGTAGTAGTGTATATAGATTTTAAAAAAGCATTCGACACTCTAGAACATAACCAGCTGCTCAAGGCCATGGAAGAGTGTGGGATAGCAGGTCCACTTAATAAATGGATCCGTGCATACCTCACGGACAGAACCTTACAAACTGTAGTGAATGGAACGAGCGGAGATCCCGCGCAAGTCAGCTGTGGCGTGCCGACAGGTTCTATTTACGGCCCTGTCGGGTACATTATGCATGTGAACAGTATGTGCAATGTGGTTCACAACTGCCGTATATATATGTACGCGGACGATACGTGCCTGCTATATGCGGATAAGGACTTGAACGTTATTGAAAGTAATATCCAAGAAGATTTCACCAGCATTATTAAATGGGCACACGATAATGGTATCGTGATAAATATCAGCAAAACTAAATGCATGCTCATTCGGTCCCCATATCTTAAATCTGCCATCCAAGCACCGCGTATAATAGGGCACAGCTATCAATGTTTACATAATAACGGAGCGGCATGTCAATGTGACGAGCTGGAGGTGGTGCCACAATACAAATATTTAGGTATGGTAATAGAAAACAAATTCTCATGGCAAAAGCATATAAATATTCTATGTGACAAATTAAGGACAGTACTTGTAAAGTGCCGCCACCTTAGCTACATACTGGATAGGGCCACTATGTATGTTGTCTACTATGCATTGGTTGATTCACTTATTTGCTATGGGATGGGAAGTTATGGAAGAACTTTTAAAACCTACTTGGATAAAATCAAATCCCTCCAAATACGATTTATGAAACTTTTAGTAAACAAAAGAATTAAAGACAAGTGTAAAGCTAGTGATTACGAAGAACTATTTTTGGTTTGTAAAATGCTACCCATACATGACAAGTTTGTACACTTCATTTTAGTTGATCAGTTTTACTATGAAGATTTTAAAGTGTATAAAGCTAGACCCCAAAGAAGAGTGAACAATAAAACTTTAGTGATCCCTAAATTTAATAACTATTTTGGTCAAAGGTGCAGAAAATATGTAATACCTAAACTATTAAATGATATACCTAAAGATGTTAAAGACTGTGAAACAAAAGGTTTATTTAAAAATAAAGTCTTAAAATACCTAATGGAAAATATCAATATAAAAAAAATATATTGTTAGTAAATTAAGGCTTATTTGATTAAAAATGATTTTACTTTGTATGCTTATTTATTTAGTTAGTAAGATTTAAAATTTTGAATTTATCTGTTTTGGATTAATTTGTTTAAATTTTAATTTTAATTACTATTATTTTATTTTGATTTAAAGGAGCTTACACTTTTGCCGACAAACTTTAAAAAAGTTTGGCAAAATGTAATTATGTATGTTATTGCTAAAATATCAAATAAAACTATTTTTCATTTCATTTTCATTTCATTTCAATGCACCAACAAGGTCTCCGTATATCCTTCATAGCTCTCACTTGTGATGCGTAGCTAAATCTCTTTTCCGTTACCAACCCACGCTAGACAAGAATTATGTAGAGTAACCCCAGTCTAAACACTCATATTGCATCTAAACTATAATGGGATTACCCAGCATATTTCGAAGAAGAACATATAAGAAGTAAGTATAACAAAAGATTACTGAAGGTAATCCTTAAATAAAAGTGAAGTATGATGACCAGAACCGAGAAGATACGGGATAGTAGTATCTAAGCTAGGTTGGGCCAAACATTTATTATTTAAGATCTTAAGGGAAAACCAAAAGCATCGAGTATTCAAAACCAAGAACACTGGGAGAATTTAGCGTAAACAACACTAGCTAAATCTCGATGTTCCTTTAAAAGAGGACTCAGAAGAAATATAAAAATGGGATTATTGTATATACTTAAATATTCGGAACATACAATGAAAGAAACTAAACATTATAATTTCCGTTCCATTATTGTTTTCAAGAATCTATTTAGTAATATTAAAGGTGGTTTCACACTGAGTCAAAGTATAATTTTAAGTATGATAAATTATGACGTTTTATTAAGAAAAAATAAAACATAGAATCTTATAAGGTTTAGATTCCTGTATGATTCAATGAAGATTATATAGATTATTTAACTACTTTAGGATGACACACATAAAGTTCAGAGGTCCCCCAAGGTCGGAGTGCTGTGCAGCCGTCGCAGCCTTGCGGGCGAACGTCGTCAACACACCTTACAAGAAGCAACCCACGAACGAATGTAATGTCTCCGTCAAGAATATTCTTCCTATTGATTCAGGACAATTCTAATTTATTCCTTATAAACAATCTAATGTTCCTAGATTAAACTAGAATGTCCCTACACAAAAGAAGAAAGTTTTAAATTATCTAATTACTCTACATTTGGTAATCCAACGTTAAGATCAAGAGGTCCTCACGTGGTATATGCCACTCAAACGACGCAACCAATAATGGGCGAGCGTTGTCAGCACATAACACAAGAAACACCATTTCCAAAATCCAACGTTAAAACACCTTGCTAATATCTTTCCATTTGTAACAGAGTAACACCAATTCATCCCACACATACAGATGGGAGAAATCAGGATGAATCAACGAAATCTCACACAAATAGAAAGAGAAGAACTTTAGTACTAGACCCCTTTAGGCTTATGCAAATATCTCTGCAACGTGTATTATGTAACCATCACGATAAATATGGCGAGTATCAGGAATCATCAAAGTTTATATTAACACACCAGTTTCATACACCGCAAACCTATCGTCGCTAGTATTTTTGAATAATAAGGAACATTTAGAGCCAACCAGAAAACTCCAGTGACATGTTACCTACATCCAACATATCTAATATGGCAAATATCAGATGCACATGTTTCGAGGGCATCCATCCATGCTTGGATGAACTAAATAAACCTGAGAGCAAGTATTTCTTAATCTCAAAAGCTGGGACTCCAAAAGAATGATAGTTAAAGGAAAGATAAGCACCTCCTATGAACTTGAGTCCTGAAATGTAGTAATGCTCTCAGCATGTTCCAATTTTGGGAAATTGAGGCAAAAGATTCAAAATCAGTATCAAAACAATTTATTAATAATCGAAATAATATTATTTATTATTTTCAATCTACTTAAACTTACCCTTTATTTCACAATAAAAATGGTCACAAATTATATCCAAGCTTCAATTGGAAGATATATTATTTGAAAATCTCGAACTGACGTTCTAAATTCTTTTAAACTGACAGTGTATTTATTTTAAATTTTTATCAAACGAAGACACTAGTATGAATTTCGATTTAGGGCCAAAGATTTTATATTATTTTCTAAACATTTTAACTATTTAATTTTTTTTATATTTAATGCCATTTAGACTATGGTTTTGATTTATTTTTTGTTAAAGAGATAAAAATTTGTAAAGATTTCAAAAATTAGCGACTAGCTGTGAGTAAAACTAAATACAAAATGATTTATTTGTTGACTATTTGACAATAGTGACAAATGTCACCACAAATCACTCTTTTCTTACACTTGTCCCATCAAAGAAGATCCCATTTATTTAAACTTTATTTCGAAGACAATTCTACCTAATATATATATCATCAACTAAAGCCATATATGAAATGATTGCAATCCATCACATCAAAGTCCAGTTTCTATGTTTTACACCAAGGACTGTTTTAATCAATTTCTCTGTAAAGAAAAATAAACACAAAGAAATTTACATTACCTTTACATCCCAAGCAATACATTTCTAGCCTTCATGCGCTGTCATTTGTGGATTGCTATTCCATAACTATAGAGTTCTCTGTAAATTCTGTGAACCTGTTTAGAAATAAAACATTACCCTGCCTAGCTATACGCGAACAAAACATATGCAGAACTAGTTCATACTTAATTATGGGAAAAGGAAAACTTTATTACTATCTACAAATAACGACTCAGATTAGAAACACAGTATGTTATAATTCTCACAGAGCTTTTAATGATTACAAAAGAAAATCGTTAAGAGAGAATAACAATTTACTTAATGTATCACACAGTATAAGTTTCTTATGATCTTGCGTGTAGATCTGTAGAGCTGCAAATATTCTCCATCTAACTCTTCCTCATCTGTCATTGGAGTCTGATTTCCTCAATGTTATTTAATTCACACAACCTGGAAGAAAACTATAAATTTCATTAAATCACACTCCCTCTTATTTAAATACACACAACAACTTTAAATTGAATATAAATAAAATGGAAAACCACAAAATTGAATACTTACACAATGTTAGGTTCACACCACTTATTCTATACACTTTGGAATCAAATTCTGAATGTTAGCGGCTTGAACTTAAATGCAAATAAACCTTCCTATTCTATATCCTAAACGGAGCAATGCCTATCTTTGTCTCAATTGAAGGAATCCGCAATCAAGGATCACAGTCTCCTTCAAAAAAGATTCATCACATCAGCTATTTGATAGCTTCTAACACGAGCTACAAAATAAAAAAAATGACTCACTGATGTCTGGAAATAAACCTTCCTTTTTTACCAAGACTGATGGGTGGCCCAAAGATCCACGATCCACGATCAAGAAATTACTCGGCCGTAGTTCACTCCAACTACTTTTTAAACCATCAGCTTCATCTGATCGGGTCCATTAAGCGTAGTGACCACCATGTGGCTCCAGTACTCCATCACGCGGATAGCATTCCGCGTCTCCGGGGCCTCGGGGTGGACGCACGAACGGGAAACTATCACGTACACCTTATTTTCCTTCCCTTCGCTCACATCCTTCGGACCTTCTTTGGCCTCCATCTCCAAGGACTTCTGTTTCGCGTGGGCGTGCACACTTGTTGACTGACTGGTCGGTTGATTTGTTGGCGTACACCGCTCCTTATCCGGAAATAGACCATCCTTATGCACGTAGCACTTGGTCTTCACTTTGAATTCCTGGTGCCGTCTTAGGTAAACTTAGTCACGGTTCGCGAATAGTTTCGGCCAGAGAACCTCCCAATGCAGCACGCACTGGTCTTTGAACCCGTTTGCTTCCCTCTCCACAACCGACATGGACGCCACGGATTTGTCCCACTGTTTTCTGTACGCCCCGTCCACTTGAATCATGGCGAAATCTTCCGCCTTTATGTGTTTATATCGGCCGTACACTTTATAAGCAAACAATCCTCCCGGTTTATACTCTTTCCGCCATATAATGATGTCGTCCGCTTCCATATACGGCACCCAGCCATCGTAGAAACCCACTGGAGGCTTGGAGTTCGGGCAGTCGCAGTACTGCACGCCCTTGTGTTTGGAATCAATGATTATCCGTTTGTCACAGCCCTCGCAGTAAAGTGTCGCTTTGGATAGGTCTTCTACTCTCGCCAAGTCTTTTGTTAGCCTCCCCAAAAACCAACAACTCTTATCGTTTATTTTCCTATCTATTCTTTTCAAAATCCCCCGCAACTGTCTCTCGTTGTCATATTCCTTTTCTAACCGTTTCAACCTAAACTTTTTGACAGTTCCTCTAAATAGTATTTTATGCATTAAAATTTTTTTTAGGGTTCCGCAAGTGCACAGTACTCTATTAATGTAGATGCTGTGCCTACTACTACATTTGTCTCATTTGCCCAATCTCAGCCTATTGCAGGAAGGTCAACTAATCCTAATAATACCTTAAGCCTAATGCTGCATTTTATATTTTGTTCAAGATGGGTGGTTAGTTTAGGTAATTAAAGATTAACTTTAACAGCGCTTTCTATAATGGATTTTGTAACTTCAGACAGGTAAGTAACAGTACCTAATTGCAAATACCCATATTACGCTACATACGCTATATATACGCTATATACGCTATATACGCTATTCATTACTGAAAAGTTACACCTATCACTCTTTAAGTGAACGTTTCTAGTTGGATAAAATAAATGTAATGTCTTGTGGGCAGCAAGATGTTTATCTAGAAGTGAACAACAACGATCACACTCAAATTCCAAACTAGGCAAGTCCTGAATCGTAGATGCCGGGCACACACAAGCACGCACGCACATACCTAATATCCAAACCCGGGATTTGCCATGGCCGGAAATCGAACCTGTAATTTCGCAGCGATTAGCCACACTATCGTTACATCTCACAGGTTGTCAAATATACCTGCTAATCTTCTTCTTCTTTTGCCATGCTCTCACGGACCTGCTAATACATTACGTCAATAAACAAATTACACGATAGATAGGTGTTACGGGCATCAATAAATATTGCACAAATTATGTTTGTAATAAATCACGTAATATACTTAGATAGGTACAGTCAATGATAGATCAATCGTGGCACACGCAGCGCGACTACACCGTATGTCTTTTGAAATAAGAACGATACAAAGTCCAATGTGTTAAGCCTGATGTGCTCTTGACTGTACTTACGTGCCTTCTAATATAGTACAGCGCGTTCAGAGCAAGTCTGTCTATGACGGCTATTTCCTGCGCATGTTTGTCAGGCGGAGAGCCATGAACAATTCTCTCGCCCGCTAGGGAGAGCCGCACTTACCCCAGCGACTCATTTTTGGCTTCTGGACATTAACGGTCACAGACAGAGTTATTTGGCACGCAGCATACCTAGCCAGTCTGTATTATCTGAATCAGATATTTTCAGGGTTTTAAAATATTGCAGTCATGGTAGATGGGCCTTTAGGTTAGGACTATATTTTTCTAAGTTTAGTGTTTACCAGCAATTATTATTACATCAATAACAACATTTGAATGCACGCTATAAACATAATGCACCTAACAACCATATTGTCATTGTCGCATTAAGAATCAAGTATGTACTTAGTTTTACAAATTAATTACTCACATGTGGTTGTATAGGTGGCCAAAATAGCACATAAATTGATAATTCAGTCACAACATTACCGATTTTTGCGAACTTGGTGTTTCAAGTTCCAACTCAGTAGTAGGTACTAATTTTTTTTCATGCGACAAAGTAAAATGAGTAAAATTGAGTTAAATTTTCTCCTTTCGCCACTTATAATATACTCAGGTTACCTCGTAGAACTGAACCCTAACTAGATCACAGTTAGCTAATTCTATATTTATCACTGTACCAATGCGCAACCGCACGCCGTGACAGCTCACAACCAAAGAGTATAGTAATTATACCACTCACAACCAACTGCCTGCTCCTACCCACATACACTACAGGTATTGTCAAGTAAAAAAATGTTGCGAAGTAAAAAAAATCTCACGGTACTTACTAAAGATATTTTACACATCATCAAACAAACTTTAGAAGGAAATGAAAAAACTGTAACCACCTTACTATTTCCAGTCCAAAACTATCGTGGGCGTTTGATTTCACTTCCACTTCTGATGTCCGGATTAAACATTGGCGATAGTTCTAGATAGCTGTAAAGGCTAACTCGTCTATTACAATTAGGTACTTATAATCTTAGCCACATTGCATCTCACTGTAGTCAGACTTGCGTATTTCTCCTGATGGCTTATATTAGACCCCCGGACTATGATTTAATGTGTAGCACAAGCACCAGTCAGGGCCCAAGTGCCTTGCTCGGCTGTCGCACGTAGACTGATTCAAAAATGGAAGCAGGGGCACACACTCTCAGTCACACCACTCTGAAGTTAGTTGCCTTTCAAATAATTGCTCGTCAGTACAAGAACCGTACTCATGGCCCGGAAGTACACCCGACATATAGATAATCTTCTTTGACAAGGTCTGAATGAATTTGAACTTTATTGTCGAACAGTAAACTATGTTTTTCTATGCAATAGTCTAGTCTGTGTCATAGTTTCATAAGGAAATTATGTGCTTGCGACACGAATAAATTTTTAAACTGACGAACCTTTTCATACCGCGAGTGTATAATATTAATACATAGTTGTTTGTAAGTACGTTGATGATGAAATAACCTCTCTTTTCTCACCTTTCCAACTTCAGCTTCCAGCAGCAGCCCAACCTTCACCAGGTCTTTCAAATAGTTTATCTTGACATTTTCAATATTCAGGTTATCCCGATAGTTATGAAATACAAGCACGTAGTCCACGCGAAATTTCTCAGACATAATGCCGGTTAGGTTCTGGAAAAATCGTAGTAACCATCACTACCCCCAAATTACATCAAAGTTGCGTGGTAAAATTTGGAGGGGAAGAACCATAGTCACACATCACGCTTGTTAGCTTTGCGGTTGGTACCATAGACCGCTGTTGTTGGTGACAGCAGTCTGTAAGATGGTAAGGTACGCTGAAGGACGCTGCTGCCCATCTTTTGGTGCATAGTCCTAAGAGATGAGCAGCAGCACCAAAAGGTGGGCAGCAGCGTCCTCACATCGTCGCACTCTTACGACACCCACGTAGAGACGGGTTGGTACTATTCCTTACCGGCACCAGACGGGCCGTTACCAATAATCATCGTAGTAGCATGGCTAAATAATAAAAAGGACTGACAATCCCTTTATAAAAATCGTAACCCGCAAAAGTATAAAACTAGATGACGCTGACAAAGAAATCATCGTAGTTATTTCGGTTTATGGAGTATTCTGCTAAAAGAATATTTTAATATTGAAACTACGTTGAAATTATGAACAATTTTTTACCTGAAGACTCGGTAAACCATAATTACTTTCTTGTTTATTTAAAAGCGCCATTTAGTTTTACACTTTTTCAGGTTACGATTTCTATATATCTATATATCTATATATATAAATATAAATATATATATATATATATATATATATATTTCTAGATATCGTTAAGCGAGTGGCCATCTGGACTAACCTGATTTATCAAATGTTTTCAATTCAAGCATTGAACGTGTACGTCAGGATGGCGGATGTACGTACCACATCAAATTTTAGTTTAATTTGTATGGAAATTTTGTAACCTATTACCAACCAACATAACAAAGTAAATAAAATAGTAATTAGGGTTCATCGTGTACTCCATGAAGTAACCACACCTGCCAGGCCGACTGAACTGAACTTGCCAGGTTGCGCATTGGCAAAGCAACGTAATTTAGATCTATTAGCTCACTGCTCTCGCAAGAAAGTTGCAATTTTCTTATAGTCTATGACGTAAGATAACTTGCAGCAGCCTCACGGTCTACAACCATTTAATTCAAAACCAAATTAAAAAGGGATTTCTGTGCAGATTCTTCCTAAGATGGTAATGGATTCTTTTGGAAAGATGTCACATCTTACAAAGTGTGGAAGGTTCAATCTAGGGGATTTCTGTGCAGATTCTTCCTAAGATGGTAATGAATTCTTTTGGAAAGATGTCACATCTTACAAAGCGTGGAAGGTTCAATCTAGGGATCTTTCCGTCAGGCAAGAGGTAGCGTGTGCTTCAGTGGTCGTCCAAATTAGAGATGAGCAATTGTTGGTGACCGCCATATGTATAATGGTATGATACACTGAATGATACTGCTGCCCATCTTCTGGTTCAAACCCTTCGGCTTTTACGTCTCATGGGAAGAAATGGGTAAAGAAGGCAAAGTGACAGTAGAAACCAAGTAAGCACCTGTTCCGCTCCGCTCAAAGCACTATACCTGTAAATTGCCTGTACAGTTGAGATTTTTACAAAGGTCAGCTCTGAATGCATACCTTTCCTAGCGACTTGCTTTTTTCTATGTTTTCTTGGTCCAAATCAGAGCACTCGCATTGAGTTTGAGCATTTATTTTCTTAACAATTTTGTTTAACCAATTGTTCATCTGAAAGACAAGTATGTTTATTTTATTTTATTAGTTTTTCCTTCACAAAGTTATTACCTAAATTGTTCTAAGCAAACTTCCAAAATGCTTTTATATAGATGTAACAAAGATTTCTTTGTCGACTATGGCATATTATAAAGCATCTACTACTGAGTAAAGGCAACTCCTGAAGTATCAACGATAAGTTCTTAACCAGATCATGGATCCTCATTCAAGCCGTGGCCTGCCTTTTATCTTTCAGTTCGATTTTGTTAATTCGTTTTGTCACCAAACGACTCATGATTGTTAAATATAATAATCGGCAATCGGCAGAACTCGACAGATGGCGATTCGTAAAATTATTGACCTCCCTGAAGAAGATCCACGAATCGGATTGAAACCCGACTTATCTGTTTAAGAACGTAATTATTTAAGTAGATTTTTACAAGATAATACTCAATGAGAAAACTTACAGAATCTTTAACAGGTCTTGTTTTCCCAGTCTCAAACCTTTCTCTCATGTTTTTGTTTTCTCCGCCCCTTGGTCTTTTGCCCTTGTCTTCTCTGCTTGTTGTTTTTTCCTTTTCAACTTTATTTAATGTCGTTTTCACTGGCGCAATATTGTAGGTATTGTTCTGCGGGATCAAAACTTTTTCTTTATAAAGATAAACGTGTATGACTTATTTTTGGACTTATTTTTGAATTTTAATTTAATACCTTTACGCGTTAATGAGGAAAAGGGAAATATGTTTAAAATTATTAAAAATATTTTTATTGTTTTTCGCAATTTTTCCATTATTTGTGTTACAAGACGTTGCTTTGTACCAAATTTAATGGTTCTGAGTATACGGGAAGTAACCTGTAGGTTTTGATTCCTTTGCGAGTGTCGAAAATCTCGAAAGCTGTATCTTTTAATTGCGTTGGCTTAGAAGTTTGATTTTTTTAAAGCTCTAAGGGACAATAGATTTGAGTATTTGATATGAATTTCAGATTGATACCTCAACGCGTTCCTGATAAATAGAGTCTTGACAGACAGACAGACGGACGACAAAGTGATCCTATAAGGGTTTCATTTTTTCCTTTCGAGGTACGGAACCCTAAAAATGACGAGGTAAACCCAAAAATCATGAAAAAGTATAAAAAACAATAATAATTGCATTATTTTGGCCTTTATGTCATCTTATTTTTCGCAAGCTTTATTTTGTTTGATAAAGTGACATTATAAGCGAAACAGACTTTCCTAAAGCCTTACACTATGAATCAATTTATTTAGTTTTTTTTCTTTAACGTCTTTTACTGGTAGTGTTGATGATATACAGGTTGGCCCAATAATAGACGTGCAAAGTTACAATTTCGGTACATCATGCTAAGGGGTATCCAAATCATCCCCATGTATGTTCCGCGATTATTTTTTGTTTTCGAATTACAAATTATTTCATTATTTTTTTAAATTTTCTGCCGAAGGAGTTTAGATATTTTTTCAATTTGCATTTTGTGGCATGATTGTCTTTAATGTTACGTTAAGCTCGTGTAATGACTTTGTTGCTAAAATGTTTAATCGCAGAAAGATTAATTTATTACATGCGAACTGTTGGTTGCCGTTTCATTTCTTAGTAGCCTCGATAATAATAAGCCTTTTCGAATATAGAGTTAGTAACGAAGCTCTGTAATTTAAAACCATTCTACGACCACATTACCTAATACATCTAACTCAAAGTAATTTTTTTGAAGTGAAAACTTCTTTAGCGGCGCCTAGAAAATTGTACTCGTACGAGTATATGGGGGAAAAATGTATGTGTTACAGCGCAAGCAGATTGCCAAAGATCTCAGTATACTTTTCGATGATAAGTTGACTTTCAGAAACCATTATGACAACATCATTAGTAGGGGATATCAACTTCTCGGGTTCATTATATGTACTACCAAAGGCTTTAAGAAGCCCTCTTCATTTATATACCTCTTTAACGTTCTTGTCAGAAGCGTAGTTGAATATGGATGTGTGATCTGGTCTCCATACTATGTACTACACCGTGACCGAATCAAGTTATATATTTCTTAACAAGGACAAGCCTAAGAGAAGTTTAGTGCAATCGGGCCTATATCTATCATACCAACACTGCATGTTAGTAATGTTTTATTTAGTCTAGGGTCCTAGCAAATTAATATATCGTTGTTTTTATTGAATCTCAGTTTTTCTGTTACTGTCGATTACCTACCTACTAAATAAAACATGATTTTTATTTGTTTTTTTAATTGTTAGTAATAGCTGTGCTCAGCTGAGCTTTTGTTAACTCATGCTGTACGTACACATTTTTGGGCAACAATCTGGACCTAAGTGTTAAATAGTTTGTCTGTGGTTATAATGGTTATAATGTGATTATTATCTGTTGTGTTCGTCTTTTCAATAAATAAAATAAATAAATAAAAATGATACGAGTAGATTCGCATCAGATGGTGCGTCAGAACTCAGATCAAGAATAGAAATGGATTTGCAACTAATCATACCAAGTTAGAGCAGGCTCAATATATACAAAAGTTCTACAGTGTACAAGGAAAGAGGCGTGATGTTATGTATGTATGTACGAGTATGTATGTTCTACATTGTGAAAAAGACCACAACATCATTTTTGTCTTTGTCGCGTCAGATCTCAGATGAAGTATAGAAATGGATTTGCAACTAATCATACCAAGTTAGAGCAAGCTCAATATATAGGGTGACTTTTAATTAGTTCTTGATAGCAAAAGATATGCATGTTGTTGTTGTAAAATCTTTATTGCTTATTCTTTATTACAAAGTGGCTATTGTCTGAAAGATTACAAGCAAAGGCGGACTTATCCCTAGGTGAGATCTCTACCAGTCAACCTTAGAGTAACTAAAGGAGAAAGTATAATGATGCAGGATGCAAGCGTGCAAACAGAGCAAAGCATGAAAGAAAATAAGATAAATTTATAAGACTAATAGAAAGAGACTATAAATACGTACCTAACTTAATAATAATATTAATAAAAGAAAAATAAGTATATTAATTACTAATGCTATTCCATACATACCTGCATAAAAGTGTTGGAGTGTAAACGCCTGCACTAATTGTTAAAGCAAAGTTTAATGTACCTATTGTAAATATATTTTACTAAGGCATCCTTCTTACTCTGTGGTCAAAGTAAAGTTCATATCGTTGCATCATTAATTATTCAATATAATTGTAATCCGCTGTAAATCCGCTCTTTTTATTTCATCAGGTTATTGGTCCAGCAATGCCTGCCGCGTAAAATTGTTATCTCGCAAAATCGTAAAGTATAAATACAAAAAGTAAAAATCGAAAAAAGCCACGTTCATAACCTCACTTTTGTCGCGAACGCGAGTGCATTCTTTTTCAGCAAAAAGACAAAGAATATAGTAAGTTGTCTCAAAAGAATAAGAAAACGATGGGATCCAACACATTTTCAATACCCAAGCTCATGGGAAGAGAAAATTTCACGGATTGGAAATTTGCCATGGAAGCATACCTTCAGCATGATGAGTTGTGGGATTGTGTAGCCGGAACATGTAAAGAAGCAACAAAAAGTTGTAAAAATGATATAAAGGCTAAGACAAGAATAATACTGTTATTGGAGCCACAGTTATATGTTCATGTACAGTCTGCGGAGACGGCCAAAGAGGTTTGGGAATGCCTTGAAAGTGCTTTCCAAGACAGTGGATTAACAAGAAAGGTTGGGCTTTTAAGAGACCTCATAAATACGAATTTAGAATCAAGTTCATCAGTTGAGGACTACGTCAATAAAATTATGACGGCGGCCCACAAATTGAAAAACATAAATTTTGATGTAGACGATGAGTGGCTAGGTACTTTAATGCTGGCTGGTTTGCCTGAAATGTATAAGCCAATGATAATGGGCTTGGAAAGTTCTGGAGTGACAATAAGTGCAGATTTAGTTAAAAACAAATTGCTACAAGAGGTAAAACAATCTGACACTACCGCCCTTTACTCAAACTCAAAAAAATACAATCAGCCTAAAGAAAATCAGCAAAAAACGAAACCAAAAGGCCCTAGATGTTTTCATTGTAATAAATATGGGCATCTGAGCAAGAACTGCTGGCACAAAAAAGAAGAAACTGATAATAATACTGGATATGTAGCTGCGTTTTCAGCAACCCAGAAAAATGACTCCGCTGGCTGGTATGTAGATAGTGGCGCATCCATGCATATAACTATGCACCGGGATTGGCTCACTGACATTCAGGCTCCACCTGTACCGTTTATAAGAATAGCTGACAACAAAGAAATAAGAGTTGAATGCTGTGGTACTGTGGCCATTAAAGTACTGGCACAAGATGGCAGCACCGAGGCAATACAGGTGAGAAATGTGTTGTATGTACCAGAAATGTCAACAAATTTATTATCAGTCTGTAAAATCATAAAAAATGGTTATAAAATGGAATTCAATCATGATGGTTGCTCTATAAAAAATAAAAATGGACTCCAGGTGGCCTATGCCATGCCGATGAATAACACTTATAAGTTACATACTTACCGAAGTGGAGAAACAATGGCAGTGACCACAGAAGACACTAAGTGTATTAATGAGAAGTTATCTCCGCTGGAAGAAAATTTTGAATGTACCTCTTGCCTGGAAGGGAAGAAAGCTAGAACCAGGCAACCGTTGAATTATGAAGGCTCCCGGGCAGGTGGTCTGCCAGAGCTAATCCACACCGTTTCATGTGGACCGTTGGAGACTCAGTCTCTTGGGGGTGCTATTCTTACCAAAAGATGACTACCTACACTATCTTATTTTCCTAAAATAAAAAGGCAACTAAAATATTGAAAAGAAAACAGCAGAAATTGAAATATATAGAAAATGGAAATAATAAATGTAAATAAAAATGTAAGAAAATGAAATTAAAAAGAAAATACAAAATAAATAGAATATTTAAGAAAATGGAAATATTATACCTACATAGAAAATAATAAGTAGTGAAATTATGGAAGAAAATAAATATAATAAAAAATAGATCAAAAAGAATGAAAAATAAATTATACCTACCTGATTTGATGATGATTGTTGAAAGCAGAAAAAATATCTAATATCTGAAACACAAAAATCAGAAAAGAAATACAGAAGAAAAGTGAAACAGAAACTATAGATATACCTAAAAGCAACAATAAAGAAACATACATTATTATAAGAAAAAGAAACGGAAATAGAAAAGAAATGGAACGGAATGAAACGGAAATAGAATAGAAAAGAAAAAGAAAAGGATTGGCGTAATCTAGGAGAGGTAGAAGGAGGGAATGGGAGAGCATTATCTTGGTTTGAAGTGGGAGAAGATTTTGTAAACGCTTGAGGGAGTGGAGGGACGCAAAGAGTTTACGGCTTACCTCACCAATATGAGCAGACCAGGACAGAGTTCTGTCCATGACGACGCCTAGGTTTTTGACAGTGGAGGAGAAAGGAATCACAAAGTTATTGAAAACAACGCTAGGCGCTGAAAAGCCTGCAAGCTTGGAGATATAGTGGTGACCACCGATGATAATTGCTTGGGATTTTGCTGCATTGATAAGCAGACCATATTTGTTGGCCCAGGAGGCGATAGATTTTAAGTCGGAATTAATGGTTTCAACGGCACGAGAAAGGTTATCAAAATCATCGGCTGAATAAATTTGAAATCATCTGCATAGAGATGGTAAGACGAGGAAAGGGAGGATGTAATCCCGTTGATGAAAATTGAGAAGAGTAGCGGAGAAAGTATTCCACCTTGAGGCACTCCTGCGTTCAAGGGGCAAAAATCGGATCTATGATCATCCACTCGCACAAGCTGCTTACGATCGAAGAGGTATGATTTAAACCAAGATAACACCATAGGGGAGAGGTTAAGGGAATTAAGCACCGCCAACAGAATGTCGTGGTCTACGGTATTGAACGCACTGCTGAAATCAAGAAGGACAAGAATGGTTAATTTCCTATTCTCAATGTTCCAGCGAATGTCGTCTGTGACCTTGACGAGGGCAGTGGTGGTGCTATGACCTGGGCGGAAACCGGATTGGAAGGAATTTAAAGAGTTGAAGCGGAGTAGATGAGAGTACAGGCGACGGTGCACAAAAAGTTCAAGGATTTTGGACAGGATAGGTAATATGGAGATGGGTCTGTACTCGGAAAAAGTGTTGGGATTAGGATTTTTGGGGAGAGGAATAACATGGGCAACTTTCCATGGCGAAGGGAAGGTACCGGTGGAAAGAGAAAAATTCAAGATTTCAGCGAGAATGGGGGCAAGAATGACTTTAACAGGTGAAATCATCTCTAGACTAATGCCGTCGTCACCAACAGCTTTCGTCTTGATGTTGTTCAAAATCTTGACAATCTCCGCCCCCGATATCCTCCCGAATTCCATGGGAATCGCGGATGAAGGAGGAGATTTTTCCAAGAGTTTCAGTGTCTCCCGCTTGATTGTTGCATCCAAAAGGACTGGAGAGGAGCTAAAATGCTTATTTAGTAAGTTTAAGTCTAGAGAGCTTGGCGTGTGCGATTTAGACTTGCTAACACCGAGTGATCTTAAAAATTTCCACAGCTTATCCGGGGGGCAGCTGTCAATGGTAGTGTGGATATATTTTCTAAGAGCAGTTCTAATAGATTTATTGCAAAGATTACGCAAAGCAATGTAGATATCCCGATTACCATCGGATGGATCATGACGTAATCTAACTTTAGCCCATGACGTAATCTTCTTGCCATCAAACGCTTGATGTCCTCGGTCAGCCATGGGGCTGGAAAATGTTTGACACGGACAGTCTCGACAGGAGCGTGTTTGTCATAGATAGAGAGAAGAACACTATTGAAGGCCAAGACTTTACTGTCAGTGTCCTGAGCAGATATAACCGGGAGCCAGTCGACTTTAGACATGTCCTCCTGAAGAGCTTCGATGTCAATTTTGGCAAAATTACGCATCATTACAATCTTATGTCTCCGTTTAGGAGGCCGAAGCTTGTAGGAAATGTAAATCAGATCATGCGCCGAGAATGCTGATGCATTGTACTGACCATGTGTGCTGACAAAATCGGGAGAGGAAGTGATGACTAGGTCGAGAAGGGAAGGAGGACCATTATGGGGAAAGTGTGTTGGATTTAAGGGAAGAGATTCCAGATGAACTGACCGAAGCATGAAGAGAAGTTTGTTCGAGCGGTGGTCCTCCTTAACCAAGCAGGTATTGAAGTCACCCATCAATATTATATGCTCATAGTGCGGTCTTAAGTCGTCCAACATGGTTTTTAAGGAGTCGAAATAGTTGATGCTGGAGTGCGGGCTGTAAAAGACGCCCAAACACATCTTCTTATGGTGAAGTGTCACTTCCAAAAACATATATTCAGGCGAGTTTGTCGCTCCGGCAGATTGAGAAATAATCTCGCAGGGAATATCACCCCGGAGGTAAATCGCGACCCCTCCACCACCAACCACTTTCGACGATGAAGCTTTAGTATAAGACCTGTCGTTCCTGATGAGCCTAAAACCGGGTAAAGAGAAAAGAGTAGAGGGTAATGATGGTAATGGCTGTGTACACTTTGGGCATTAATATGAACGGCGTTGAAGTTTTTTGAAAAAGGCGAAAAGGTTTTGTGTAGACGGCACCCTAACGATGGCATATCTTCTAGGTCACTTTCTGCGCTGAACATGCAGTCCGAAGAAGAAGAAAGAGAAAAGTATTCAAGGTCTGAGCCATCTTGAAGTACATCCGACATTGTGCTAATACGTTAAAATATAAATAAATAAAAAAAATATAAGTAAATAAAATAAATATAAATTAATAGGTGTAAAATATATAAATATTACGATGAAAATACCTAAACTATAAAATTATATACAGTAGTTAGTACTTTAGCAAACAACTGCGCTTTAGTCACTCGCTGGCAGCTACAGTTACAGTAATAATAAGAATTAAATTATGGACACAGAAACAGCACGAAAAATAAAGTATCTACACATGGAATTATAAAGGCAGTTAAAACAATACATGTAAGAACTCTTAACAGTCTTCGTAAACGCCATGGTGCAAAAAAAAAGACATGACAGGTGACAGCTAAGCTAACATAACAAACAACTGAGATGGAATGAGGTTAGAGAAAACACAATTGTAGATAAAAAAGACCTTAAGATTTTAGATGTGATAAAAATGACGGTAAAAGTGAATCTTATTTGTGATAACGGCTAGTCACTGCATTGTGCCAATCGAGGCGGTATTCCAAAATCTACAGTTGTACTATAGTGTCGAATACCGGGAACTCATCACTTCTTCTGGTTCGTCTTACGTGCAGCAGCTCTTGTGCGGCTAGCATTAGTCGCCGGGTTTGCTTGCTGTTGCGGAGCTGTAGCGCTTTTTGGTGCCAATGGCGTTGTTACAGTTGGAGGCACCTAATTCAGCAGCTCACTCATGGCTGTGATTTTATGACGCTTACCAACCTCATCGACTACGATAATTTTTCCGTCACTGGTCCATGATCTCTTAACGCCAAGTCGTTTGCGGGCTTCAACAAATACTGCATGACGTGTGCTTGTTAAGAACTCGGATAATGTTAGCCCTGTACCCTTAAAATTTTTCTTTGAGTTCCAAACTGCATTGCGAAAGGAGTAGTTAGAGAAACGAATAAGGACTGGACGAGGCTTCTGTGCAGATGTATTGATGCCAAGCCTATAGGTGGCAAGAAGCAGTGTCTCCGGGACATCGATGGAAAGTTTGTCCTTGAGTGCGGTGATGATCTTGAGGTTGAGATTTTCATTCTGCTCTTCATTAAGACCATGTAGAAGGAGCACATTAGTTCTAGAGCGCATTTCAATGTTGTCCAAGGATTGAATTACAAAATGCATTTGTGCAGTGAGATTGTCCAATGCACGCAGAACAAACAGTTTGAAATCATCATACTCACTGTTAGGCCCACTAGCTCCAGGTCGGGATTTTTCAAAGGCATCCATCCGTGATGTACACATTTCCTTTAGTTCATCCATGTTCTTCAGAAACAGTGCGATTGAGTCCATTTTTCGAAATAACGGAAATTTGTGTTAGAAAAGGTGACTTGCTACGGTGAAGGTGTCCAGTGAATGTTGAGAAATGTAGCTGACGGTGAAGGGAAGAATGTGGCTAATACATATAAGCACAGTAAGTAAAGTTAAATACTGTATAATAATTTAAACAAATAAAAATTGGCAGAGCACTTAAAAATCGTGTTGTCACTTGCAAGTACCCACAAAAAAAAAAGCATGTACTCTTGATACTGAACAACTTTTCACAAGGAACATAAGTCGAAATACGAAAACCCAAATTTGACCTCCCATACAAAATGCGCTATCAGCTGATGCAGTTTCTATGGGAGGTCATAACTTGATTTTCGTATTTCGACCTATGTTCCTTGGGGAAATTTGATCAGTGTCATGAGTACATTCATACCTTTTTGTATCAAGAACTAATTAAAAGTCACCCTATATACAAAAGTTCTAGTGTGATACAGACCAAAACATCTTTTTTGTCTTTGTCATAGTCTCGGCTTTTTTAGTCGTGCACTAGCTGTCAAACTAAAAATCGCTATAACTTGAAAACTACTGACCCTTAACTTCTCATGTGCTGACAAATGATAGGTCTCGATGATATCTACATTTCGGATGACAGCTGTCAAAATAAATATCGATATAACTCGGAAACTACAGACCCTAGACTACTCGTGTGCTGGGTCGAATGATAGGTCTCGATGAGATCTACATTTCTGATGGCAGCTGTCAAACTAAAAATTATTTGTGCAACCCGTACTTTTTTTTTCAGACCCATTACATGCAAGGAACAAAAAACACTTAATAAGATCAAGTTAAGACTAAGTTAAATAACAATATCTAGAGGTAGATATTGTCATTAATTTCAATTAATAATTCTAAAATAAAAACAATACCAACTTATTTGTAAGTTTCACAAAATAAAAAGCATTTTTACAAATGTAGGAAGGTTATGTGACTGGCGAAAATGTCAATATTTTGGATTGTATTAATGAGCTAATTAACTAGACCGACTCCACGTAGAAATTGGTGACCCAGCCATCCATATATCGATCTGTTACATTGAGTTATTAAGTTTGAGCCACTTATGCTGGACAGTCTGATTCACCCCGTAATACTCGGCAGGTAGCTATCATAAGATGGTAATTTAATAAGGGTAAATATCAAAATAACAAAAAAGGGTAAAAACAAAATGTACCCATTAGAAGCTTTGTGGGATATAAGAATGGGTAGCTACTTTTGCATTTCTTCTAAATGGAGCGTTATGATTATTAAATAAAATAATAAAGTGAAGCCATCTATGCTACATCTAAGCGAATCAGCAAACATTATTTACCGCTCCCTGCCGACCTGTGTACTCTCAAGGAATAGGGAACATGCATAATTTTTTGAAGTCGCATTTATTAACCAAATATGAAAATACCGTAGTAGAGATGACAAAAAGTGAAATTAAAATTTAAATCGCCTAAGAAATACGGCCGATATAAGCATTTAAAACTATTAATTAGACAGAGAGGTCCGACATGAATAGTGACGTCATAATTCACTACGGCCATATAAACTCCATATAAAATTTCGTTTTACTAGAAAGAGACAGAAACAAAACTTCGATTGCTCATAACTTTTTTAATATTATAGTTATTCGAAAAATAGTTTTACAAGACTGTTTATTGCATGAAAGAGAATAAATTTCTTAAATAAAAAAAATCGTGCATATTCCCTATTAAAAAGTGAACTGAGGTGTCTGGAAGATTGTGTGGTCGTAGAGGGATAACTAATTAAATTATTTAAAAATATTTCTAAACTACATTAGCGTTTTGTATTCGGTGAGCAAAAGTTCAAATGGTTTGTTAAAACAACGTCAAAAAATAAGATAATGTAAGAATAAGAATAAGAAAGCTTTATTTGCAGTAAATGTGGTTTACAAGTTGTTAAATTTTTGTAGTATCACACACTTAACCAATAAACAAATTTGGCATGCAAATAATTATGATAAGATTATATTTAACCAATGAAATTACAATTATTTAACACATTAATAATATGCATGCATGTCATTTCATTTCAATTTATATATTATTAAAGAATGTTATATTAACCTATATTACTCTTAATTACAAAATTACAATGTCAAAATTTACTTAAATTCTAAATCAACGCTATAAAAACATTTTTCACATAAAAAATTGTTAAAGGCATTTCTAAATCTATTTTCGGGCAAGGTTTTTATGTCATCTGGAATTTTGTTAAATTTTCTTACTGCCATATTGTAGCTACTTCTTTGAAAACAAGTTGTTGTACCCGGAACAACCACTAATCTATCAGGATACCTTGTATTGAAGGAAAAAGTGTCTTGTTTTCTTATGAACTTTTCAGAGTTATGTTTCACAAAGAGACCCAACTCCAAGATATACATCGATGGCAGGGTTAGCAGATGCAGTTTTTTAAATAATGGTTTACAGGAATCCATGGGACCAGCTTCACACATAGCTCTTAAACATTTCTTTTGATTTAGAAATGCATGTTTCATGTCAACTGAGTTACCCCATAGTACAAGACCATATCTCAATATAGAGCTTACATGACCATGGTATGCTATTTTTGCTGTCTTCAAATTGCAAATTTCTTTAAGGCGGTAAAGAGCATAGGTAAATCTGTTAATTCTATTACAAACCTCAGTAACGTGATCCTTCCAAGTCAAATTGGCATCAAGATTGTGGCCTAAGAACTTAGCTGTAGTGACTTCTGTTATCAGCTGGCCATCGTGTACAACTTTTAAATTTAATGATCTCCCATTTTTATTTTTAAATTGCATAAAGTTTGTTTTAGAAATATTAACGTTTAGATTATTATGTGTTAACCAATCTATTATATTCCTTATTGTGTCGTTAATTTCCTTATTATAGTCAATATTTGGAGTCTTATTAATTACGATTGATATATCATCCGCAAATAAGGTACACGGGTACTGAGTAACAGAAGGTAGATCATTTAAATACAGGATAAACAGCAATGGGGCAAGTATACTGCCTTGAGGCACGCCGAATTTATTTACGCAACATTGAGATTTATAGGTAGTTAGGGTCAATAGGTTATTTATTTTTTCAATTTCTACTCTTTGAACTCTCCCGCTAAGGTAACTCTTGATCCATTTTTGTGCGTGTCCGCGTATCCCGTAAAGCTCTAGTTTCAATAAAAGTAAATCGTGAGAAACATAATCGAAAGCTCGACTCAGGTCGAACAAGATCATAGACACTGGGGTACGTTTCGCCATAAAAGATGAGATCTCATGTACAATTTTAAAACATGCCTGTGACGTGGATTTTCCTTTTTGAAAACCATGCTCCTCTGGTCGAATTATACTAAACTTTGTACAAAAACTGGAGAGTCGCTTATAAAACACTTTTTCTATTATTTTTGATAGGACTGGTATGAGAGTAATAGGCCTATAGTTTTCAACAAGGTTGGGCTCTCCTTTTTTAAATAGAGGCTTTACGATGGACAATTTAAGAGAGGTTGGGAATTTACCATCCATAAAAGATTTATTTATCAAATGCGCCAGCAACGGAGCCAGTTGTTGTGCACAAGTTTTTATTATTTTTGTGCAAAGGTCGTCGTAACCAACGGAGTTAGAGTTGTTTAAAGATTTTATTATGTTCAAGATTTCAAATTCGTCCGTGGGTGCTAAAAAGAAGGTGTTAGTATTGGGTTTTATATTACAATTGGTTGTATTCGTGTGATTTGATTTAGGGTTTGGCAAGTTTATAAAATAATTTTTAAACTCGGTTGCTATCTGTTCAGGATCTTCAATTTTAATGGTTTTGTTATTAATAATCTTTGATAAGTGATCTATAGCCCGCAATTCATTATTATTTCCATTATTATTAATTATATTCCAGGTAGCTCTACATTTATTTTTAGAATTATTTATTATGTTACTATTTATTTTAGCTTGAGATAAATTTATGCATTTTTTCAATAATTTTGTATACTTCCTATAGTGTTTTTTGGCTGTCTTTGTTTTCTTTTTATAATATGTCATGCGCAACTTCCTTTGGTTGTGCAGGAGGTCCTGAGGCCTTTGGTTAGCCAGTTTGGCTTGTTGTGCTTAATGCTTACTTTCTTTTGATATTTCGGAAAGCACAGATTATAAAGCAGACTAAGATTCTCGTGAAAGTTTTTGAATATAATATCTACATCATCACCAACCAACACATCTGACCAGCAGTAATTCAGTAAACAATGTTTAAATTTATTTATGTTTTCTGGGCTAAAGTCTCTTAAAGTTCTATAATAATATCGTATTGGCTCTACTTTATTAGCTACAGGCACGGTTAAAAGTTGCGCGGTGTCATGGTCTGATAAAGCCAGAGGTAAAGTATTTCCTTTTGCTTCCTTGATGTTGCTGGCAAAAAGGTCGATGCAAGCCCGTTGCCGTGTGGGTTTGTCAATATGCAGGTCTAGGTTGTAGCTTTCCAGCACCTCTTTTAATTCTCTAGATATATTTGTGTCCTTCAGTATGTCAATATTCCAATCACCAGTCAGTATTATAGATTTATTGGTTTTTTTCTTTAATTTGTCGAGTAAACGGATTAAATTGTCAAAAAATGTTCGAATGCTAGCTCCTGGAATCCTGTAAATACATACTAAAATAATTTTATAATAATAATATGTAATAATCATAATATGTATTTTGCCTAAAAAGAAATATGTCACCTTTTTGCTACCCATTTCAGTTCTGTATATTCCCTTGCTGTTGTCAGCATATTGCCGTCGACTGTAAGAGATTCCTTTCCACAATTTTCTCTAAGCAGCGTAGAGATTACGGAACGTGACGTTGAAAGAAAACTAAAGTCAGTTGATGTAAGCAAAGGAGCAGGTCCAGATAGAATACCACCAATTTTTATCAAAATGTGTTACAAATATTTAACGTTACCTCTGAAATAAATTTTTGAAATGTCTCTCCGTAGTGCTGTATTTCCTTCTAGGTGGAAGAGCGCAAATTTATTGCCAGTATTTAATAAGGGAGATAGGGGCAATGTAAAAAACTAAAGGCTGGTTTCAATTTCAAGTATAATCCCTAAACTGTTTGAGAAAATAATATGTCCGCAAATAACCAGTTACCTAAACAATATTTTAATTAATTCACAACATGGCTTTCGCAGTAACAAATCCACAGTCAGCAATCTCCTGCTATACGTCAACGAACTCGCAACCAGTGTTGATAATAAAACCCAAGTAGATTCAATTTATACTGATTTTAGCGCCGCATTTGATAAAGTAAATCATAAAATATTATTGTGTAAATTAAAATATTATGGCATTCATGGAAAATTTCACGACTGGCTAAATTCATATCTACATAACAGAGAACAAAAGGTTACTGTGCATTGTTTTAGTTCCTCTTGGTTTTGTCCGACTTTAGGTGTACCTCAAGGATCAAATTTAGGGTCTATCTTGTTTCTAGCTTTTATCAATGACATTACTGAAAACATAAAGTACAGTCAATGCTCTATCTTTGCTGACGATTTAAAACTATACAAATGCATTCAATCACAAAAAGATGTCATTCTTCTACAACACGATCTTAACTCCATCATCCAAAACTGGTGTTATCTTAATAGAATGGATCTTAATACAAAAAAATGTCTCCATATAACGTTCACTAGAAATAAGAACTAAATCCCGTCTACTTAACGATAAGGTGATGCAACCTTGGAGGAATGTACAGTAGTCTGTGACTTGGGAGTACTAATAGACAGTAAACTGAGTTTCACAAACCATATCGATAATCAATTAAATAAAGCTTGGAAAATGGTCGGATTTGTCAAACGTTTTTGTAAAGACTTTAAAAACCCCAATACAATAATAGCCATTTACAATGCCTTGATTCGCAGTATTTGGGTATACGCGTCTTCCGTCTGGAACCCTTCTTACAATATACATATCGCAAGAATTGAACGTGTCCAACGAAAGTTTACCCGATTTCTAGCTTTCAAAGATCGTAAATGTTCATACCGGTCCGATTATTCATCTCGATTAAAGCATTTTAACATACTTTCACTACAAATGCGTCGTAGAAATTGTGATAGTCTAACACTTCATAAGATAATACACAAAAAAATAGATTCACCCGACCTTTTAGGAAGTATAAACATTAATGTTCCTCGAACTCTTCCGAGAAATCCTTTACGATATAGTACCTTTACATTATCTAGATTCAGAACAAATTTAGGGAAAAATGCTGCAATAAACAAACTTATGCATTCTTACAATGACTTTTTAGCTTCCGCTTGCGACATTGACATATTTCACCATAGTTTGTTTACATTGAAATCTACCATCATGCATCATAAATGAAAAAAATCACGAGTAGTAGTGACAAAAATGTAATATTTGTAGACATTTTTCTATTTTATAATGTTTTACTTATAATTTCTTTTTTTATTTAAGTTGTCAAATCAATTCACGAAAGTTGTATACTTCTGTAATGATGTATCATCCAGAATTAGCCCTATAACTACATAAATGTATAAGAATTGGTGATATTGTCAATGAGGTATCTTTGACAATAAATAAAAATAAATAAATAAACTTAAAAAATAGATTTAATGAGTGAAATTGAAACGTTTTCATTGTCTTTTAGAAATAACATTTATTTGGAGTAAGTTTTAATAACTTACCAAATTTGAATTGTCCAAATCTCTCACGACTATGCCGCCTTCATTGTTCACAAGACGAACATGTTCACCAGCAGCCAAAAAATTATGAAAATATTCTTTTAACATTTTTAAAATAGATGATAACACTTTTCCTGATTGTTTTTTATTTTCATTTTCTCTGTCTGTGTACTGTTCATCAGTACTTTCGTTTTCATATTGTGACGTGGTGCCGTCTGTGTCATATTTCGAGTCTTAGTTTTTGTGTCCTTCCTGTTAATTAACACATATTAGGAAGTCGAGTGCACGTCAATGGTAACACTGATCTTGAGCAATTTATAATAGCTTTGCTTATACTGTTTGTTCGATACAGAACAATAGGTGTATCCAAATTCTGTACAACTTCGCACAGATAAATAATACAGTTTTTAATATTGTCGGGTTTGACATTTGCTCACTTCCTGTATATAAACGCGTTCGTGCATTAATTTATATTTGCTGTTTCTATTATCACCAGCGACCATTAAAACATAGGGGCAAAACAGTAAAAATGGTCCTTCGACGGTAAAGAAGAAAGAAGTCGTCCATGTACCGGTATTGAAAATTTCGGAAGTAAGATTAGGTCCGCTGCGCTGCGTGGCGTAGTTACGCCATTGTGAAAAAGCTTCGCTAGCCAATATTTCAAACGGAGATTCTCACTCAAGACGACAGGAGAAACTATTTCGGCGAGTTTTTTTTGCCGGCATGCTACTTCGTCAACGTATTGTTCGAGGAACACAAAGTATAAAGCGTGTCTTGAAGGGGTCTCCCAGGTCGCGGCAGCATAAAAATTCGTCATCGGGGCTTCAATAAGCCATGTGACTAGCAGCGGAATATCAAGCAGCGAACAATTTCGTCGTTTGAAGAAAGAAAATCGTGAAGACTCACCATTTTCATCGAAAATAAGGTATGTCGTCCTTTCGTCGTCATCGATTACGTAATCGTGGTTTTGCAGGTCACATTCCATCGTGTGCGAGCAGTAGCGCAAGATTCATCGTTGGAGAACGAGTGATTTCCGGTCATAAATTCTTGCTTGGTTTCAGCGTGTATCGTGTATCCGAACGTTTCGCGTGTCAATTTGAAGTTTGCGGGGCTTTTTGGCGGGAACTCGACGGCGGCGTTTTCTATTTCGATTGATTTTTCGTTTTTTGTGTTTAAAGTTGTTTAATGGATAATAAAGATAGTGTGTTATGCAGTAAACTAACTTAGGTGTGCGAAGCTTATGGAAATTTCAAGTGATTCAGTGTATATTCCCCGTTTGAGTTGTCACAAAAAGTCATTGCCATTTTCCCTCGTAAAGTCTGCTATCGTTTTATGAGGGGAGCACAAGAATACAGAGAAAACCATACCAGATGAAGAGGGACGTAATTCGAGAAAACCTACTGAAGAACATGGGGGACTAAAGAAGTAAAACTAAAGATAGATGTTCAATTTGATGGCGGAACCGCGGGATTTCAGATGAAGAATAAAAACAACGGACGTAACTGACGGTGCACTCATCAATCGGCATTAGCGCTGAGTACCGGGGGATGACTGCTTCGTCAAACAAAACAACTGAAGAAAGAAGACGTTACATATTATACTGATGAAACAAAATTACTTCTAACAATGAAGAACTTGGAGTAGTTCAACTAAAGATGTTCAACTTAACAAACTAATGATGAGAAAGGGGGACTGAAGACAGAATTGAATGGACGAGAAAAGAAGAATAACTGAAGATAATAGGTTAAAACCTACTAACGAAGACAGAAGTTTAAGTGAAGAAGAAGAAAAATAACTGAAGAAGTTTTATTGAGCAAACCTACTGATGAAGAAGAAACTTAAGACGAGGCAGTATGGTCTTGACACCTTCGCCTGTCTCTCACAGGGACGAATGGAATAAAAAAATTGAAGTTTGCCGTGTCGTGTGTCACGCATCTGTCAAGATATCATCCAATCACGGACCAGGAAGCCCACGCCAGTTTGACGTATACACTTCACTTTTTTCTTTTTCACAAAAAGAAAATATACCTATCTAGTTAGTTTAATTAGAATACCAACATTTTTGGTACGTGGTTTAGTGGATGAGCTTACAAAATGCCCAAGTCATCGGAAGGGTATACACTGGTGTCAAAACAACGCGGCAACATTAGGGCGGTATCACCCGCATAAATAAAATATGTAGCTCGGATGAGTTGAAAGCTTACACGCCTGAAATTCTGCGAGAAATGCGCGACCGATAAGTTGCTTCCATGAAGCAGTACGACGAGAAAAATGCGGAAATTTTGCAATATCTCGACGAGGCAGAAGTTGACACCGAGGACTATTGGTTGATGGAAGGTAAATACTACGCTTGCATTGCTGCCATTGTCGTTGAGTTAAAAAAGTTTGTTGTCGAAACTTCCACAGGTAACAATCAAAACAAAGGTGATTTTCATTCTCTTCCTCGAATAAACATTGTGCCATTTGATGGAAAAAATGTGGTGGAATATTATTCTGTCATAAACATGTTTAAATCTTATAGGTTCTTTGTCAATGTTGGAAAAAATTTAGCCTCCAAAATCCAACCCAATAGTTATTCTTCTACGCAAGTGCCAAACTCTACTCCTTGCAACTCCTTTGTTATCCTACCTGTAGACGAAGCACAGATTGAAAGATATGTCATGACGCTACGTAGTTACTGTGCTACGGGCTGGGATAATATTCCTGCCAAAGTGTTAAAATCGTCGTCCCAAGTTTAGTACCTCTTATCACCCATATTTGCAATCTCGCTATAAATCAGGGAGTTTTCCCACGAGGGCTAAAACAAGCTATAGTTCATCCTGTTTACAAGGGAGGTGATAAATCTAATGTTAACAACTATCGGCCTATTTCCGTCCTGAGATCATTGTCAAAAATCCTGGAACGTATTCTAAACAATAGTCTAATAAACTATTTATCTAAATATAATATTTTAGCTAAAAACCAGTATGGTTTCAGGCAAGGAATCTCGACTGAAGATGCTGTCGCCGACTTAACAGAAACCGTAGCTAGAAAACTTGATGAACATTACAAATGCTTTGGTACATTTCTTGATCTGTCCAAAGCTTTTGATACAGTTTCTATTCCAATACTTATTTCTAAGTTGCAAAATATAGGAATACGAGGAAATATAGACTACCTTTCACAGCGCTCCCAAAGAGTTAAAATAGAATCATATATTAGTGAAGATGAACAACTCAGTTTTAGGGTTCCACAGGGAAGCATCCTGGGCCCTACATTATTTTTGATTTCATCAATGATCTTTGCCTACTACCCTTAGAAAACTGTCGTATTTTCACTTACGCCGATGATACTGCTTTACTGATATACGATGAAGATTGGGCAAAAGCAAAAATCCGCGCCGAGCATGCGCTAAAGCTAGTTATGGAATGGCTATCCACAAATCTACTTACTCTTAACTTAGAAAAAACCAAACTACTTCGCTTTAATGTATCCATCACACGCCCTCCCCCCCATTGCAGTAAGATCTATGCACACACTTGTAGCTCTAACTTAACGAACTGTGATTGCTCTTGTCTTCCCATTTCCACTTCCGTGCGGTACCTGGGTATCTATGTTGATCAAAAGCTTGACTGGTTCTCACACATAGATGTTCTCTATGGACGTGTTAGAAAATTAATATTTGTTTTTAAGAACCTACGCAACTGCATTGACACTGAAACTCGCCTTTTGGCATATCAAAGTCTTTGTCAGTCTATTATAGCATATTGTATTGCTGTTTGGGGTCGTACATACAAGACTACCTTATTACTTCTTGAACGTGCACAGAGGGCAGTTCTAAAAGTCTTACTTTTTAAACGTAGAGACTACTCTACATTAAGACTTTATAAAGAATCTAAAGTCCTTACAGTGAGGCAGTTATATATTCAACGGTCTGTTCTGCGTCGTCATGCTCATCTACCACTAGACCCAGTATTAGTAAAAGAATCTTCTCTGAGGAGGAGAGCTTTGCCAGTCTGCAAAATCCCTTCCTGTCGCACATCTTTCGCACATAGGCAATTCTACGCCCTAAGTGCTAAAATATATAATAAGATTCACCAACGGCTTCAGATTTATACTCTGACTAAGTATGAAGTCAAAACAAACCTATCCAAATGGTTACAAAAACTATCATATGAGGAGACTGAAAGCCTCCTCTCTAGTACGGCCCAATAATTATATTTAATAATCTATAGTTTTAATATAATTAGTTAGCTAGTTAATTATAGGTATATATATATATACAATCAAATCTATGTAAACATAACACACGTCCGCACTTGACTGCACTACACCGAGCCTCACAATAAAATATTTTTAACAAAATTTTTTGGAGATCGGTTCCCTATACTCGTATCACAGGTTACTTTTGTACTTAGTTTAGGGAATGTACTTCATAAAATAATGTTATAAGACTCATTATAAACGTACTATGGATAATGTGAGGGTGAAGTGGGTGCAGAAGCACAAGGACATGGCAGAATAACAGCATCGCAGTGCTGCTGCGGTCCATGCTGAGCCAGGCAACCTTTTCGCTCCCACAGTACACCACAAAAATATAATTATATTTTAGACTAAGACTACTAATAGTATTATTTTGTAACTAGTAATTAATTTGTTTTGTACTGTGTAAGTGAATAAATGATTTTTATTATTATTTATTATTATTATCAAAAACTTACCTCTTAGGGATGAAAATTATAAGGCAGCCTTAGATCTACTAGAAGAGCTGTATAGCAACGTGCTTAAGGTTATTAACCACCACATAAATTCTTTGCTAGAAATTCCAGCTTTTTCTAAATGCACCTCGTATTATTTGCGCTCCGTCTTAACTAAAACTAAACTGCATCTAACTGCACAAAAAAATTTAAAACAGCCTACTGAGCATTGGGACACACTTTTAATTAATATTATTGCGAAAAAAATTGACGCTTACACCTACAGGGGTCTTTATCTTGAAAGAAACATGAAAGAAATTCTCACATAAATTTAACAAATTTTACAATAATAAGTCAGGAAAATATTACATACAGTATAAAAATCTAAAATCAAAAAATTCGGCTAGCTGAAAGCTATGTCAAAAAGCCCCCCGCGCAATGCCCCCTGCCCAAACATGCCCATAATACTGGCGGCGTTTCCACGCTGCACTGCTAATGCCAAACGTTGGGCGAGAAAATACCCTGCACGGGGATCTTCCCCATTCTCCTTGAGCTGCCGAATAACATCCCTAACTAGCTTCTTGGCCACGGAGCCCCATGTGCCCGCCGTCTCAAAAGCCACCGGCACGACATCGTACGCAGATTCCATGTTGGCATATTTTGTATGCTTAAGGTCAGCAGCGCTCTCAGCCGCCGCGCCAGCTTTATGCTGGGTGCTCCTCAGATGCGACGCCGCGAATGTGCTTACACACGTGGCGTCTCAAATGAGGCAGCGACCCCTCGACCATGGAATCTGCGTCAAACCATCGGGCCTCTTACCGTCCGATCGGCTAAGTCCAGGGGGCTCCAAGACGCAAGGAACGCCTGCTCAAACTATCGCCCGCCGGATTATGTCGTTGATGGCATGGTGACGGGAGAGTCTTCCCGCAGAGCGCGCGCAGCTAAGACCATGATGGCCATTAGCCTCCACCATACCACCACAGACACACCGGTGAGGCTCGCACACGTCAGAACCCAACCTGAGGGCAACCGCTATCAATGAGTCATTATCCAGGAACGTACCCATGTAAGGGGACGGCAAGGCATGTAGCCAAACACCTCACTCAGATTCAGCGGCAGCCCGCAGGCGGGCAAGATCTGTCCCAGCAGCCCCATCCATGAGATCTGCAAGGATACGACGAGAGGTAAGCTTATCCCAAAATCGCTGCTTCTCCGGTGTAGAGGGCAGGTCACACCCCGGACACAAAGTCCTCCACGCTTCCAAGGTCTGCTCTGCATAGGGTATGCGGATCTCGCTACCATCAGAAGAGATGGTGACAAGATCCACAACTCCATGCGAGGAGGCCAAGAAAGCAATAGGACCAGACTCCTGCAGCCGGCGTACGCCCAACCCTCCATGCCGAACAGGCAGGCTGGCCTGGAGCCATTGTGGGTTCGAGAGCTGAATATTTAGCAACCTCTCCAGTGTAGATCTGAGGACACCATCGAAGGCCAAAACTTCGTTTGGGCATGACCAAGATGGGGCTGTTCGGACAACGTAAGTAAGTTTTGGCATGGCAAAACACGTTCTCAATAGAATAAGCGCAACGTGCGCAGGCAATTGGTCAAGACGCTCTTTGAGGGATGTGAGACTTTTCATTTTGGCTTGGATGCAGTCTTTCACACCATCAATGAAGACAGGAGAACCGAGCAGACTGAAAAATTCTCTGTCCAGCAGCCTGATTCCTGGGACCAGAGTGGAGAACCGTGAAAAAGAGGCAAGCGAAGCTGAACGGCAGGCATAGAACTCGCATTTACTGCTGTTTACCTCCAACCCCAGGACTTTCAAGGCTGGTGTTAGGACTTGAAGATCTTCCAGTACTACCTCTGGGGACCCGCCAAGAAAGCCATCATCCAAGTACCACACGTTTAAGGGTAATTTTAGTGAGTCGACGATTCTGTGGATCGCCAAACTAAATAGGAGGGGCCCCAAAGGAGCGTCTTGCTGCACCCCAACCTCCGACGAAATAAGAACGTGTAGCGTGGATAGTTGCCTCGCAACCTAAAGCAGTGCCAAATCCAAGTTGGTGAGGTTGGAGGTGCAGTGACATCTCACCCAAAAGGGAAGCTCCGTACAGGTATGGACATATAGTAGGATTTAAAAGTCCTTGCAAAAGAAAATTGCAGAGCTCTGCCAAAGCTTCCAGCACCCGAGGTCCATTATCACCAGCAGAAGGAGAAGTGAGGTCCTTAAGATGTTCTGGGCGAAGGCCATCCAAGCCGGCGGCGGACCCGTTAGGAAACGAACCAATGGCCACGGCAACGCTATCCACTGTGACTGACAGAGGAGGAACTGAAGGGTCTGGTTGAGAGTGCGGAACTAGTGGACGGGACGGTAATGGGTGCTTTTCCCTTAGAACCGTTAAAGTGTCTGCATTCGAAGGTGCCAGGGAACAATTAGAGGCAAAGAGACGAGCTGCCCCTCGTAGGTCCCCATCATACATGTTGGCAACATTAAGTTAATTTTATGTATAGCAACACTGTTTTGGATGGCTCTGTTTGGGCTCTCTCGTCGACATAAGCTTCATGTAACGACGCATTTCATGTACCTCGTGCTCGTGATAATAAAGTGTAGAAGCATAAAGGAAGTCTTACAATTTTCTCCACACCATGAGCACCACCAGCTGCAGCATCCTGGATTACAGTCACACTACACGCAGGGTCTGGCCTACGCAAACTACGGAGGCGAGCCACGCCCTTGCACATGGTCCTTCGAAGATTCTACATCAGCGACGTTGAAGACGCGCCTGGTGGTAAGGTCAGTAAGAAACAGAGTGCAAAAGGACTAAAGTACGTGAGTGCAACATATTTTACAGTGCTTTCCAAGCAGAAACATCTTGACACCGCTTGTGAAACATTCACGACGCCCCCTAACTCCAGTGTGGTTGCTGACAAGATTTTCCGGATTCTACACTTATCACGCAAGAATAAGCATTTTTATTTATTTATTTATTTATTAATAATATTATCAACAATACATTGTCATTACAGGATAGCCCAAGTTGACGATGTAGATTACTTTTTTAAACAAAACACAACATACAATAAAATAAAAAAATTACAATACCTGAATAATTACAAAAATATCTAATCACATTTCACCACACCACGCACAAAATATGTTATAATTTCGAAAATGTAAAAAAAAAGGTGACAAATTAAACAGTAAAATTAAAAATGTCAAATGTAAAAAAAATAATTAAAAAATTCAATATCATGTCAAAAATATAAAAATGTGATTCTGTTTACACATTAAAAATTTTAATTAAAATGTCAAATGTAAAAAATAAATTTAAAATAGTAAAATGTCAAAAATATACCTAAAAACCATGCCAACAGAAATAACAAATTTAGAATCATGAACAATACACATAATTTATCTTTAAAAAATATTTACAATTTTTTATTTTATTTGCATAAATAATTATGAGTAACCAAAGTGAATTTCGACAAAGTGCAATGGAACACGTCAATTTCCACTGACACTGCATTTAGGATCCGGAGCGCCGTGGTCAAAGGAGCATGTTTTAGGACATTTGTTCTGTTCCTCGGCACAGCGAATAACTCCTGTCGCGGCCCTCTCCGCAGTCTTGTGTCATCCTTAATCCCATGGCACCCTTAATCCCATGCCTTCTAAAATTTGAGGATTAGTCAATGTCCCCCTAAAAACCTTTAGCACGTACGTGGCGAGTGCTAGCTTTCTTCTAACTTCCAACTTATTGTATCCCACCATTCCCATAACAAACATAGTCGGATACATAAGCGGATAAAAAGGGTAAACGCCGTACTGTTTCCAATACAAATAACGCAAAAAATTATTTTGTATCTTCTCTAACATGAGCGTGTATTTAATTTCATGCGGATCCCAAATGATAGAGCAGTTTTCTAGACGGCTTCTTACCAGTGCGTTGTATAGTATTTTTATTGACTCAGTACCGTAAAAGTTTTTTGACTGTCTTAAAACAAATCCAAGGTTGCGGAAGGCTCTTTTACAGATCTCTACAATGTGCGTTCGAAAGGTAAGATCATCCGAGACACAGACTCCTAAATCGCGGATCGAAGTCACCCGTGAAAAATTTAATCCATCAACCTCATATGGGTATGTGATGGGGCGCTGCGCTCTCGTTACAGACATAACATTACATTTGGAGACATTAAATTCTAATTTGTTCTCATGACTCCATTGCACTACCCTATCAATATCCATTTGAAGGCGCTCGCAGTCTGTTTTATCATTTACTGACAAAAACAACTTTAAATCATCCGCAAACAATAAACAATGTGCATCCTGTATTATCCTAGGTAAGTCGTTTATCATAATAAGGAATTGTAATGGCCCTAGATTACTTCCTTGACTTACACAAGAAAACGTATTGTATATATTCGACGTGAACCCTGCATAATCTACATATTGTTTCCTTTCTGTTAAATAACTTACAAACAATTCCAGTAAAGCTGGTGTAAAGCCCATTTCAACTAGCTTTATCAGTAAAATATCATGATTCACCAGATCAAATGCTTTTTTATAATCAAAATAAGCCACATCCACTTGCCCCCCCACGCGTTTGTCAAGAGCGGCTGTAGTGTATTGCATGAAGCACATCAGGTTAGACTGCGTCCCGCGACCTGGACGAAAACCATGCTGTGAATCCGATAATTCCCCCTGCATCTGTGAGAATATCGAAGCATATAAAATGGATTCGAAAACCTTGGCAAACGTAGACAAAACCGCTACCGGTCGGTATCCTGATACATCTGAACCCCCACCGCTCTTGGGCACAGGAATCACCCTAGTGGTTTTCCATCGCTCAGGGTACGTACTTGTATCTAATATTAAATTAAATATGTACAAGAGAGGCTGATCTAGGACCGCTGCACAGTCTTTAACTATGAATGGTGGATTAACCCAGGATATCATCATTTCCTGCAAGTAAACACATTTTCGCAAGCATATTTTCATAAGATTTGCCTTTTTGAGTTGTTACCTAGAGGTTATAATCGTCATCACTCATTAACTTGCCATACAATTTTCCCGTCAAGCAAGATACGTGTCAATCAATCACTTGTCAATCATTCATCAATCTCGTCTGCATCGCCCTCGATGAATCGATCGATTCACTCGTCTATTTTGTACTTCCGCTTTGAGTGACGCCATCTAGCAGTTTCCAATTCGCAGCTATATCACTGTCTCTCTCAAATCAACTGAGAGGCAGGGTCACGTGTAAGTGACGCATTCAACGTTTTCCGGCTGTTTTACCGACAGAGGTTTTTTCGGACGGCAACACTGCGAACGAGTGACAGCGAGATCGACGCAAGAATCGATTTCACGGGAGTTGACGGGAGATTATTCGCCATTTTGGATAGAATATTAGAATTTTAAGACGCAAATACAGATTTAGTAATTAAAAGCCTGTTAAAATACTATTCTACAGTAAACTTTAGCTCAGTTTCGTGTATTATAGTGCAATATTCATCTTTATTGTATTTATGCACTCGTAGCAATTACGACGTGTGACAACAATAGCGGCACATTGTGCTGTTTAAAATGGGAGAAATTGGTGCTCTTATATGTGCCAGAGGGTACGTGAAGGCTAAAATATCGAACAAGTGAAGGAGTTTGTGTATCTGGGCTCAAAGTTTACGAGAGATGGAAAGTGTGAAAGTGATATTGAAAGAAGAGTGAATGCTGGAAACATGGTGAATGGTGCCCTGCACGCCTTTATGAGGAGTCCGAAGGTGTCTCACAAGGCTCGTTTGGCTGTTCATGGGGGAGTTTTGGTACCAACACTGATGTATGGCAGTGAAAGCTGGGTATGGCAGAAGAAGCATGAAAGTAGAATTAATGCAGTGGAAATGAGAGCGCTTAGGAGTATGATTGGTATTAAATTGAGTGACAGGATTAGAAATAGTGTGAAAAGAGAACGGTGTGGCGTAAAAGAAGACGTAGTGACCAAAATCGAGAAAGGGATGCTGAGATGGTTTGGTCATGTAGAGTGGATGAATGAACGAATATTGACGAAAGAGATCCACCAGGCGAGAGTCAATGGAAACGTTGGAAGGGGAAGGCCTAGGCGAACGTACCAGGAACAAATTCAGGACGTTACGGAAAGGCCAGGTTAAAAGTACCCTAAACTGACGAGCATGTTTGAAAGGATTGATGAAAGTACAGGAAGCAAGGGAAGTATGTCAAGATCGTAGCAGGTGGAGGACTGTGGTCTCTGCCTACCCCAACGGGAAAGAGGCGTGATGTTATGTATGTATGTATGTTAATATATAATAACTTGTTGCATTTAATATATTTATCGTAATTTGTTTTTGTAATAATTTATAGAATGATAATTTGAGTAGGTTGTTTAAGATTGATGTCTTTTTATTTTTTTTTTATATGATTTAATGTTATTTTATTTTATAGATGTAAGTAATTTAATGTAATTTTGCACACAATGTTAAATTGTTTTTTAATAAATATATGATAAATATGATTACCAAAATAGCAGCAAATTGAAGATTTAAGATGTAACTCAATGTTAGATAAGAATATAAATTAACTATAATTGTCATCCCAAAATGGTAGTTCGATGCAATGGAAGCCAATTTAATTGAAAATGCTGAATTTCATATAGTCAACTGTATCTCCAGAAATAATCGTCCGATTTCATTCTTTTTGTCCATAACTAAAAGGTATTTGTGTATTTTCTCATTTAATTTATAAATAATTGTTAAAAATCACCAAGATCTGTATATAACCAGAATAAAGACGTAATAAATTTTAATTCAAGGTATCCAAACAGACTTGTTATGTCACAAGGAAAAACAACGTTATACGATATAAATTGTCCTAGAATGTTTGTGAGAATATATAATCATATACCTGAGACATTTAAAAATTTAGCATATAATATTTATGAAAAGATTGTACAATTGGCTATGTCAAAACTGTTTTTATACTCTTAAGGAATTTTACGAATTTAAATAGTAATAATATTTATTTTTTTATTTGGCACCATACGGGTGACTTCAGCAACCCTGAAGGAACGCGCGCTCAAAGATGAGATTCTACACACATTGCTTTTAGAGGCAGAAGCCACTGTCAACTCCAGGCCACTAACTCAGGCAGTGGGACCAGAGGATGAGGAAGCACTTACTCCCTTTCACTTTTTTCTTGGCGGTGCTCAGGATGACAGGCGACTGAGTTCTCTGATGGATTCCGATTTATGCAGTCGAGAAAGCTACAGAAAGGGTCTCAGGCTAGCTGACCATTTTTGGTCCAGGTGGACAAAAGAAGTGTTGCCTTGTCTAGTGGCCAGGAGACCCGCAGAGGGAATACAGGAAATTCGCTGTGGAGATTTGGTGTTGATCGTCGATGGATCTCTGCCAAGGGCCTCCTGGCCGCGTGGCAGGATAGTCAAAACGTTTCCAAGCAAAGACGAAAAGGTGCGAACCGTCAAAATCAAGACCAAAAGCGGAATTTTTAAAAGAGCCGGCAGGTCAATAGTACTTACCAGTGCTTGCCCGCCACCCTAATTTCGTGCTCACACCGGGGGGAGGCATGTTGGCGGCTAGTACTGGCCACTAGTTTTCTACGAAAATGTGATGTTGTTTTTAAAAATAAATACATTGTCTTGTCTCTTACAGTTTTGGTGTCAGAAGTGGGATGGATCTCTGCCAAGGGCCTCCTGGCCGCGTGGCAGGGTAGTCAAAACTTTTCCAGGCAAAGATGGAAAGGTGCAAACCGTCGAAATCAAGACCAAAGGTGGAATTTTTAAAAGAGCCGTCAGGACAATAGTACTTTTAAACAGTGCTTGCCCGCCACCCTAATTTCGTGCTCACACGGGGGGGACGCATGTTGGCGGCAAGTACTTGCCACTAGTTTTCTAAAAACTTTTCTACTTTAAAATGTGATGTTGTTTTTAAAAATAAATATATTGTCTTGTCTTTAACACCTATCAATCAAAATCCTGTGTTTGCTCTTTACAATTTTATACCTGCTACATCTCTCCTAAAATGAACCTTAATTCAAAACAGTAAAAATTACCACATGCGCTGCAGTGCGTTCCGTCACTACCTCGCTATGCCCTTTTTGAATTTCTAAGAAGTATTTAATTGTTTTTACAATCATACGTCCACTACGTCTATTTACCATAATGAATCTTATTACAATACAGTACAACCCATTACGAATTTAATGAAATTTTGGACTGTTCACAAATGTACCTACAGTCAAAAGAGCGTTCCGCAATGACCAATTGAATTTGGTACCATACCTTATATTCTTTATTGCACAAATTCACAAAGGCGGGCTTATCTCTAAAAGAGATTTCTTCCAGCCAACCCATGGTAGTGAGAGAGAGTGTTCATTAGCGGGACTCAGTAGTGCATTATTAAAATCCATAAAAACCAGATGTAATAATATAAAATAAATAAATGGTATAAAATAAACAAGTTAATAAAATATATTGATGATATAGGTATAAATATAATATATAAATAATATAAATACATACAGAAGATACATACATATAACAATACTTACATATAAATAAATACCTGCATAGATATATTCATATAAATACAGAAAGTTATGAAGAACAATTAACTATGATGACTACGAACACGAATCAGTGATTTGTGAGAGAAGATGCTCCTTTACTCTTTTTTTAAAAGAGGCAATTGAGGGACTCTCCCCGGAGCCCCGAGAATCTTTATACCATATAGGGCAAAGTAGTGGCTAGCGTGTCCTGTCAGAAGGATTTAGGCATTATTGTTACGCAGAACTTGAAGTGGGAAGAACACATTATTGGTATCACAAAAAGAGCAAATTCTTTACTATACATTATATTCATATTCATATTCGTTTATTGCATGTCACAGTCATTTAGTTGTTACAATACAGAAATGGTTATAAGTACGTGTGACACCCTGTAAGGGTGTAGCAATAGAAGTGCTAACGAAAATTACAATAGTTCGGCATTTAAAATTATGTCACAAATTAATTAAACAAGTCAAATAACAATTAAATTATATCAAAATAAATAAATTAAGTCAGTTACATTCAAAAATCAAAATTAAAAAGATATTAATACAAATAAAATTCACTGTCAAGTAAAATAAATAAGACAAGATTAGGCAATTTATTTATCATTTAAAAATTCTTCAATTTTATAAAAGCATTTTCATATTAGGTATTTTTTTAGCAATTTATAAAATATTTGGTAATCGGTTTCACTTTTAATATTGTCCGGGATTTTATTATATATTGTTATAGCGGAGTAGTATGGGCCTTTTCTAAATATTTCCATATTTGATTGGGGGGGTACGAGGTCGTGTTTATATTTTGTTCTGAGATTGCGTTCCGGTTTTGCGTCTTGTTTTGTTGTAAACATGTGAATATTTCTACGAACGAATAAGGCTGTTTCCAAGATATAAAGGGAAGGTAGTGTAAGAATTTCTCGTTCTTTAAAATGTGGCCTACAGCTGTCTCTTTGTTTGATGTTGACGAGCACACGTATGCATTTTTTTTGCATAACAAAAAGGTCGTGGACTGATGAACAATTTCCCCACAGGTTAGTTCCGTAGCGAAGCCATGCCTGTGCGTACGCATAATAAGCTGATAACGCGGTCTCAAAGTTGGTTGTTTTTTTAAGAATTCCTAGTGCGTATACGAATCTAGATAATTTAGTTTTAGTGATTGCAACGTGAGCTTTCCAGGTTAAACTGCTATCCAGACATAAGCCCAGCAAGGTATGTTCTTGTACTTCCTCGATTTTATTTTTTCCGAGCTGTATTTGTAGGTTTAATGCCGATCTTTGATGCGGATGGAATTGGATTAATTTCGTCTTTTTAAAGTTGATATTTAAGTTTTTTCCCGCAAGCCAGTTAATTATTGTTTAAAGAGTGTCGCATATTTTTTGTGTGTAGTTTTCGTTTTGGTTGAATTTAAATATTAGGGATATGTCGTCCGCAAATAGCACACATTCGACATCCAGTATTTTAGGTAAGTTATTAATATAGACCAAAAAAAGTAAACAGCCAAGGACGCTGCCCTGGGGTATGGAACCCCTCACCCCCCTCACCTCTGATTGAACTGTGCTTACTGTTTGACTGGTTTCGTCGTAGTGGTCTACTTGTACATATTGTTTGCGGTCCTTTAGGTATGATTTGATCCATTCATATGCGACTCCCCGGATTCCTGAGTCATATAAATCTGATAATAAGATTTCATGTGAAACGCAATCATATGCTTTGCTAAGGTCTAGTAGAATTCCAACTACATTGTACTTATTATTTATATGATTAAGAATCTTTTGTATGTAAGTATATACCGCGAGCGTTGTGGAGCGGTTTCTCCCAAACCCGAATTGATTGTCATCAAGAACGTTATATTTTTCCAAAAATTTGTATAAGCGGTTATACATTGCCTTTTCGAATACTTTGGAAATAGACGGTAAAAGCGCTATTGGCCGGTAGTAACTTGGGTCTAGCTCGTCTCCTTTTTTGAAAATTGGTTTAATTATTGCGGTTTTAAGACTGTCGGGAAATTTGCTCTCTTCAAATGATTGATTAATGAGACTCGTTAGGGGAGCTGATAATTATGCTGCACAAAGTCTTAACAGATACGGTGGTATGTCGTCAGTGCCAGAGCTTTTCTTGTTTTTTAGCGTACGTATTATAGTGTAGACTTCGGTTTCAGTCACTGGTCTTAAATACATTGAAGTATGGAGGCGAGGGAATGTTGGTAGTGAGGGCGAGGCCGGCAGCTGTGTGCACGGGGGGAGAGGGGAGGTGCGAGGAGGGGACTCACTGCCATTGCTCGGTCGTCGGCTTGATGACTCATTTACACTTATAAAATAGTCATTGAATAAGTTTGCAACAATGTCGGGCTTATCAGTGGTGTTTTTTTTATTATTAAATTTTAAGGTCATGTTTTTATTTAGTTTACGTTTGTTTCTCTTTGTTACGTCATTTACAACCGTCCACATTGTTTTTGTTTTGTTTTGGGATCGCGCGAATAGTTTTGAATAATTTAGTCTTTTCGAAAAGTTAACACTTTTGCTCAATATTTTAGCAAACTCTTGGTAATGTTTTTTTAAGGTTTTATTTTTAGGCATTCCATTCAAAAGTGCTTTTAAAGCTCTTTTATGAATACTTGACTTTTTTAGACCTTTTGTTAACCAAGTAGATTTATTATTAGTTTTAAGTTTTACTCGTTTTTTAGGTATTGTAGTGTTTAAGATTTGTTGTAATTTGTTTTGGAACGCGTCATAATTTTTGTTTATATCTTTTTTGTGTGAGAGTATATCGGCCCAGTTTGTATCGCGAAGTTGTTCTTTAAATGCTAATATATTATTGTTATTATAAAATCGTTTCTCTATAATCCTGGCTTTGTTGGATTGTGCTGTGGTTTTCCCATTTAGATTTAATTTACAAGCAACTGTTCTGTGATCTGAGAAACCGTTCTCTTCTACCGTCACACTGCAGTTGTCATTATTATTAGTAAAAACTAAATCGACACAAGTAGATGACTGGTCAGTTACCCGAGTTGGCCGTGTCACTATATTTTTTAGATTACATGAAAGCATTTCATCGGATAAGAGTATTGAATTTTTTGTTTTTTTAAGGAAATTAATGTTGAAATCTCCACCAATAATAATTTCTTTTTGAGTTTTGTATTTAATTTTTTCAAATAATTGATTTATTACTTCATAAAATTGCCCAATCTCCCGGTCTGGTCTATAAATACATATTATAAGCAAAGTCATTTTAGGTATTTCTACACAACAGCATTCTACAATAAATTCCCTTGTAAGGTCAACGATATCTTGACGTTCTATGTATTCAATCCCATCTCGCAATAGGATTGCAACGCCGCCGTGATTGTGTTCGCGTCGATAATAGGCGCTCGCGAATGTATATCCTCTTAATTGTAGTATATCGGCATAGTTATGAGAAATCCAGGTCTCTGACAAGCAGACTACGTCATAAGGGTGTTCATTTAAGAAGTCTTCTAGTAAGTCTATTTTGCTGTTCAGAGATTGAATGTTTTGAAACATAATATTACAGTTGGTTACGAAAGGACTCGGAGTTAAGGTTTCTGTTGATTTTCCCCGGCTGTGTTTCGTCATTTTGATTATTCGTGTAGTTCGTTGTGTCAAAATCTGGTTCGTATAGTTTTCCTCCTACATATAATTTGTTATCTCTCATAAATGCACGTTTTCCTGACTGTCTTTCTTGGTACATAATTTCTCGTAGTTTTTTCTGCGATTCAAGTTCTGTTTTGTTTAAATATTCTCGTAAGTAAAGCCCCGTATTTTTGAAACAATATGAATGGTACAGTACAAAACGTGTCATCCTTTTACTAAACAATTCTATAATTATCGGGCGTCGCTGTCCTCTTCTTCCAATGCGAGTTATACTTTCAATAAATGGGTCTATGTCCACCCCCAAAATGTCATGAAATATTTGAGAGATTCTTTCGATTAATTCGCTTTCCGTTTCATCTGGTTGTTCGTGAAGTCCATATATTACAATTTGCTTTTTTATTTCTTGTGACTCTAATTTAGTCATGTTGGTTTTCTCAATTTTTTCGTGTATTGTGATTAGTTCAGCCTTCAATTTTTCGTTTTCTGTCTGCAATTTTTTTATCTCGTTGTTTATGCTATTTATATTGCTGTTTACTTTAGATTGGATATTCTTAAGTGTTGTAAATTCTTCTCTTGTTTTCCTCCACTCTTCTGTAAGAGCTTTTGTGACATCCGCAGCTATTTCCTGGACAATTGATCTCTTTATTTTGCCTAATTCTTGCTGCAGTAGGTAACTGAATTTATCATAGGATATTGTATCTTTATCTTGGCTCGTTTGCGTTTTAGGTTGGTTTATAAAGTGGGTAGTTAATATATCTGCGGTTTGCATTCCCGTCGCATTACCAGGTATTTGCGTATTGTATCTATCCAGTGTATCTCCCAGTATACTTAGGTCATCATACGTTTGGTCACACTTAGATATGCTTGCGTTTTCATCGTCACTGTTCAAAGACAATGGCAATGGTTTTACATTTTGACAGTTTTTATCCTTCGGTCTATGTGTGACATTGTTGCGATCTTCCGTATTCATATTTGTTTTAATATGGCCTGAGCTGCGTTGGGCCTGGGACAAAATCGGGGTATTATCGCTATTTTCACGGCGTGTGAACCGTTTACAGTCGGGGCATATCCATTGCAGCTCTAACTGTTCTTTTTGTTCTTTATATTGTGTCTGTGATATGTTTACACAGGCAGGCAGGTTTACACAGGTTTATAAGAAAGGCGTTTTTCCACATTAACAAAGAACTTTTCCTAAAGGTCTACAAAATTTATGTCCGTCCCTTGCTAGAGTACGGATTTCAAATATGGAGTCCATATTTTCAAAAGGACATCAACCTTCTTGAAAAAGTACAGAGAAGAGCTACAAAAATGGTAACCTGCCTTCGAAACCTGGCTACGAGCAATGCTTAGCATCGCTAGGCCTAACCACATTAGAAGAGAGAAGGAAACGTGGAGATCTTATTGAAACATACCGGGTGTTAGGAACAACCTTCCGAATACTAAAGGGGCATGATCAGTCAACAACATGGAACAACTTTCAGTGAACAAATCTTTCAGGAAAGAAAAGAAAATTCCACGTCTCCATACAAAATTGTAAACTTGATCCGGCAGTTTGTATGTAGACGCGGATTTTTTTTTTTCATTGACTTATCACGCTCCTGCAGTATTCGGATGGCTGTCCCTAACACCCGGTATAAGATACTAACTGGTTGCAACAATGTGCCAAGGCTTGAAAAAATCTTTGTCATAAATGAAAACAAAAACCTGAGTGGACACACTATGAAACTTTCACACTACTCGAGTGCAAGAAATCCTCGATACAATTTACGCATTCTTTTTTTTTCTTATAGTTTTTGTATGAGAAGTATACTACAATTATATATTATTGTAAACAAGGTTAAATAAACTTTACATAAATGTTTTTTGTGGTCGCAATATACAAGGTCTTCAAAAAATATGGCAGTTTATAAAAAAATTATGTATATGACTTTTATTACTTTTCGTTAAAAATATTATTTCTTCAATGAAATTATACATTTTAAGCATCGAAAATAAATTCCTTGTGTTTGTTTTCCCTGAAAACAATACCATACAAGCCCTAGTAGTATTAACTGATCCGTAAAAAAATAATTATAATGGTGCGTAATTCGCCCCCTTCTATCCCCTCCCCCCGCGCACATGGGATGAATCTGATTTCCCTTAAATCGTTAAATGATCGTCTATTGGCACCCTATCCATTGGTAGAAGACTTATGTTTTTTACAAGCAGCGCACAATAATGCCCCTATATCGACCTACGATCTTTAACTATCATAACATTATCCATACACACTCATAACATACAAACTCAACGTAAATTTACATGACTTTCATGAATACTTCAACGCCACAAAAGATAGACACAGAAAATTGTTTCCTTGGATTAACCCCAAAACAACGCCCCTTGGAAAAAAACTGCCGAATCTTACACAATACTGATTACACGTCTTACATTCATAACATAGTAAATAAAGATGAAAATGTATATGACTTTTACAAATACATCCTCACTACCCACCTGTTAAATAAATTCAAAAGCTAATTAAACTTGTAGTAAGATAGCATTCAGCTTGGATAAGTTGGCTATTGTGCTCCATGGTACAAATGCATCTTTTACGTAGGAATCAAGAATGAGAAGCATTTCGCGAAAAGTATTTCAGTTAAGTTCGAGTTCTGTTTTTTGTTATAAGATCCACGCGGACGAAGTCGCGGGTAACAGCTAGTATGGTAAATAAATGATAAAATATTTCTACATTACTGTTCCTAAAAACGGCGTAATCTTGCTACCAGGGAAGTCTGGACAGCCTCCCCTCAATTTCACCAATAGCTGAATAGAAAGGGGGGGGGGGGAAGCACACAGGGCCCCCTTCGTGAGCAACGGACGAGTTCATAAGGTCAAAAACCAGAATCCTTTCAAGTCGCGTATGCATCGACTCTATGGCGACTGAGCTCGTGACTTGTCCCATAGACGACCTGATCCTGTTCTGCTGGCCTTCTTCTATTTATTCTATGCATAAATGTATACATTAAACAAACATACATTATTGTACACATTAAATGAAAATAAAGACTGATCCAGATATAGCAATGAACCATGAGTATTGAGTAGCTCTAATTTGGTTCATTACCTTCATTTTGACTGCCAGCTAAGTGCTATTTGTCGCAAAATACCCCGTAATAATCCTATAGCTAAGGATTGCTTTCTATGAAATTTTTGCGCCAAGACCTTAGTGGGAACAAGTCTATTCAAAACTTGCGCAAATGGAAGGCTATCGAGCGACTACTAATTCGATAGCTTAAGACTGTTTTATGATCGCACACGACTTCAATCTAAGAAGTTAATGTGTTCTCTTCATTAAAAGTGTAATAATAGTATGATGACTTGGGGTAGTTAATATAAATTATTATATTATTTTATTGTCATGGTGTACACTCGACCGCACGTCAGTGGAAACACTTGGACCTTGAGCAAATATCTGCTTTCGGGTGTTTGTAGCGAGCGTAGCGCTAGTTCAGCTTAAGCTGGTTTTGTTTCAACTTTTTTGCTGACGTGTGTATGACCTTTGAGAAGCTGCAAATATTTCACTAACCGATAAGCCTTAAATCACGCTTGCTGCTGACTTCACATTCAGGTCAAATATATGGGCTGTATAATACTACTACTAGGTAACCGTAACTTCGTAACTTACGTGATTAATATTTTTTTATTTATTTTTTGCTTCGGCATGCTCTTTTATGCGCGCATCTACGCATCCCATACTTCATCATAGTTAATCGCGATACCGAATAACTTTTAAAAACAAACTAGCGAAGAAAAACGTTGTACGACCTAAACAACCATACCGATTTTGGGCTTCATTTCGCTATATGTAAAGCCTTGCAAAAAACTGCTCAATTTATAGCCTTTTTCTCCTAAAATTTAAGAGTGATTCATTGTTGCGCATTGTCTATTTTATGAAAATCAACAGGTTATTTGATCGGATGATAACCTAAATATAAAATTCATTCAATAGAATGACTTGATCTAAACAATGCTGAATCGGTACAATAAGAATTGGTTTAGCTTTTTAATCGGTTAAAAAGATATGAGTAACTAACAAAGAATTTTTATCCTAAGTTTTTGGTGATACTCCTATGAGTACTACAAAAGCCCTCTTGTGTCTCACACCAATACTGAAGGTACGTGCACGTAAGTGTCAGTTTACTATTATCTAATGTGTGGTAGTACCTCCGTTACGTATACGCAATCGATGATTCCATCTTAATTCGAAGTTAGTTGATTTCATCGTATTTTTTTTTCTTATTCCCATAACCCTGAACAAAAACTTTATTCATAAAATATAGTTATTTGCAGCCAAGCTTCAGCTACTTGAACTTGAATTCAAAGGCACATTAACATACAACACGATGGAGAACGCACGACGTTTCAAGCTGATAGCAGAAATATAGGAGGACTAGTGATAAAAAGATATAATGGAAGTTTCTTAACCTCTAGCAGAGTCGTGTCACAGTTCACGGTGGTCAAAGAAATTGATGTACTGACACTAGCGTCCGACTTTCCTACATGATTGAGGTGATGCATTGACATAGTCAGCCAAAGAACATGATGTAGTACGGGCACTGCTGATAGGTCAAGGTTCATGGGGGTAGACGCTTTGGAGTATATATATATATTGTAGCGCACTCGTCCAGGGCTAGCGTCGAGGCCTAGGCAGAGAGTAGCCTTAGGATCCCACAAGACCTGGACTAGATTCCAAGCCCCACTGTCCAGATCCTGTGGCAGATCTTCTTTGGAAAGAGCTGGAAACTTAAAGAGCCTGTTATGTCAAGAGAATCCTGGATTGTCCGGTAAGATGTAAGAGTCAGATCAACAAATATTCGACGAAAGATTTACTAATAATTATAAATGAAAATTTAATAATAACTGAACTCAACGAGAAGAAATGTAAGATGTAGTGCAGAGGATAAAGGAAAATTGTGTTAAGGAGATAATAGAAGAGAAGAGTACTTTTGCGCCAGTGAACATAAGGAGAGGAAGGTCAAAGTGATAGAATATGAATGAAGAGATTAATAAGGAATATATCAAAGAGTTTGAAGAACGATGTAGAACAAGATCACGCATATACAAGAAGCCGTCCCAAAGAACAGGATCAGAATGGCCTGATGCTAAGAACGCTCTTAAGAGTTGTCACGTCTCTCCCTCGGGAGTGGCGCGATACGCTCTGGGAGTCAGTGCGGAGCAGGGGGATGTCGAATGAAAGCACGGACGAGCACAATTTATACACTGTTTATTTTATAACACACGCTCGGTATTACCTTAACACTACGAATCTATGTACAATTTACTAACTCGCGACGAGGGGGTGATCAGATATCAAAGGGCGGTTCCGCGGCGGGTTAAAGCTGCGTGGCGGGCGGAGAAAGGTGGCCGCGCCCTGGCGCAGTCACACCAGGCTAACGCGCTACGGGACCCTCGCGCTGGGGCCGCTACGGAACCCTCGCGCCGGCGTCGCTCCCGGGGCGGGAGCGTCAGGTCCGGCGCGATGTGGGTGAGCGACCCACTTCGTATCAGGCTCCGGCTTGCAAAGCGCCGATTAGCCTACCTTTCCCTTGCCGAGTCGCGGCTTTCGGACAGAGTGTGGACGAGAGCGCGGCGGATCCCGGACCGGCGGTAACGGCTTGTCAGGAGATCGCGGGGGAACGACGGCGGAGCGGAGACTAGGCGCTACGCGGCTGGCTCGGCGCTTAAATAGCGTTTGGGCGGCGTGTGTTGTCGGGGGCGGGGTGCCCGCCCACTCGCTTCGTCACAGAGTTGAGTATGATAAAATGACCTGAGGGTGACAAAACTTCTTTATTATATATTTTGTATATATATTTTGTATTTTTTTTTTAAGTTATGCTGTCACCTTCCGTCGCCTTAGTACGACGCGCGCCATCGACCTGTCACTGCCACGTGGACGTGAGGTGTGCGGTCCCACACCACGCCGATAAAGCCATATAACTGCAAACATATTGAAGCTAAGTATTCTACACTTATTCAACTCGCTTGAGGTATCTTGTTATAATATTAAGATTCGATATACATATATTAATTGTGAAGTAAATATATATGTAACTATAATCAATTATGAACACCTACTATCATCTAGAGATACTAAAACCCGAGAGGATTGATTCCTTGGGACCCTGATCCGTTACACCCCCGAGAAGATTGATTCCTTGGGGGCCCCGAACTGATACACCCGAGAAGATCGAGTCCTCGGGACCCTGAGATATGATACCCGAGAAGATGGATACCTTGGGACTCTGTGCTGTGGCGCCGGACTAGATCCCGGGCCACTCCACACTGGCCGGCTAGCGCAAGGATGTTCTCTCCTCAAGAGACGTAAGAGTAATTTAGATGTGGTAAGAGAGTGAACGCAATTGCAGATAATGCACAATAATAATACTAACAATAATGAGTACTCAGGAGGGTTGATCTCGTGCGGAATGCTTAGTTAATGATAACTTAAACCAACAGGTCGTAGAGAGGCGGCGGTATTCCTGGGACGGACGAGCGTGACGCCGAGGGGTCGGCCATATGCGAAGCAGATACGAAAGCTGGCTGCAGGCACCCGCGCCAGCGAGCGAGGAACCTTCACATCCTTCACAAGCCTCCAAGAGGCTAAGCAAATTCAGGTATGGCAAAATCATATTATTTATCGTGACGTCAACTTGATGTTCCCCCCTACCTTAGGGGCGTCACGACAATGCCCGTTCAAAAATTGTTTATGTGGGAAACTATTAGCCTTTAACCGTACATAAAACGTATTTTTAAATATATAGTACTCAGACAAAATGTTGTCTGTCTGTTTGGAGTAAGTATTCCAACGGGATTCTATCACCAAGTCATCGTCTTCCGTCTGTCTGTCTGTCTGTCCGCCTCTATGTGTTATTATGGCTATATGTGTTTTTTTTTTGTTTAGGACCCATAATCCTTGGGGATAGTAGTTTGGTTTCATAGTCTGAATACATGGTTTTAGTTTCCGGTTAATGCCTTTTTACACCCTGTATGTATTAAAACAAAGTGATGTCTAAGGTCCAAGCCAGACAGAACGGGCGCGGCGCGCTTCGGGTGCGCCCGAGGCGCGCTTCGAGCGCCCCCGTGGTACACTTTTCGGCTGCCTGCGGTCACGCCGGCGGTGCGCCGGTGGGGCACCGACAGTGCGCCTTAGGCATGCCGTCTCGTCGCCTGTTCAAATCACATGCATACAAAATGTAGGAGAACGACGCGGTGCAAGCCAGACAGAAGAGGTGCGCTGAAGGCGTGCCGTGCGGCGCACCTCTTCTGTCTGGCCTGCGCCTAAGAACACTTTTTGACTTATTTATCTTTAAAACCAATTATGTTACTTTTGGTCCTTTGAAAACAATTTAATTTAATTTTTAATTTAATTCTTAAATAAATATGATTCTAAATTTATTTGTGGTTTAAGTTCAACTAACAAATAAAACACATTTAATTTTAACGAGAAATAACTTAAAGGCAATGTAAAAATAAAAAATTAAATAATAAAAAAAGAAATAATTTTGCATGTATGAAAGGATTGATGAAAATACAGGAAGCAAGAGAAGTATGTCAAGATCGTAGCAGGTGGAGGACTGTGGTCTCTGTCTACCCCAACGGGAAAGAGGCGTGATGTTATGTATGTATGTATGTATAATTTTGTCTGATCAAAACCTGCAATTTGAAAGTCAGAGGCAACAACTAGTCTCATTAAAGACTATGCGGAAACGGGCATAGGGTTATTATTTCCCACATAAATAATCCTAAACGGTTATAGGGGAATAATTTCCCACCTAAAAAAAACCACTTCACATTTTTTTTTTACTTTTTGTTTAGATTTATAAATTTTGTGT